>VZRZ01006460.1:551575-626722 GCA_013398175.1 Climacteris rufus
GGCCCCCGGAGCAGCCCGCTCCTCGCCCGCGCCACGGCGGCCGGCCGGGCTTGTGCCTTCCTTTGTTTTATTTAGGCTGTCTGTAAAAACTTGTTATCACCGCCACCCAAAAGGACACCCCCTTCCCTTCCCCCCCATCCCCAGTCGAGACCTCTGGGGTCTCAGACCCTTCCCGCATTGGCCCTTGCTTTGAGTCTCCCTGTTCCTGCCGAGTATTAAACCTGCCTCCAGCTTCGTATCATCGCTCCCTTCAGCCTGCTTACCCCACTGCCCTCCCCAGTCCCCCACTCCAACCTTTCTGCCTATTTTGATTTTATTTCCTTCCCCCCGCCTCTCCTTGGTTTGTAAGGGACTCCCCTCCAACCTGTCTGTAGGTATGTTTGTGTAACCAGACACTGAGAGTAGCTGTCTGCTGAGGAATTAACTCGGCAACCCCCAAAGCTTAGTTTGCATTCAATAGAGGTGTTTGTTTTTCAGGTTTAAATCTCCAGACGGGTTGAAGAAGTTGCCCAAAAGGAACCACTTGGCAAATTTTGTTTCCTCCCTTGAAATCCCGCTGGACGTGGAGCAGGTGGGGGATCGGAAGGGGAGAATTTTGGAGGGTGGTGGGATGGAAAGTGACCGGGGAATGGGTGCCGTAGGAAGGAGGGAAAAAGGGCTTTAAAGTTGGGAGAGTGGAGCCGCACTTTCCCCCTTCCCCTCCTCAGCGGAGGATAGCTCAAGGCTCTTGCTCTCTTTCGTTAAAAATAAATACTACAGAAGTTGGCAGATTCTGTAGTTTTAGAGAAGTGGATTCTCTCCAGGATTAACGTAAAAAATGTCGATGTTTGAGGAACTGCTCTTGCTCAACCCGTAAATAAAGTCGAGATGTTGACAGTTTGTCTAGCCTCTGGTAAATGAGAACAAAAAATATTTCATTTCTTGAAAGGCATCAATAATTGTGAGGGTGGGCGGGAGAGCAAGGAGTTTAACTATTAACCTTTATCTGGCGTCGTAAATGAGTTGAAACTCATGTTTCTGAAGCTTCTTTTATGCATATGCTTTCCTGTTTTCCCCCTTCTTCTTTCCTTCACTGGAGATGGTGAAAGGTAAATGAAAATAATGATGCTTGTATTAATTGGACAAGCAGGGGATTTTATGGCTCCCCAGTAAAAAATAAATGCCACGGGAAAGTTGCTGTTTGTAGTGCAAGTGGTGGGAAAGTGGACGGGAGGGTGTGGGGGGGACGGCAGAGCAGTGTGGCTGGCTGCTGCTTGTGCTCTTACTGTAGGGGATTTGGGTTTGTGTTTCCAGATCTTCACTTGAAGACGCCGAAGGACAGTTTGTGGAAGGTAAGAGATCCTCTTCCCCAACACTTATATCCTGCCCACGTGTACTCTGAGTACCTGGGTGTTTACTCAGGCCCGCAGAGCCAGCACACTCGTGCTGGGAAGTGATAAATAGGAGACTGTCCAGTTGTTGCTGGACACGGTGTGGATATTGGGAAGGACAGCATTTTTTCGCAAAGAAATCAATTGCTTTTACACACTGAGATGCTTGTTAAGCTAGTGAATTCCTCCCTTCCAAAAAAGGGATATCCTTACTTTTCTTAAGCAGGACATGGCTTAGGAGAACAAAAGATGAAGTGTACAATGAAAAAGTTTCTCTTCTGACTGTTTTCTACAGTGGGAGTAACATGCCTAACTTAACATGTAGCTTGTTTCCAACACAAATATTAGTATTAATTTCGGTATGAATTGGGGGAAAAAATGACCCTTGTACCTTCTTAATTGCATCTTTTCCAAATGTTGTGTTGTTACTTTGTGGCACGATTCTTGCCTGAAGTGAAATAAAATTACTTTTACTACTTTCGAAGATAAACTATGTCCAGCCACCAGAAGTTTTCTCCTTCCTACAGGCTTAATGAAGTGAAAGCAGGAGATCCTGTGGAGGAGGCAAGGGTGGGAGAGATATGGGATCATAAAATTTGGCAGAGCAAGTGATTGAGTGGGGTGTCTTTGTTAGTTTGTCAGCATCGCAGTTACAAGTAAAATATGCTTGTAAAATGCAAATTCAAGTAATTTAAAAGGAAAAATTTTAAAATGCTTTCCCATTTTTTTTTCTTAATAAGAACAGAGTCTTTCACTTGTTTGTCATTGTTTTGTCGTTCTCTTGTCTAGGAATCCAAAATACAAAGACTGAGTAATACTGCTTATTCCCATGAATTATTGTAGAAATTTGTACAGCATACTCAATTTGGAGGGAGTTCCTCATCTCCCCCCTTAAAGGAGTCCTTGCCAGCAACAAGTGTGTTGATATACGGAGCTGAAGGACTTGGGCACAATGCCAACTCAAGCAATTTAAATGACATGGTTAATAGTGTCTCTACTGTCCTTATCACACAGTAGTTGTCTTTAATAAACTCATTGATTTCCAAGTGATAATCATGAACGACAAATTAAGTGCAGTCCTAGCTCTCATGTTCAGATGAACTCTCTTTTGCACCAATTGATAAGTATGAAATGCTAATTCCAGATGGACTGTAAGAATTTGTAAAATATACTTCACTTCTCTAAATATGTGATTTCTTTCAACAAATAAAAGCCAAATAGATTATCTGAAAGTATTTCTAAAGCTGAAGTATGCCCATGGATTCTATTGCTAGCAGTGTATTTTTTGTAAAGTTTTTCTGTAGTAATAAATGTATGGGGACACTGCATCCTTCAAATGAATCCTTATCAAACACTTCAAAAGAAGAAAAAAACTTTACATAAGTTAGGTAAGCCAGCATAATAAGTCTAAAAAATTAAAACACTCTGTAACTCCTGTAAAGCATTTTGGATAGAAGTGAAAAAGATCAGTCCATCAATTTCAATTTGAAATAAGTAACCTTTAAAAAGCAACAAGTACAGTTTCAGAAATGTGCACACTGGTAAACAGCTGTTTCACAACGGGAATTTTTAAGTTCTTTGAGTACCTCTGGTAATCATACCAACTTTCCCTCTTGTCAAATTAAAAGATTACAACATAATATGTAACTACAGAAGAAGAGGCAGAGTAGTACAATTGACAGTTTAACTGCAAATTGCATGTATGATTGCTTAGTTTATGATTTTTTTTTTTTTTAAGGGTTTGATCCTAGAACTATCAATGCTGGATCTCATCTTCCTGATTTCCAAACCTGCTAAATCTTGCCAAAAGCTGTAGAAATGCTCATATTCTCAGCAGCTGTTAAGAGTTTGCTAAAGCACCTAATAATAACGTGTTTCAAATCTTGTGACTGCGATTGAAATACAGTGCTGTGTGCTTAAGTGATAAGTTTGGTAATGCTCTTCTTAATGCACAAGATTGTGTTTTTGAAAGTGAATACATGAATGCAAACTGTCGTCACAGATTTTATTTCTTGTGGCTTTATTTGCAAAATTAATTCTTTTGAAACTAGTGGAAATTAACAAGATGCTACCTATTCTTAAATGTAACAATAGATAAATAATAGTACTTTCCTAAAAGTCTGGTACAAATAAGTCTAAGATTTTTTTTTTACTTTGCATTGTAAATCATATTACAATCACAACAAAAGTTATTCAAGTGTTAGCTTTTGTCAAAGTGAAAGACCAAACCTGAGATAGTAATGAAATGATACCATAAAACACCTATGGCCCAGAGAATGAGGCAAAGAAGGGAATGTGCCTTTATGTATAGATTCACTGTATAATAGATATGTTCATTTCTATTGTGTCCACACTCCTTGGTGGTATGGATCTGCCCAATCCATTAAAACTAAATATTTGTTCGTTCCAAGTAACATTTGGAAAGATGCTTGATGGTGCAAAGGCTTTTTAATAATTGGTAGGTCACTCCTTTTTCGATGATGCTCTGAAATTTTGATAGTGGCTTTCTGATACTCAGGATGAGAAGTTAAAAGTGATCTTTGTTGTTAAGCATTGTAATTTATTACTTTTTATTTTCCCTGCAGCCCTCAAACCTGATAGCTTTTTCAGTTCCACAGCTGGCCTCATGTTCCACTTTTCTTTTTGCTTTGAAGGCTGGGTAGAAGCCTTGTCAGGGTCTGCAGTTGTACTACTCTCTGTAGGGCTGGGTGGCCATGCTTTAAACCATATTGGTGTTACTCTTTCAGAATTACCTCCACCATTCCACTTTTTCTTTTATTAAGCCCAATGCTAAGGATTGCTTCATTAATAATGTATCATGTTAGAAACAACATGCAAAGCATCATGTACCTGAAAAATCACAAGTCTTAAAGGGTTGGGTTTTCTGGGTGGGATTTTTGTCTGGTTTTTTTTGGCGGTTTGTTTTTTGTTTTGGGTTTTTTTTTTTTGTTTGGTTGGTTTGATGTTTGGGTGGGTTTTCTCTTTTGTGAAAACTAGGCACATTAAATGCACATAAAAATTGTTCAGGTTCAGAAAGATTGACAAACATAGTTCATCTGAATAATTTTTCTGTAAAATATCTTTGTCTTGTATCCTGCCTTGTTTGCCATGTTCATCACTTAAGACCTGAAATTACCAGCATGCAAAATAAGCACAATCTTACTGCTGTGAGGAATGCCACTGAAGTAATTGGAGTAATTTTCACTAAAGCCGTGCCCAAGGTTTGCAGAATGGACTAGTCCTTGTCTTTTAAGCTCTGCAGGACAGGGAATTGTCTTCAAAGTATTTTCTGTAAAGTGCCTGGCACATCTGTATGAGCCAAAAAATGATACATAATAACAAACAGTAGTTGACAATTTATGCAGACTTCTTTTCATTATTATTAATATTATTATTTTGGAATTCGCCTATAGGGTGCTTCCTAGCGAAAAGAAAAATGCCAGAGTGGCTTCCAGCTGGGGCAAGATGTGCTGTGATGGCAAGAGAAGCTTTTCATCGAAATAGAACACACATTTAATCGATGGTATCTTCTGTGAAGCCATCGGGCCAAAGCATCAGCTGGCGTAAATCAGTGTATCCGCACTGAGGGCTGCAGAGACACGGCTGCCTTACGCCAGATGATGTGAGTGTCCTTTTTGGCTTCAACAGTTTTCCTTTAATCTTCTTGCCACTTAAACTTTTACTATGATCTGCCCACATTCCAGAAGCATGGAAGGGCAATGGGATAATGTTTCCTTACTTTCCTCCTCCTTTTAAGCTTTTGGAGGCTTTTCTTTTGCATGATGGTGTATGTTTTATTAGTTATATATGCTCTAGTGTTCCCTTCAAGCCAGTGAAGGCAGCTGCCCTCCTCAGAATCACACCTGTCATTATATTCCAAAACACTCCAGTCCTAGCCTGCTAGATGCAGGTGTATTGCAAATAGCACCCTGATCATGGTGCATTTATAATTAAAGGTTTCTAATACTGTTGTTAATAACCCTCTTATTAACAATTTGTGTCATGTGAAGAAGTTTAGAAACACTGCCCCACACATCTATTTCCCAGAATAATTTTATTGGGTCTGCTAAGGGTCGTAACATTTTAGTTACTAAACTGCATCATCCATATGAAGTAATTGAAAATGCTGAGTTTGTATATCCTGTGTGGTGGGACGACTCCAGTGATACTTGGGCAGTGAAGAGGAGAAAAAAAATCTTTTTCTTTTTCTTCCAAGCCTCTAATAAACATTTTTGAAGGCAGTGTTAGTAAACTAATTCTGGTTAGACATGGGAAAACTGTTTTGAGTAGAGAGTCACTCATTTTCAAATGTTCAGTCTAAATCGTGTTGTTTTTCATTGGAGTATAATGCCATTTTTAGAATTTCAGCATAAATATTTTTAACAAAACTTGCTCTGTTAAGTAATGTAGAAAAGTAATCAGGTTTCTTAGATGACTGCCCAAAATTGGTGGGTTTGAAGAAAGATACAGGTTACTTGTGAGTGTGTGTCAGATTTGAAACAACAGAGAAATCATAATTCCTAAACCCCAATCACCCAGGCATACTCTGAGGAGAATAGTATTAACTGCCTAATCATACATTTTTGCTCAAACTTCTTCTCACCCCATGTCCCATTTTTCCTGATCTTTATAAATTAATAATATCTTCACTAAAAAAAGAAAGTAATAAGATGAAAATGTTGTGCCCAGATGCTGTACTGCAGAAGGTCACATAGAATGTCTGTAGAGCCTGATAGAGAGTGGATTCTGCAAGTGGAAATGAGCATACTCCACTTCCTTTGAACTGACTGGAAAGTTACTTTCCTCTTTCCAGCTTGCCAGTTCATCCAGAGCTATAAAGGACCATAGTAACCAAACCTTTCACCAACATTTTATTAAAGCAGGAAATATATGTAATTACAACATTTCAAGTGACTCAATAAAGATACATAGAAAACCAATAATGTATGCAATAATTTTGGCTTTTACAGGCACTTGAATGTCTATTTCCTTTTCATTTGTAGTTAAGAAAAGCTTTGGATAGTAAATGGGGCCGCAAAAGGGCAAGAGTCGATGCCAAAAAAATAAAGCATGTTTCAGAGCCTGGCTTGATTTTATATTCTATTGGTGATGCTGTCTTTGCAGAAAGTGAAAATATTCCAACAAAGCTCTAAACTGGACTGAAAGGCTGTAAGAGTGAGCCATTTTCAAATATGTGTGTATCTTCAATAGACTTCCATCTTGTATAAGAAGACATGTTTTCACTCTTGCTTTTGTATCTATTTTATTGTCAGAAACACTTTGCAGGTCTTAAATTAGTTCTAGTAGAACATCATCTCCAGTTGAGTTATGACAGCTCATAGCAGCTGAGTATCTGACAGAATTCTAACTTGAGAGCCTGGTCCTGCCAATGTAGCACTGTTAGATTTCATAGCTAGCATGTTACAGTAAGGAAAATTGAACTTCTAGATATTTATCCAAGAATTCCTTAAAAAATATAAATTTATAAAATGCTGTCAGATGAGAGGGAAGTCCTGTTACTTCACTGGGTTTAGTGGTTTTCTTAAACTCCTGTATGGTATTTACAAACTGCAGCTAGTGATGAAGAATAAAAAAACATAAACTTGCATCACAGATTGCTATGTGTAAAGGTGTTTTTAGGGCTGCAAGTACTTCACTGGCATTTAATTGATACGTAAAATAAAATAATTTCTCTGTTCAGATTTCTGTTACATTTTTCAAGGGATTTTTTTTCCCCCACAGTTTGAGTGAAATTGCAGGATTATACAAAAGACAAGAGGTGGGTGTTGTGAAGTGATTAGAGAAAGTAAAAAAAGACAATTTTCTAAGAGAAAACCAGTAATGCTAGAAATTATTGGTTTAGTGCAAGCTTTGTTCCTAAAGAACAAAACACCCACTAAAGGTTTTTTTTTCTTTGAAAGTTTTATAAATATTGTGAAACAGTGGAAGAAATTGTATTTTGTGTACTGCTTTTATTTTGCAGTTAGGATTTTTTTTTTAGGCTATATCTCTGAGGATTTTTATACAAGAACCTAAATGATTCTATAATTCTGTATTAACTACAGATCCCTCCTGGCCAGTCACAAAAACTCTGCGTGGTGCCAGCTCATGTAAGGTTTTTGTTTATAAGTAATTTGAGTAATATAGTGGAGATGCTACATTGAATAGCAGAACACCGACAAGTTTGTGCACTGGGAGTTTAATCCTTCCACCCTTGCTCTGCAGTTGGTTTTGGGCAAGTTCAGCGTCCAGTTCTGTGAATCTGTGGTGGGAGGGGAACACATGGGATGGTTCAGACAGAAAGTTGCTTGTGTGGGAGGGTTTGCGAGATCAGAGCCTTGAACTGTAAGTTGGCTCTCGTAAATCCAAAATGAAAGCGTATTAACCTATAAGCTTAAAAATAGATACTCTTAATGTAAATACACACTGACAGACTCCCAAAGTCTCCTAAATGCTTTTCTGCTGTGACTTTGTATGCTGAGTTATCTTTTTGAGAATGAAAAAAATCTATCATAGTGAAATTAAAATAAAATAAAATAATTCTGATCAAAGCAATTGTTAAAAATTACACTATTTGATAAGATCACCCACTGAAAATAAAAGGGGAAATGAGATCTGACAGAGGTAAAACCAGGTAAATAGCTTTCAGCTCTGCTTTTGTTATTCAAGAAGAAAGAGAAACAATAGGTGCTGTTTAGAGTCAGGAGCTGCCCTTCTAACCTCTGCTGATCTTAAAATGCCTGAAGGTTATTGCATGGTTCATGGTGGCTTTTTTGCTTGCAGTTCGTCTTTTAATTTTCTAACAAAAGGAGATGTAGTACCAGTCTGCTGATAAACATTGTATGGAGCAATCAGAGAGAAGAACGGAAAAACTCCCTCACATTTTTTGCCTCCGTTCCAGTTGCTGAAGTATACTGTCGTATTTTCAATAGCAGAGCACTTCCTCCTATGTTAAGCTGCCAAAGCTGGAGCTCGATTTTTAAAAAATAGGAACATTATTTCTATGAGGGTGGGATGTGCTTTTCCATTCAATAACCCCAGCCCAAACAGATGATTTGTTGCATGCTGTTATGGGAAGTGATCTGAACATCCACAGGGGCTGAATGTATTTCAATACGATTTTTAATTCTTGCTGCACTGGCAAAACAGAGTCGAGTTTGCCTTAAACCCAGCCTTCTCAGCATCAACACTCCCACTGCCTGGCCCAGAAGTGTTCCTGCTGAGTGAGGACGAGAAACACCCTTTCAGTGTGAGCTGTAAAGTGGTGCATAGTGTAAGTAATACAGAGGAACCTCCGCCAGCACTTTGGCCCCGTCCTTACATGTGCTGCTTGAATTTGTTGGTGTGATCATTGTCAGTGTTTGAAATACCTTGCTTGCTGTGATGCTTTGTACTTGGATACCAGTGCGATCAGAGGAGAGAAGGGGTCAGCTTCTGAAGGTATTGTTTTCAGGCACAGCTGAAAGTAATGGAATGTAACAGTTTTAGGAATGTACACCTGTGAGTATATAATAAGGGAGTATCTGTTTGTGTATTTTCACCACTGACATTCAGATCAAAGGTCCCCTAGGTGGTGGTGGTGTAAGAAAAAGGGAAAGGGGCCACGTCTCAGCAACTCTGACCTGTCGTCCTGCTTGTTGTTTGCAGGTTTTCACTAGAAAATCAGTCATGAGCCTGTTTTGATGAGGTGACTTACTTTCAGTTACTAGGTATGAATACACAGTTCGAAAAAGTGGCAGTGACTGAAAGAAAAAGTACTGTCAGCATGCACTGCCACTTAAATACCAAAACTGATGTCCAGTCTTGCATTGGATGGCGCTGGGATGTTGTCACAAGCACTTAAAAAAACCCATTGTGTTTTGGGGCAGAGACCTCTGGATGACCGATGCCAAAAAGGCTGACAAGTAAACTGAAAAACATCTTCAAGCCTTTGCAAACACATACCAGCTAAAACAAAAAGCCAAGGAGGCATCTGTCTCTTGCTCTTCAGCTTGCTTGAAGCTGAAGGAAATGTATCCCAAATGGAGAAGGATCCTCCAGGCCCTGGAAGCTGTTTAATTAATCATCAATTTCATCCTTCTCATTAAACGGCTTTTCTTTTCTCAGATGGGCAAATTAAAAAGATGATTACACCTGGGAGAAACAATATTGTTTAACACTTGTTAAATCCTTCTCTGTTGCTAGGCATGGTTAAAAAAAAAATTAGATTTAATTTTAGATATGCAGAATAAGTAGGATTATGCTTGGTTTCTTTTTATGCGGGTTATGTGGGATGTGTCCTGGTACATATTTGTGTCATAATAATATATGCTATTGCTCCTGGCAGTAATTCTCATCTTCTTTAACTGAACTTGCTTAAATCAGAAATACTAACTAACTAACTAATGCACAAGAGTCCTGGTGTACGCTACAGTGCCGGTGCTTGTTCAGCAACAGGGAATTTCGGGAAGAATTTTCCATTGACTCAAGGACGCTAGCAGCCGCACTGGGAGAATTTGACATGGAAATCTGAGTGTAGATGTGGCGTAAGGGAAACTACTTACAATTTTGGGTCCACGTGTGGTAAGAAGTAGTAAGCCAGGGCTGTTGGCTAACTGTGATCATTGAGAGCTTCCTTAGCTTGCTGTCCCTGCTCAATGTGCATAGGACCTCTTGCAACTTTTTTCAACATGTTATGGAAAGTTACTAGCACTCTGCTGATACACATTTTTCTCTTTCCCGGTGGGCTCTGCAGATCCAGTTTGCTCTGGATGAATTCCTGGGGCACATGGTTTGCTTTCTGGACTCCGGCCAGGGAAATCAGTACCTTACTAGGTGATCAAGTTGGTTGTTTGGACAGTTCGATTTAAGGTATTATTTCTAAAATAGTCAGATTGAGTTCTTATTTTGCTTTATGCAGATTTATTCCACAGAAAATCACAAGCTGGGTGTAATTTGCAAATGTTTGCTTTAGTTGCACAGTTTTCACAGTGTGTTCTCCCAGTCGAAGGGTGGGGAAAATATGCAAGAAGGCCTGTGACAGCATTTTACACAACCCTTGGCCACATGGTTTTGTTTTATTTTTGTTTTCTGTTGGCAGGCACTAAAGGGGGTGTTAATTCGTGGCCTGCTAATTTTGCTTAGGAGGTCTATTCACCCAAAAAAAGGGTTACCAGCCTTGCTATTGCCTGTGGCAGCTGTGGCGCAACAGCGGCAAGTGCTGCTACGATCAAGGCTGGACTATTGTAATTCACTCGCAGTAAAGCCTTCAGCTCAGCTCCTCCTTTGCTTGCCCATTGCATCTTTGGAAAGCAGCAGTGTGGTTGCTTGTCAGCTGGGGGTACTGTATGCTCGCTGTGTCACCCCTCTGGCGTTTTGGGTTGTCAAGCTATGAAGTAGTGGCTTGACTTTCAGGTGGTGCTGCTGCTGTATGTTTTCATAGCTACCTGGTAGGACCTAGTTACCTTAAAGATTGCTTCCTGAAGATTCAGTCTGAAGGATGCTTGCCTTCAGATGATAACCCCTTTAATTTTGCCACTGTTACATTGACTGTGAGCAGGGGTGGTGAAATGTTTACCTACCGGACCCTGCCCCAGACCTTCAGTTTTGTCTTTAGTCCATCTTCAGTCATCTGGCCAAAGTGGTCATCATTCCAGAAGGTGCAGGTCCACAGTAGCTTAAGCTCCCTCTTTCCTTCCAAGTTTCCTTCTTTCTCCCTTGCTCTAGAGCTGCCTCACAGCTGATCCCACACAAGCCACCCTGCAGCCCCCAAGCTGCAGATTAAAGCACAGAAAACCAAGAAGCTTCCTGCAGGGCTATCTCCCTGAACTGGCTTTTCACAGGAGCGGACACGTTCTGCCACCAGCAGCAAAGGTGTGGTGGGAGCAGACAACCTGGGCGAGGGGGAGTGATTGCACAGCCCGAGCACCAACACAGTTTAGTTACCTTTAAAGTGTCGTAAAAATGTGACTCTTTCTTAGCACTGAGGTTATTGCCCATATTTCTAAGCAGGAAAACCTTCTCATTGTTTTATCACATGACTGGATGCATAAAAGAGCAAGACAAAAGCTGGAGACACTGTTAGGTATCACTGTTAAAGAGTCTGGGGGAGGTGTTTCAAATGTTCTCAGAATCCTTGTGGCTGCCAGTGCTGGTCTGTACTGTCATATTATTTTTCTTTAAATTTCAAGATGACTTATCAGCAAGCAAACTGGGAAACTATACCACTTAAACCCAAGGAACAAGGGTGCAGTCTGTCCAGCTCTATGCCTCTCTCATTCCTGCTTTCTGAAAAAATACTTAGTACCATAGCAGGCATTTTTGACTGAGGAAAGGGGTCTATTTAAAGTGTTTACGTAAATACTTTTTTTCTGGAGGAAATGCCAGTCACTGTGCTTCATACTTTAGGTGATTAGCCAGTGGGAGAAAATCTGTTTGTTGTTATTTAGCTTGCTAAAGATGATAAAATATGTTCTGCTTATGTTTTGCCTTTCAAATATCGGATTTTTTTTCCTTTTTCCTAAAACAAGGTTAAAGAACTAAAATAGAAGCTGTCTGAGTCTGAAATTGGTAATGATAAATATGTTACTAAATTTATTTTCATATTTTGGTGATCAGCTGAAGTGTTGAAAAAATCAAAACACCAAAACCTGAATGTGTGATGCATGTAACTTAAAAAAAGAACAAGAGAAATTTGATTAAAATACTTTGCTCCGCCAGTCGCTGAAGTTTTCATCTCTTGATGTATGTAATGTTAAAAGCCAGCAAAAATACCTAGTGAGACAGAGTTCAAGGAAAGAAGGAAAGAAAAAAAGCTAAACAAGAGAGAAAGGTGGACTTTGATACAAAAATAAAGGCAGCAACAAGTGTAATGCCTTCTGTCTTCAGACTAATGTTAAAATTAGTGTAAGTTTCATCCTTGAAGGGGCTCTGTCGTGTTACAGAGATTCACAGAATAAAATTATTTTTATGTCTTTTTTGCTTATATTTAAGCGGGATTTCTCTCAGATAAACAAAGTAACGCACACTCAAAGAATCTTTCTGCCTCATTTAAACATCCCACCTTATCAAAACTCCATTTCCCTGAGTGATGGATCTTGGCTCTGGATGGGAGAATGAAGTATTCAATTACCTTATTTTCATGTGCTAATGAAGCAGAATGTGGCTTTAGGGGTTTTCTTTTCAGCAAGGTAGCCTGTTTGGTTATGCACATGCCGCCTTCTTATGTTTCCTTCCCTGTCCCTGCCTACACTCAAGCGGTGCCCTTAATGGGCAGCAGGGGCTAATCTGTCTGCCTGACAGCGAGCCTTGGCCTTCTTCAGCCCAGCGGGAGCAGCCCTGGCCTGTAATTAGCGGAGCCATCAAGCCAAACTCTTGGGCTCCGAATGATTTCTTTCGGCACCTCTTGCAGCAGCTTTATACACAGAAGATCCGTGAAGGGTGGTTGTTTTGGGGTTTTTCCCCCGTCCATTCTTCTCTGCATCGCTGAGTGCTGATGTGAGCTCCTCAGCCTGTGAGGCAGCAGGGCTGTGCTCTGGTAACCCCGGCTGTCCTCAAAGGGGAAATACACAGCTCCTGAGCGTTCACCTTCATTTGTTCAACTGAGTTTCAAAGTGCAGGTACATTTGTGACTGAAAGTCAGAGGGTAAGGGGAAGGATTTTTTATAGCAGTGTTATGCTGCTGTTGGTGTAGGAAAAGCATGTATCCAGCTCACACTCTTATCAGCACTGGCACAGGCTCCTCTGGCATCCTCAGCTTCACTTCCATGAGAAGTACTGGTTGCACGGGTGGGATCACTCCTGCCCTTGATGTTAAGTTTTTACTTAGTGTTGGCTGAAATAGAACATAAGTGTTCAATGCTTTACATAAGAGTTCCTTATCTGCAGTTGCTTTACTTTTTGGTACCGTATAATGAAAATGAACATATTTGGTTTTTTTTTTTTTTCCTGCATGCTAGGGGGTTTTTTTTAACTGCATGCTAGGAATTATTGTGTCAACTTCACCACAATGGACGATGGAGGAAAATAGCCATGCAGGAACTAGGAGTTATTCACTGCCAGTTACGAAGCTAAGGATTTGGAAAAAGGCTACAAATTTCCCCTTTTTTTCTTCCTCCAAAGAATAAAAAAAAAAAAAAAAAAAGCTTTACACAGTACTTTGAAACATTTTCAAGTGTGGATTTTTTTTTTTTTTTCTTTTTTTTTGTTGTAGACTTCTGAAGAAAGCAAAGAATTACTTAAACGTCTGTGGCAGGTGTAAGAATAGTCACCTTCAATTCTCCTAGTAAGTAAAAGGAGGAAGTGTAATAGACACTGAGTATTAGCATGGATTTTGTAAGGTGCACCATGCTGGTTGGCATTCTGGTTTCTCCTGAAGGAAGCATAGGGGAAAAGAAATGTATGAAAACAAAAATTGGATATTTTTTTAAAATATAATCTTTCACAAAGGTACTAAAGTTAGTGTAGTGGTGAAGTCCTGTTGGGAATTAAAACAGGTTACAAAGTTAGGTGGTGAGTGATCATAGTCCTCAGCTCTCAACTTCTATTTAAATGGAGCTTTAAAAAAATTATATTCCAAGCAGTGTGTGTTCAAGGCAGAGGGAAATCAAGAAGCAACCCTGATCATGGAGGTTACCTTGCCAGTAGTTTGAAGTTATATATGTTAAGGCTGCTGGGGAAGATGACTCAAGAAATATGCAAGAAAATGAGGTAACAATAGCACACATTGCATCTGAAGTGCATCACAAGCCAGATTTGATCGATGCAATAACATTACCAGTTCCCTCTCAAGGAAGTGAGGCCAACACCGTGTTCTGCTGTAGCTGTTCAACACTGCTTTTGTGTAAACATCCCAGCCAGCGCTGCTCCCAGGAAATTCACCTTATGTGAAGGAAATTCCCTGCATGCTTCCCCCCCTCCAGACTTCCTCTGCTTGGAGGGGAATTTCCATGCCTCCCCCTTATCTCTTGCCTATCCTATCTCCAAAGTGTGCTGGGGAAAAACAAGGTGTATTTGGAGCTCTGCAGAGTACTGGATGCCTTTGGCAACCAGAGAAGCATGCTGTGGTCTGGCCAAAGTCACAGCAGATCTTTCATCCCTTAAATTTGGGGAAACAGCCCTGTGCTCTTCAGCTAGATTTGTGTAAAGGAGGTTTTCATGACTAGTAACTTCGCCAATATGTGCTGTTGTGGAAAGCAAAGAAATTAACTTGGTTGGTTACGAATTCGGTTTGTTGTTCTGGTTAAGAGCTGGAGAGTTTTCAGCTGAAACTTTTTTAAGCTTTTAATTTCTTTAATCATTCTCTAAGCGCAGCATCTCTCACAGCACCCCTTTCAAAATAAAGCATGTATTTTTAAAAATACTCAGACTTTCTTTGGGAACACTTGAGACTTTTTTGTTCCACACTGCTTAACATTATTCATTCATCCCAAAACAAAATTTTTCAATCTGCCGAAAACCCCCCACCTCCTGCCTTCTTACCTGGTTTTGAGACAATTCTCCTTCTCCTCTCCACTTCCTTCTCTGCGTCCCTCTTTCAGATCTGCATAAATAGAGCATCTGGTATCTCAGTGTGGCTTCAATTTACTGAAGAAAACTTTCCAGAGTTTTGAAAAAATTTAAGCAGAATGTCACTTCAAAAAGTAAACTTACTGATAGTACTGCACTTGGCAAGAGCAGATACTTAATGTGCATTCAGAGCTCATAGCAAATTAAAATTAGTAGTAAACGACATGTCTGTTTTGCAAAGCTATTTCTTAGAAGTTTCTTACTTCTGTAGTTACTCCAGGTTTCAGCTTATTTCCCATGTGTTTCTAAGTTGAGAACATCTCACTCAAGTTACTCTTTTCAGCTCCTTTCTCACTTTCTGGTTCTCACACACCAGTACCCTCCTGCATCATTAAAGCTGGAAACAGTGCATAGGTCTTTGTTTCTGTGAGCATGCTTACTTAATTCTTTAGAAATTTGTAAGCTGCCGTGTTTTGGAAAGCTCCTCTCAAAAAAACTCGATTTTTTCACTGCTTTCCATTTTAGGATGATGATGACAGGAAACAGAAAAAAAAAAAACATTTTATGGGGGTAGAGGTAATACCTTCTACATTATTTTATATTGGGAAAAATTTTGAGTTTGCTTTACAGTGATGTGTCTTGGACTGTGATAAAGCTTCGTGTATTTATATATGCATAATTCCTAGGCATGAATTTTGTGTGAGAAGCAGTTATCTTATTAAATCTCATCTCCCTTAGGAGGGAGCTGTGAAAGTTGTATGATCATGCAGGGTAACTTCCGTATGTAATAGGTATGTAGGGCATAACCACTGAATTTGGAGTACTGAATTGCAGTATTCAGTGCCTAACAGTTTATAAGACAATGGTATTATTACTTCAGAGATTCAGAGACTGGCAGTCCTCCTCCTGTCTGGTTATACTTAGCATGAAAATTGTCTCTACTAAGAAATATAAATCTGACAGTGTCAATAACCAAGCAAAACCAGGAAGAATTGAGAGTGCAAAAATAGCAAAATTTATCTCAGAATGAGAAGCCTTCCCAGTGAATTGATTGCAAATCTAAGATTAGCATTTAGATAATGTTGCTTCTTGCATATCAATGAACTTATGCAGACGTATAGTGCCACGGAGTTACATTGTGGCAGTGTAGGCAGACGTGTCTTGTGGAAACTGAAAGCACTTACAGCTAGACCCATTATCACTGAACTAAATTCAACCTGCTAGCTGTCGTGCACAAGGGATCATAGAGCCACACTGTAGGCTGCACTCTGTTGGATTTCACTTCAGCTTCTGTGTAATCTTGAGGACCTGAGCAAGTAAAGCCATGACAGTCAGTAGGCTGTTCTTGAGGTGACCAAAATATGGTAAATGTCAGAAATCCACATCTGAAATAAGAGGTCACATGCTCTTTACCGAGCGCAGACAAAGAAAAAAGGTTCTTTGATGTGGCTCTAGTGTAGTATCAGCTTTGTCTGTAACAGGACCTTTGCGCTTCAAACTTGATTTGTGTATAAAAGGCTCTGCTGTTGGGTGGAAGGGCTGATACAGGCTTATCCTTCCTGTCCTCTCCACCCCCACCCCCCTTCTGCACCTCTCCGTCGATCTCTGTTTTGGCTGGTTTGAGTCTCAGCCAGCTAGTCCTCATCCCAGCCCAATCACCTAAACTCCCCAGATAATCCCATTCCAGTGCATAAACCAGAGCAGCCATAACAGCAGTAAACAATTGCACAGCAGCTGCTTATTGCAGACATACCCCCACCGGGGAGGACGATGGACCTCAAATGCTGCTGCCCGGAGAGCAGCACCTCGGGTGGCAAATGATGTCTTGGTGTCTCCCTCTGGTTCCCAGCACACATAGCAGTTTCTGTATGCACAGACATTAATACTTTGCTGAATGTATACCCCTTTTTAATAATAGCATTGCCTTTCATCCCACTGCTGTTCATACCTGTTTCTGTGCCTGAGGCAAGATCTACATGGTATGTAAGGGTCCCTCTTTCATGCCTTCCTCTTTCATGCCTTCCTCTTTCACAGTCCTCCTTTGCCCTGGCATTTTCTCAGTGTAGAGAAGTTCATTTTTGTACACCTGATCTGACAGCATCAAACGAGACAGTGCCCCTTTTTGAGTAATAATGATTTACAAATTAGCCTTCCATTCTTGAATATGTGAACAAGGTAAACCTTCCAGTGCTGTATTGTAGACAATGTGGCAGAAAAATAGTAAAGGATGAAATAACTAAGAGCCTCTAGTGGGGCATCTTACCTGCCTTTCTGCTCTACTCTTTTCACGCTACCATTGTCTTTTAAGTAGCTTTAACTTTTGTAAAAAATGGGTTAGGTATTCTGCTAGGTAAGAAAGGTCCTCCCAGTCACATTGCTGCTGGTTGCACTGGTGTGTAAAAATTGTTAGTGACTGGCTATGCAGTATAACTGCTAGCATGGCTGTGGTTGAGGAAAAGGAATACATTTGGACTTGAGGAAGAAGCTAGAGCACTGAAGCGCCTGCTACGCTTTTGCTGTGGGGAGTATGAGAATGAGAAGCAATGGGGGAGGTGTGTCTAAAGTCCCCTCCTCCCAACCCATACACTCATTGGGCAGAGCTAGAATGCCAGCTAGGGTACTCTGCTGCGGGGTTGGAATGTTGTCACCTTTTATTAAGGTTCCCTTATCTTTGAAAACACATGCAGAGTACTTACCAGGCCATAAAAAATACACTATGTGGAGTTACCATATATAATTGCAGCTGCCAGAATTAAAACAGTTGACTTTGTGAAGCTGGTTATAGTGTATTTAGAGGGGAGTGAGTTGCTTTGGGTATTGATGTGATGTTTACACACTACCTTACAAAACTCAGTGCAATGCTTGAGCTCCCAGTGTAAACAAGTGAAAATTCGGCTCTGTTAGGACACACTTCAAACCAGGGCTGTCTGAGTCAGAACTGCCAACTCACTGTGTCTGTGCCGCCCAGACTCTCTTCACTCTGCGTGACTGTGAGCAGAGTAACACAGGCCTAGCCCCTGTCATTTGCTCAGCAAATGGAGAGAAAACAGTAGTGGAAAAGGTGACCAGTGTGGTTCCTGCATTGGCATCTGGGCAGCAGGTGTGCTTCCAGTGACTCCCTGCTTGCAGCTGGGGCTGTGAGCTGTTACAGATACCAAAACAGGATGGGCAGAGGGATTACAGAAAGCTGTCTCGGTTAGTGTCCCCCAGACTCCTTCTACCTCTGATGAGATCTGTTTTAAGAAAAACAGGACTATTTATCAGGTCTCAGGTGTTACTTGTCAGCCAAGCAATTGGTTTTTCACAAATATTCCTCAGAAACATGTTATATATGATGGAGTGTTTATTGTTTGTTTGTATTTAAATAAGGCCATTAAGGCCATTATTAATTGTAAAGGAGGTATTAAAGCAAGGTCATATCTCCTGGCAAACTAATCCACCCTGTAATCCATCACTTTTAGTTATATATTTTAATATTTTTGTGTGGTAGAGCATTAGCTGCATCACACGTTCCTGTTGCAAATCAGTTTGGTCAGTTCTAGATATGCATCCCTCACATGAAGGACTGGTCCTCCAGGTGTTGTCCTGGAAATTGCTCCTCCATGCATCAGAAACCTGGCTTTTCTCTTAGCTGGTTAAGGAACAAAAGAGTAGCTGATAGAAGGTGCTCGTCACTGTTAGCCATGAAACAACCATGACCTTGTTTGTTTTGAGCTAATTTTCGGATGAAGAAAGCATTGACATTTCTTTCCCCTCCTTTTAGATTGATGGGTGGAAGCAGTCCTTGGGATTTAGCTATTTTCAAAACAAAATATTTGACCTGAAAGGTAATATTTATAGCAGGCAGCTAATAGAAAACATACTTGCCCTCTCTGTGTGTCTCTTGTGTATGTGTGTATGCGCACTTTGGGTTCCCTCATGGGCCTGACCTCTGCCGCACTCAATGCAGCTTCATTGACTTCGCCTTCTATTCGCTTCTCCTGATAAATGAACCACTGGGAACAGCGGGGCTCGGTATGCAGGGAAGCAGGGTGCAGGAAGTTCATGGCAGTCCCGTGCCATTCTGATCCTCTGCAAATGTCCCTTCCTGCCGGAGTGATGGATGGTGTGGGGCTTCTGCGTCAGTCACTTGTGAACCCTGAAGGTCACCCGGGACAGCCTATTCTCCCTTTGGAAAGAGACCCTGCAGGGATGTTGATTTAGTGACATCTAGCAAGGACTGACCCTGTCAGTCAGTGCAGTAATGTTGGGAGTGGGGAATGGTGTTAGCATTGGGTCACTGGATCTAAAGCAGGAGGAAATGATAGCTGGACTCCATAAAAGCCCTCCTCTGGGCTGCTGATTGGACCTGGCAGGTGGTACGGGGCTATTTTGGAAGTTATCTGGCTGAAGGAGCAACTGCAGTCACAGCTCTTGCAGCAGCAAGTTCTTTGCATTTAAGGGAGGGCTGGGGAGTCCTCATCTGTTTGCAAAGAGGCACACTCTGGTTTTTTTCCTCAAGGTAAAAATATCAGCAGGGCAGTAGGTCTCTAGGGATCTTGAAGGTACCCATGTAATTAGAAATGGTGCCTGCAGTTTTTTGGGCTCCCGATTCCTGTAAAGTTTGGATTTGAGCAAATCTGATTTTCTCATGTTTGGACCCCTGTGCATGTCAATAAATCCATCATTGTTCAGTGAGGATTTGTTGTGATGAGGTGTGGCTCAGTGGGATTCAAGGTGAGCACAGGACAGACAGTGAGGTGCCTATGCTGTTAAAATGAATAATGGGCAGAAGCAACCCAGTTGCAAAAGCAGCATTTGGAGTGAGGTGGGAAGAACTTGGGCTGAAACAAATACAGTTCTGGTTTCCCTTCTCAGCCTGTGCCTGAGATGCAGTGCTGGTGGGCCTGTATACCATCGAGGCATTTGTAACAATGTAGTCTGGCTGCAGCTGCAGGCTTAACCGCATATTTGAAAACACATCCTATTTTTTCCAGCCAAAATTGCTGATACACCAAACAGCAGTGACTTCACAACAGTCCTAAAGCTGGAGATCCAACACAAAAATTCTGCATGCCACAAACATCACGAAGTTCCAGATTTCAGTTCAGCCATGACAAGTTCAGAAATAGGAATCATACTCTAAGGAAGTTGGAATTTAAGTGAATTTCAGCTGACTATTTATTAAAGC
Organism: Climacteris rufus; assembly: GCA_013398175.1. Lineage (NCBI taxonomy): Eukaryota > Metazoa > Chordata > Aves > Passeriformes > Climacteridae > Climacteris > Climacteris rufus. Next base: position 571,601 of record VZRZ01006460.1, read on the forward strand.
TCTATTTAGACCGGACTGTGATGAGGCTGGATTGCAGAGCTACAGGCTATGATCAACACTCAGCAGGAGGTTATTTAGATTAAATACCAACTGTCTTGGAATGGTGGGAAAAGTTTCAGACAAAAGTTTTATTTACTGCTCTTCTGGACAAAGTTGTGGGATTGCAGTAATGTTTCAGGAATTCTGCTGTACAGATAGTTTTCCTCCTTGGAGAAATGTTCTTTTTGCATTGCAGTGTTCTTGAATTCACCTACTCTTACATATCCTCTGATGAATACGTTTCATATCCAATTTGCTCCCCTCCTTTATCTCCTTACTGTGAGACTGTAATCATCCTTTTGCTTTCTTTCAGTCTGCTTTTTTTTTTTTTTTTCCCCTTTGCCAAGAGGAAAACAAAACAAGGGAGAACCTTTTTGAGGGGGAGGGGATTGAAGGAAGCGTCACTATTTTCTCATTTTTCTTGAGATTTTTCTCCCTTTTCCCTCTTTTCCATTTTTTCATGTTGACCTTCCTTCTCACCTTTCCTTTTCCTGTGTCCTATCTAAAGGGTGGGCTTGCTCCTCCCTTCTCATCTACTCTTTTATTTTTGAAAATAAGAATCATGACTGATTGTTTTTTCCCCTCATCATTTATCTACTTGTCCACACCTGTTTCTTTCGCTTTGGTTTTCTTCAAGTTTCAGCATGCATTTTCTCTTGTTCTGCCTTTTGCTATTTGTTTCTCCTCTGTGATTATGCCAGATCGCCTGGTCTCCCTTCTCTTCCTTTCCAAGCTGCCAGCCCTGGGCTTGCTCCCTCCTGTCCAGCCCCAGCAGAGGACTTTGCAGCTTGGCTGAGCAGCCCCTGCTGCTATTGCAGTGCCAGAGACAGACTCTGCCTTTCTGTTTCTCCTGGCACAGTGACATTCGGTTTGAGAGCTAATGTGATTTGCATCGTTTTATTTTGGGGTCAGCCCTTTCAATAACTAATGCATGTAGGAAGCACTGCAATGACTATGTTGCAATGTCAGGCTTGAACTGCATAAAACAGGGTCCACTGACTTACTTTCAGAATGACTGCACAGTGTATAAAAATCACAGAGAGGAAAAATGATACTCATGCAGTTAAATGTCCCTGTAAACAGAATGAGTGATTCCGTAAACAAATGTGGCAAGCGTCTCCCTGAAGTTAGGAAAAATGCATGTTTCCTGTAATACTGCTTCATGTTTATACAGGGTGCCTTGTCTTTTTTTGGCTCTATAAAGTGAGCAGTACAAAATACTGGAAATTATAGTTAGGCTATTAAAGGTCTCCAGCCTTTCTCACTTACACAAGTAAGTGAGATTTCCTGTTTCTTATTGTCACCTGACTGCCATGATGAAGGTATTTGGTACAATTGCTAATTTTATCTAAAAGTTTTTTTTTTTCCTGAGGCATTCTCAATTGCCACAAAATTTTCCTGAAATTAGTTTTACTAAGTAGCGTATTTCTCTTGCCTCAGTTACTTTTCTTTGTATCGTAGCTTGGAGGTTCCAGGTGATACTGTGCCTACCAAAACAGTCAGTGAAGCTACACAGTCCTTGTCCCACAGCAATGTGAAACAGGCCACTGCACGAAGGGCCTTGGCTGTGATGGGATAGAAGCAGCTGCCCTCCAAAAGCCAGTCACAGGTCTGCACTCTACACCAGCAGGGAAGTGCTGGGAAGCTGGAGGCCTTGCAGGCACCAGCTCATCAAAAGGGTCAAATGCTAGAGCAAAATGCCCATCCCCCATGGCCAGTGCTTAGCAGATGGAGTGGAGGGAGATACAAAGACAAAAATATTTTGTCTGTAGAGGTGCAGTTTAAAAGGCTGATGTGTGAGGTGTGGTACTGCTCTGCACAATCTGAGGAAGCCCAGGAGACCTCAGCTGCCAAGCAAACCCACATAGCTGCAGGACAAGCAGCTGGCTGTCCTAATGCTCACTGTGTTGGGCAAACAAAGTGATGCAGACTCTGTACAATGGAGACACTTTACATTACTAGTTTAAACAAAATTCAGCAATACAAAAATTATAAATTTTCTTAAAATTGAAAATAATGAGACCCTTTGATCAGAATTTACTCAAGCTCAAACTGAAACTATCTTATTTGATTTTCCAGTGTCGCAGTGAAACCAAATCTCATTAAATCACTGTAACAGTACTTAACATCTTTTAAGTAGTCTACAGAAGTTATTGTTTTCAGAAAATAATTTCACCAAAGTTACAGTTGTCATCTGAACGTTGCTAAGTAGGTTAATCAAATTGTAATTTAGTATCTGAACCACAAACACCTTGCAAAGCTCTCTGGTTTCGGGTCTTACGTACTGGTTACTCTATTTCCATCTCGCCCAGCTTAGATATGCTGTAATACTTTAAAGGTTATAGGTTTTAACCAGAAACCGTAGGTGAACAATCTCAAGACACATAGCACACTTTTAAATAGTGTTTCTTGCAGAACCTTGTAGTGCTTAGACACAGACTATTTCTTCTTGCACCTCTCATACAAGCTTTTCGGGAAGCTTCAGTATGTACACATTTTCATCTTCATCTGACAACGAAGAAACTGAAAATGCCCTGGCTATTTAGTTTAAAAACATGTCAACAGACATTGGGAAATTGATATTATTAAAAGGAACAAAATATGAGGGGAAAGGAAACTTCACAGGTCCTCAGCTCATGCAGCACTCCGGTATCACAAGTGGGGGACGTGCAAAATAGATATCAGTGAGCTTCTCATGAGTTGTTTTCTGCAGTGTAGGGAGTCACTGATCCCTAACTGCTGTGCATGGACTTCCACAGCTTCCTCTTTCTAAGGTGCTTCCTTGCAGAAGCTGTGATCAAAATGGCAAACCTTCCCAGACAGGGCTAGAGTACAGTGATGTAGGAACAATCCCTGGTGTTGGTCAAGCAGCAGCCACCACAGGAACATGTACTATGGCAGCTCTGGCTTCTAAGCAGCTGAGTCCACATTTTCAGGGCATCCCTTCAGAAGTGCAGTTAGTGCATTTCTGTTTGAAAATGTTTAAATAAAATTTTAAAGTAGTTTGGGATTTTGTCCCAAGGGCCTGTAAGCACTCCTCCATGTGCACCATCAAAATACCTGATGAGGAAGGCCACTTTAGGATGTGTGCTCTTCTACTGTTGTAACACCTCTATGTTAGAGAGAATTCAACATAAAACTATAATTAATGTGGTTGTTAAAGCAGACAAGCAGCATCTGAAAATTCAAGTACATGGCTGAGTTGCTAAAATGATTGCACATCAGCAATAAAAGAATTTCTTATACAGTAAATACATTTGTCTTTTGCTAATCTAAAGAGAAACACTCTTGTTCTTCATATAAACAAAGCAACTATAGTTACCTTCCTATTTCACATTTCATCAGTACATCACACAGTTTATTTTCCAAAATCTAATAAAACAGAGGGGAAAATTCTTGGAAACTCATTAAGTGAACCCTAATATATATAATTTAAAGTGTGGTTTCTCTGCTTCTACAAGCTGTTTGCATGCTATGATGTACTACTCGTCTAGCATCTCTTAGATGAGGAAGAAGTGATGAATAACAAAGCTGCAGCTTTCCCCAGTGTAGGGCTGACTCCCCAAGCAGAGATTTCTAACAGCACAAAGAAAATTCCTAAGAAGGCATAAGACCATCAGTTATTGTGGTAGCCTGTAAGTCTAAATAATAACACTTCAAATTGAATGTAGGGGTCCCAAATCACAGCTTAATACCAATTACCAGGAGGGAATATTTTACAGGGAACATTTTACATCTCAGCTGAAAACAAAATTCCAATATTTTCTTTTCTGTGAATTTCTGCAAATAATATGTTCAGGTTTTGTCTATGTTCTCTCTTACCCATTTGACCAAATTCTGGTTCTGGCTCTGACCAAATGGCAGAATTGCAATTGGGAAAAGTACAACTTGTCTGTGTATTGAGATCATGGATTTTATTTTCAGTCATGAAATTTTGAGGCAAGATCGTGAATTAATGCAAATTTTTAAGCCATCAACACTTTTACAGCACATGCAAAAATCACCCAAAGGTCATTTATGTCTTATCACTTGCAACATTATCAGGAAGGTTTTTTGTAGACCAGAATTTGTTTCTTGCACTCACAGTAGCTCTGAACAACAGTCTCCAACATTAAGGTCAATAAGAAGATACACATTTCTTTGTCACTGTTAATTTGATACTAAACTGTGATAGATTTATGAAAGGAGTTATGTGTAAGAATCACTATTTCTAGACAAGATATTGCAGAAAATATCTGAGAAATACTGTGGGTTAGCACACTTAGGTCAAAAGTACAGGTTCAATGTATCGCATTTTCTTCTTTTTTTTTTTTCCCATCTAGATTAATATATTTTGTTGAGATGATGGGGAATATAAATAAGGCTCCAGTACTGCAAACATTCAGTAGGATTGCCCATGTCAGCAAAGCAAAATATAGTCATTTGTCAGGCAATTTTAAAAGATAGTAGGATTCATAACCAAGTGTTTTGTTTGTTTACTTGCTCATAAATGGTTTATTTTGGGCTGATTTTAGGTTGGCTGTGTGCAAAGGGCAGCAAGCCATGTTCTGAAGCAGTTCTGCTCTGTTACATTTGGAAAAAAATGGTTTGGATTATGGTTTTCCCTCAAATTATTAACAGGACCAAATGGTGTTTGATTTAACTTGCTTTTTATTTACATAATGATCAATGATAGGGCAATGCCTGAATTAGCTTGGAAATCATACAACTGTTTTTATTTGACCTGGTTTCTACATTTGGATTAGTTTCCTTTTTCTGCATATAAATATCCATAAAAACATGTTGAAAATTTCAGGTCTCACCTAGTTATTCACTTTGTTGTGGCTACTGCTATCTTTATGAGTTTGGTTCTCAAACACTTATGTACCAATGTTCCACTTGATGGCTTGTTAACACACATTGTACAAATAAAAGCCCCTCCATTTCATCTGATTTAATGTAATATTCTTCTTGAAGAATCACAGAAATTAGAGATAGAAAAGAAAACTTGGGCAAATTTTTCATTTGTGTAAGATTGTTCTCTGATTCCAAACTCTTATCTAATGTTTATTAATTTCCACTTGTCTGTTAGTTAACAGATGGCCCAACACCACACCTTATTTAGGTAGAAACCTTTCTTTGCCTCTGAAGATCAGGCAGTTAGTCATGTTATTATTATCCACAGAACACTGTTTTTCCTATGGAAAGACTGGTAGCTGCACTGTTTATAAGCTGGCTACTCAGAAGGCGTAAAACCCCATACAGTTCTGACTGTTCCTCTACATGGAAAGTACAAAATAATTTAAGAACTGTGTTTCTCTTTTTTACTCAGGCGATGTTCCGAGTAAGATTTCAGCAGAATTGCTTTTGTGATGCAGCAAAAAAAAAAAAAACAAAACCAAACCTGTCCAAGTACTTCACTGTTTGTCCTCTTTCTCTGTCTTTCTCTGTCTTTCTCTTTTTTACATCTTGCGAACAGACATTGCCATTACCCAAATTAACCTCTTCTGAGTTTTTCTTTTTCCCCTGGTATTTGGATCAGGCTTCTCTCTGGGTGGGGTGAAAAGTGAACTCTCCTAACATACAGTACAAATTAGGTCTTTTTAAAAACAAAGACTTCTCTTAAGAATAGCTGTATTTTATTTCTGACAAAAGAAGGGAAAACACAAGTGTGCTCAGTAAATCAAGAAGTCAAATGTGTGTAATCTGATGCCAAGTGTAAACATGTATGGACTTTACAAGGCTTGCCGACACTAGATGCTCTGATTTTCTTTCATTTGAAAAAGTGCTTTTGAGTATTCACAGTAGTGCTTGCAAGAGGCAGTCAAAATCGCAAAGTGACTAAGAGCAGGTCTATGCAACAGCTTGAGTTGAATCAAGACACTTTTGGGTTTTTTACGAACACAGTATTTTCTGCTTGGGGTACCTAATATAAATGTGGTAGATCTAGCTAACTCCACATGCAGTGGGACTTTTTGGCAGAAAGTTTGTTAAGTGAATACTATAAAAAGCTGCTAAAGAGTCAAAATATAATCCCTCACATTCTAGCAAAACTGATTTCAAAGGAGGTTAAATACAGAACTACCTCAGGATACTGGCCATAAAGACCACGTGAATACCATTCCAGCACTGAAGGGCTTGAATACCTTTCTGTGTCCACTGAAGAAAAAACAGAGTGCAGAAGTTAGTGATTTAATTAATACAGATGTTGTCTTGTCTTCACTGCTACTCTATCAGGCTGCTGCTGTAACAAATCATGGTATTACTCCATCTGTGCAGAAGTACTGCTGTAAAACTGAATTTTCAGGCTGCTTAACATTTGTACTGAATGTTTCAAGCTGTGTTAATTATATATCTGTAAGTACTCTGGTACTAGTGTTAGTTGGGTAGATCCCAGAGGTCTGCCAAGAATTTTTTCACATAATTTTAATATTAACTGTATTTTTGTAGCTGGGTATTTATTTTAAAAGTATCACAAGGGTTTCTTAGCACTAACAAATTGTGTTTGCAGCTAGTGAGTGGGACTTCTGTTCTTCAGCCATATCTCTAATTATACTCCATGACTGGGAGAGCTTTTGTTTCGTTTCTGCTTGTTCACGCTTTAGAGCTGTTACCAGAATGCTGTGTGGGGAGACAAATGTAATGCCTTTAGCCCTTTACATTTCTTCTGAGGATGGTGTGGGATGTGGTGGTCTTTATTTGTAGATAAGAGAGAGAGAGGTGAAAACGCAGTTTTTCAATGCTGAGGGACAGCATGCCCTGCAGTGAATGCTCTGAGCCTCTGATGTTCCAACATACAGGGAAAGTGAAAGACCAGGGGGATGTTACATCACCTTTCTTCCTCCCCTCCCTCACTTGGTGTTGGCTGAGGACTGATTCAGCTGCCATATGAGCTACAGCAGCCATAGGACCAGTTCAGCCTAAGACTCTTGGCATTTCTGAAAACTTTGACAGCAGAAGCCAACTGGAAGAACGCACGACTTGCAGCTCTGGAGAAGTGCAGGGAGCTGCAGTGGTAGTTAGGGATCCCCATACTAAGCCAATGCCCCTAATGCTGGGCATTTCCTACATAGGCCTGCAGGCATAAAGGACAGCAAGATGCTGGGTTCATCCCACCTGGTGGGAGGCAAACTCCCACCTGCCCCACTCTGGACACGTGAAGCAAATGTAGCACCAGTCAAGTCCCCAGCCCTAAAAATCTGTCAGGAGCACCGTGTGACTAATGCCCTCTCCATAACCATTCAGGAGGTTGTGGTTGCTCCTCAGGAAAGACTGACAGGAAAGGAAAGGATGGTGTGCTGCTGCCTGCCTTGCCTGTGACATCAAATCTGAGGGACACCTTCCAAAGAAGGGTCTAGAAATGCCTAGATGTATTCATACAGTGTTTTACTTTCCCTCCCATCCTCTGACAAGCTTTTTGCATGTAAAAAACCCAGAGAACTGGCTCCTCAAAGTCACTTGGATGGATATAAACTCTTGAAAGTGTCACGTAGCCCTTGGAATAATTCCAAATAAATCCCAGCTTATTTGGAAAAACTGTTCCTTGAAAGAAATGCACAAACATTGGTCTGGATCCAAAGCCATGAAATCAACAGAGAGACTCTCATTACAGAGGGCTTTGGATCTGACTGACCCATTGGTGGCTATGACCAGAACAATGGTCTGTTACAATAAATAATTTTTAGATTCATGTTTTCGTGATGCCTGCAAAGTTTTGGTGAGAGGAGAAAGAAAAAAAACAACCTTCCAGTGAAATCTCATCCTCTTTTCCAAACTCTTTGAAACAATAACTTATGCCTCTTACTGTTCTACTTTGAATGCAGTACCTTTTCTTCTCTCTTTTTACAAAGATTAGAGATATATGTAACCATTTAGAATGAAGACTAAATTAGCTGTGCCAAGGATTTGCTTTTAATTTCCTTTTTTTGTTTGTTTTTCTTAACTGCTGAGTTCTTTTGATTATCTAAATCCATAGGTCACCCTAGGTAGTTTAAATACCCATAACAGAGAAGAAGAGACAGGGAGAACAGCAGAGACTCAAAGAAAAATTCAAATATAATCCTAATTATTGTATTATATCTTGAGTTTTTTGATGTGCTTTTGCATAATAGAAGCTTGAAACTGCATATTTGCTAGTATCATTTGCTTGCATTCATTTTTCTATCATTTGGATTTGGTTTTTTTTACTGAGAACAGCAGACACACTGCACTTGCTTTGCCAGAAAACCACAGGCTTCACTAGAAGCGAGCTACTAAATGCAGTGAAGAGCAAAGCATTTGTCTAGAGGTTGGAAAAAGGAGTTTATTATGACTTCGGGTATTAAGACAAAATTTTTTACCTACAAAACAGCCAAGGAAAAATTTAAATCAATTCAGAGAATATGGGGGGTTTAGATTATCACTTGTAATATTATCAAACCCTAGCTTTCAAGAACTGTAAGTCAGGTCATGAAGTTGCCTCAAAAATCAAAGGTTATGAAAATAGCATTTTGAGTTCTGGGTTTGGTGCTAATAGATTTAGGTTTCAGGCTTTGTTACTAAGGCTAGAGATTTAATTTCTTTCTTTCTTTCATGAGAGCTGAGATTCCCACAAAATCACATTATTTTTTAAATACGAGGCTTTAAAAAAAGCCTGTCTTGTAAGATTCACAGCTGAATTCCTAAAAGCTCACAGCACTGGTCTTGCATAAAGTAAAAGCTGACAGTAGATAAGCAGGTTTTCCAAATTAACTCTAATAAATACATGCTGTTCCTCACCTCTTCTGATCCATATCATCTTAATATCCTTAAAATATTGCTCTCATAAACGCTTAAGGAGCACCTGCTACCCTTAACTGTATCAAATGGTCTCTACTGTGCTTGCAGTGGCAGAGGGTCTCCATTCTGAGGTCAGATTGGCAGCTCCAGGTGTGTCCTCTTCTCTCCTTTGTGCTGGGAAAGGAGAAAGCAGGGGGCAAGAGGGTGCAAAGTGGCCCTGTCTGTCTATCTAATTAGCAACGTTAATTAGATGCCTTTTCCCAGAAGCCATGCAGATGATGGGGGGGTGACAGCAGTAATAGGTTTTCCTTTTGCTGAGTATGGAAATTGAATAGAGATTCAAATTTTTCATGGGCAATTGAGAAACTCATGCACTGGCAGAGAAGAAGCACAGGATGCTCTAGTGGATTTCATTGACTGACTTGCTGGGATTAAAAGTGCAGCTCTATGATGTTGAAGTGTTGCAGAGTGATGAATCTTCTTTTAGGCTCACAGTGAAGACAGTAATGTTCTGGAAACAGGACCAGGTTTACAAATAAGCTCCAAAGGTTTCTATCTTGGTCCAAACTTTGGGATTCATGATAGCAGGATCCCACAAGTATGCTCTGGTTGCCATTCTGGAGGGAGTAAGAAGACAGAATAGAAAATGTGATCCATATTTCTGCCCTTAATTTTGAAAAGGGATGACCGTTTCAAGTAGAAAAGAGTTATATCTGGGGCTGGGATAGCTGGGATAGGATGAGGTTGTCCTGTTGAGTCCCAGGTGAAGGAGGTTTGGCAGTCCTGAGGAAGACACACAGGGGTGATCTGGATGGTTGAGCTATGCACTCCTTTGTCCATCAGTTTGTGTAGCTGGACCAGGACAATAGCACAGCACTGTGCAAAGGGGACATGCTATTTTCTGATTTTGCTCATTAATACATTTTAACAGCTCCTTTTTCTGAGTGCATGAGACCGAGTGAACAAGGAGTCCCCAAGATGGGGACTTATGTATGGGAAGTAAAAAGCCTCTTAGTCCCCTTTGGCTGAGAAAATCCATATTGGGCCCTACTTGTGCAAGTTACTGCCTCTGGGTTGAAAAAAGCATTTGAAGCACTGTTGTTTGGTTTGCTTTGGTTTGGGATTGTTGTTGGGTTTTCAAATTTTTTTTTGGTAGGTGGGTGTTTACATTTTTGACAAGGCCTTTTTAATGCCAAATGTCCAGAGTCTACATGCTGTCATACACAAAAGTTTTTGTGATTTCTTTAATACCCTGTATTCCTTAAAATACATGATTATCCACTTTCTGTCTTCATAATGAAACAGTACTCTATGTGTGTGTCTGCATGTGTGTGTATATATATATATATATATGTATGTATGTAGAAGTAGATGTGTTCATTTACAGTAAATGTGGAAATAGGGAAGACCTGAGAAGATTAAATGGAGAGTCAAAGTCAATCTCAGAGGAGATAAGTGCTGAAAATGGGTAAACAAAAAACTCCACTTCTGTGGGAAAACATGGAGGAGCTAAACCACAAACAGCAGAGGAAACAGCCAAATCTAAACAAGGAATTCAGCAGCAAACTGCAGCAAATGTGATTTTAAAGAACAGAGTGTTCACAACAGACGTGCGTCACTGCTGAATATGAAGTATGTGAGCCCTGCTTTCCTGCTTCCCCATCCCCAGTACCTCCAGAGAAAGCTCTGCCTCTCCTGTCCACCCTATTTGTTCAGTAGTGGACTTCATATGACTGATTCAGTTCTCATTAAACTGATTTACTGGGCTCGCTGGCTCTGCTCAGCTTCAGTTTATTCCTACTTTGTTTAAAATTCGGGAAGTGCTGGGGGAGGGGACAGGACACTAATGGCCATTCTCGTGTAAGTGGAGTGGTAGCTGATTTATTGCAAAGGTTATAAAGGAAAAGTATTAAGTGTGTTCCATTCTGCTTGGCAAAGCCATCCTGCACAATGTCCAACAAAACCCTGAGACCGCTGGTTTGTACTGAAGAAAAAAAGGGGGGAAAAAAAGGGGAGGAGGGGTGTGCGTGTGTGTGGAGGGGGGATGCTCCACCAAGATGTGCTCTTCTTCTTTTGAGCATTAATTAAGACTGTAAATCACAAGCAACATGAAACAACTGTATTTGATGGAACATGGACAGTTCTGGAGTTCTGCTGTGCTTGCGCCATCAGTTTGAATACCTACACTGAAACACTAATGGGAGAGCAAACTTCAAAGAGAAATTCTGGCAAGAAGAAGCAGTCTGCAGGACCATTACATGGATAAAGTTGTAAAATAGACTCCTCCGTGCAAACTGGAAAGGAGGTGGAATGAAAGTTTGAAAGGTTTATAGGAGCTCAAGCTTGTTTTCCTTTCATGCACAAAGTCAGTCCCGCATTAATTTGGTCTCGTCTTGAAATAGGCTTGTGTATTTCTGTTTTGAATAAAGGGGGGATAGGAGGGTGGCAGCAGAAAAAAAAAGAATAATGAAAAACTCTGTTAATAGTCTTTAATTTTCCTCTTCTAATTAAGAGTTGAGGGAATTCTTTTGTCACATCATAAGTAGTGGTGGCTCACATTCCCCATGTTTATAGAATATAAAGCATAAATTTGTTATGATTATATTGTTTTATCTTCAGCAGAACATCTGTTATAGAAATTCATCCAGTAATTCCTGCACAGTTCTCACGTCCTAAATGAATGTGCTAAAGCATGTTTTTAGGAAGCCATCTCATCTTGTTTTAAAGGCATTAAGTAATGTTGACAACCCCTCGTGTCAGGTTGTTCACCTTGTTATTATTTATTTAAAATAAAACTTAGTCTTTGCAATTTATTTCTCTTTGATTTCATCTAGTTACAGTTTCTTGCTATTGTGTCTGTACTGGGCTACAGTGGAGCTGCCCTACTGTAGTTGAGATCATTGTCTGTACTGGGCTACAGTGGAGCTGCCCTACTGTAGTTGAGATCATTTTCATCCATTGTGGAATATGGTCCGTTTGTTCCTCATTTTCCTTTGGTGTGAAGTGATTGGAAGCAAGTAACATTTTGATGTAAAATGGTGTATCCTTAATAGTTAATTCACAACTAATTTATTTAGTGGCACAACCCTTTCATGTAATTATAAGTAGACTTCTGTCCAACTGCTTGTCTGGGATTCCTCAAAGCGTTTTTGGTTTGCCAAATGTGGTTTGAGACGTAATTAATAATCTGGGAGCTTCCAGAGCTGCTGATGAGGTTAATTTTCCTTCTTGTAGAATATGACATTTTAATAGATACTCTCTTTAGATGTGTGAGATGGAAAAAAAATTGTAAAGAATAACTTAGAAAAAAAAAAATCTGGAGTTATTTACGTTTAGGAATCAGGAGCCCTGTTTGCAGCAATAGTTCCTGTGCTTACCATAAAGCTGCTTCTTCCACTGACCCTATTAATTTTATGCCATCGAAGGATAACCATCTGATGTCATGATACTGCTCTGGAGAGCATTCGTTAATATAGATATATTATTTCTGTATTTAAATATAGTGTAAATGCCTATGCAATAAGCAGAAAAAGGAATTTGTTGTATTAAAGAAATGTGTGTGCTAGAGGGTTTATGGAATGAGAATTCAAGTGCTTTAAACCAAAGGTAGGGTTCAGAGTCATCAGACTTGTCATAACTTGCAGAAAGACAAATTATCTGTACCTTACTTATGTTGTAAAGGAAAGTACTTCATGTAATGCTCAGTGTATGCACTACTTTGCCACTGTATCAGTATTTCAAAACAGTACCTCCTTTCCTTAATGACAGGAAAAAAACCACATTAACTGACTTTCTGTGACATTTAAGACAGCAGCCTTTTTCTTCATTGGGAACCAAGATTGTGCTGGCTTAGCCTGCAGTGCCTTTCAGAGGCACTCAGATGGTCTTGAACAAGAATAAATCTATGCTGTTTGCTAAGAAGGGTTGCACCATAGCACAGTCATGTTTGGAAAGACTTACACCTGCATATGCTTGCATGTCCAAATGTAAATAAGGGGTGCACAGTCTTGAGCTGTACCTATGCTGGAAAAAGAAGTCTTGTCAAAAAGTCTGGGATAACAGTAGACACCTCTGTTATTTCCCCACTGTTCTCTCTCACAAAAACAAAACAAACAAGCAAACAAACCAACAACAACAAAAAACAAACACCAAAAAAAATCAACCTGGAAACATAGTATAAATGAATGCTGTGTTAGTAATTCTTTTTTAAGAAAGATATTTCAGTGTTATTATAGAAGTTCATACATAGGGCACATTCTCAACTGATTTCCATGGACCTAAACCAGTGTTTCTTACACCCAGCCAGAGTGGCTGCATTCAGCTGCTAAGGATATTGTGTGCAGCCACCACACGAAAGCGTACTTTCCTTATTCAGTTGTCTTTCAGGCACTGTTGTGGCTGGTTTAGATTGGCTGTGACTAAATAGGTGGTCACAGGAAAACCATGCATAAAAACTTCTGACCTGAAATGACTGGCAGATGTGATCTGTCCCAGGCTCTTTAAAACAAACATACTATAACCTTGGTTCCCTAGTTGCCCTGGTGTATGTATTCCTGTCAATGCTTGGATCATCTGGGAAGAATACATACCCACAGCTCAGAGTTTAATTTTAATTCACAGATAATTTCCATGTATGGAAAACTGTCAGACATTTCTGAATGAGTGTGATAAAGGGAAGCAAGAACCAAAGGTAATGCTGAGCTTATCCATTTGTTATTGATGTCAGATCAAGATCCAGTGTGTTCCTGGGAAATACACTCCATACAAATTAGGTCCGTGGAATTACCAGTGAAGTGAAACACACAGGCTAGTGCTGTGTAGATGAATGGGCTTTCATCTGGCTGAATCTGTCATAGCAGAACAGCTGAGCAAGTGCCCTTCAACACCATTTGTTACCAAAGTGATCACTATTCCACAGTCTGTAGACCCAGGTAAGTGTGCTTTGCATCTCATCTTGTGGCAAGCACATTGACTTGGAAGTGGCAACATCCAAACTGAATCTCATGGCCTGGCTTTGTCTCCAGAATGACTGTGTGCAGGGAGCGGGGGTGGCGTATTTTTCATTCAGCTTCACATGCCAGAGTTTGAGTCAGTTCTCTCATAGCTTCCTTTAGCGTCCATGGAGAAAACCAGCCCACGTTTACAACACATTTATCAATCTCTTTCAGACATCAGCAACGGAGAAGTTTACATTTAGTCAGATGAAACTGACACTTAGCACCAGACTTTCAAGTGTGTTAAGATGTCTGATGACGCAGATGGATACACACTGGATATGTCAAAAGATGGTGGAGATCACTCAAGGCTGCTCTCTTTTCCCTGAAGAGACAAAATACATTTAACAATCACTCTCTGAGCCGCTGGGCTGGAGAGTCTCTGGCCTACCTGGCGTAGGAGCCTTAGATGCTGGATATCTACCCTGCTAACTGGTGGGGAGGGTTGCTAGAAGCTTTGGCCTAACTCACCCAACATCCTTTTGGACAATTCCTGGGCACAACTGGAGTTTTAAAGATAGACCAGGTGCTGTTGCTGGTAGGTGACTTGGATGCAGCCCTGTAATAGAGTCTGAGTGATGCTGATACGTGTGACATAGGCGCTCCTGGGTCTGCAGTGCCGTAGAATGGCTGCAGCCGTGTCTGTAGCCTGTGTGTGTCCCTGCTCCTTGTTTGTTAAATCACGACCATAGTGTTCCCTGCCTCGCAATTGTTTATAAGCATAAGTTAAAGCTTGTGGAAGAGCTCCCAGACAGGGTAGTTTAGAGTCAGAGTAGTTCCTTGGTCCGTTTTGTACACAGCTGTACAAATGCTTGTGTCTTTATCACTGGAGAAGACTGGGGTGGGGGAAGGTAAATATGTCAGCAGGTAGGAAGAGGGAGGTGGCAACAACTGCTTTAAACCAGCATTGCTGCCAGAAACTTGTTCTTCAAATGACCCCCTGTCGATTTCACCTGCCAATCCATGGTCGTTTGAATAGTTCAGTATATTGGCTTCAGGGAGCCCTGGAACAAAGGCCTTCCTTGAAAAAAACTCAGACCTTACTCAGATAAAACTCCCACTCATGCCCCAGGGAGTTTTGCATGACGAAGGATTACAGGATGGTGTCTCAGCTTTGTAGTGTGTACTGCCTGTAGCTGCTTTTTAGTTTTGTGGATGAGTAAAGGCTGTGCTAATTTACAAGACAACTTGGGTTCCGTTTGCTCCCGCTCGGTTTGCTGAAAACTTTTTTTATCACCCTCTTTATAAGCTAGAGATGGGGCTTTTGAGGAACCTACAACTGAGGAGGAAGGGCACCCACCAGAAGGTGGTGCCTTGGGAGAATGTGGGGAACGAGAGGGCTTTGAGGATCTTAGCAGACTAGCAGGGGCATCTGAGATTTTTAAGTTGCGCACGCTCTTCCCTACGTGGACCCCGAGGTTTCAGAGGTGAGGACTTGCTCAGCCCTGGCAGGAGTGCTGTTAAGCCCGAGCTCAGCTTGTGAGTCTGTTCAGTGTTCGGGGATCCTGAGGTGCTTTTTTGCCCTCCTCTTGTGTGACAGGTATGCTGCATCATGCCTTGAGTTTCTCTGATTCTGCGATTACTCACTGTTGTTTTGTGTGAGCAAAGCTGGCAGGTGTTACAATACCTTCCCTGTCAGCATGTCCTGCAGTTTCTGTTTCCTTGGATGAAAGAGTAAAGCAGTCACTTCGGGGCCAGAGAACTGGGCCCCATTTCATCAGCTAGAAGGTGACTAGTTAAAATCTAACTAGCAGTCTCACACCCAGTGCCTGACAGGAACAGTCTCTGAAGACTACTAAGAAAATAAAAATTCCCTGCTCTGTCATATAATGGAAATGAGTATACTTCAACAGCCATCCCCTCTAATCTGTTAGCCAGCCCTTAGCAGCTTACCAAGCCTGTATTTAACCTATTTCCCTAATGGCAATTAAGAAATGTTTTCATTTCCCAGGGAGAGGATTGCCAATGAAATCCCCCTCTCCCCCCCAATCCCCATCCTGTGGCTCCGCTCTCTCCCTCCTCTTCCCCACACCCCAGCTCCTTCTTCCTTAGCCCAAGGCATCCAAAGCATTCCCAGTGTGTTTGGGTAGCATGCAGTGAGGAAGAAATGATTAAGCAGCTGAATGTTTGAAATCCAGCTAAATGCACCGATTATTATCTGCTTAGGGCTTTCTTATCTCGAACTGTGTGGTGCTTAATGGTAGGCCCATTGTTTTCAGCTCAAAGGTATTAATGAAGGAATCAGGGCAGCAGGCTGATGTCATAGGTGGCTGAAAGGTGACTTGTGCACCGATTTCCCTTACTCCACCCCTTTGCAAGTCCCTTCCAACTAGTTCAGAAGAAGGGTTAGTATTTTTAGAGTGGAGGGGGAAAAAAAAGCAGCAAGCAGCCCAGGTTGCATTTGTGTGTCTGGTAAAAGGATTGCAGAGGCTCCTAAATATCCTGCTTAAAAGATGTACTCTCTGAGCTTCTGCTCTACTTTCTCACTCCATAAAGACTCTGAACTGTTGGTGTAGGTCTCAGCGTGAAAGCGGCTGGCCCTTGTTCACACCTGCCCTAGGCACTGACCAGCAGACTACACTTGATGTCCTGACCTATATCTAAGGTGAGGCTCCCACTTAGTGTTTTCCACGAGAAGAAAGAGCTGTGTAAGTAGCTGCCACCAAGGATGGCTTCCTGAGGTGGATGAAGCCCTCCAGATTTAAGGAAGTGCTTTCGTAGTCAAGTTATCAGCTGTACTGTTTGTCACTCTTCCGAGTTAAATCCTTTTTGCTTTTTTCAAATGTACATAGTTATTAGATGCAAAGTGGTGTTTTTTGTGTGAAGAGAGACTCTTCTCTTTGGGGCAAGATATTGTGAGTGTATTCGGTTTTCTGTTACATAGCACAAGCAGGGAAGGAGGTAAAGATCCAGAATAGATTAGATTTCCTTGTCGTTATTTGTATTTTAATAATACACTGTTATTTCTGTAATTTTTTTATGACAGACTGAATCTGGTATTCCTTCCCTTTTTTTTCATCGACATGAAAAATATGCTTTTTTTCTTTGGCTTAAAGTACTGCTTTACATGGCAGAACTTTGGTGTCACACTCCTGCAAAATTGCTAAAATTTCTTCAGGTTTGTTTGTTGTTTTGTTTGGGTTTTTTTTATGGACCCACCTAAGAATTTGAGGAAAGATGTGTTACCAGAAACTGACTTGTGGGGTTTTAGTGATTTTTGGAACAGTAAAAGCAGAATAGCTTTTAAAAAAAAAGGTATCATAAGGTAGCAGGTAAACAGTTCTTGTGTCCATACAGACCCAAGCAGGTCTCAGAGAAGAATAAAAAACAATGCACTTTTTCTTTCCATTTTAATGAGACAATTTTTTGTGTAACATATAAATTAATCAGGGTCTTTGTGACTACAGTTATGATGTCTTTGCTGGCATGTGATTCATAAGATAGGATTTCTGTCTTCCCTAAACAAATGAGGGAAGAGTTTAGTCCTCTTTCATACTTTTGATCGGTTTTGTTTATTTTTCTCAATTTCAGTTTAGTTTTGGTTTGATGAACATGCAGTAGCTTTCACTGTTCACTGGAGTATTTTGTGCCTGTTGAAGGAACTGTCTAAATAGTCTGCTCATGAAGACTAGAAGTCGAAAGAGAAAGCAGAGGAGAAAGAATGGCACTGAATACCTATACATGCATCAAAGCCAGCTGTGGCCTGGAATAAGATTTACTTAATGACAAATCAACAAACACAAAAGTACTTCTTTCAATTTTTTTTACGGGGGAAAAAGGACTGCATAACACTAGATTGACTGCAAGGATTTTTTTATGATTCGACTTACTGGATCATGGTTGGGTTTGGTTTGTGCAGGGATTTTTTTGGGTTGGTTTTTTGGTTTTTTTTTTCGGCAGTGGAAGGGTTGAGTGAACTGACCAGCACTTCCAGTCCCATCGTTTCCCATCCCCTCCTGTCCCCCTCCCGGTTTCTGTAGGCTCAGCAGTAAAAACCTATTCAAATGTGAGATTACCAAACTGAAGCAATCAGTCTGAAATGATTAAGGAAGATGACTATTCTTTTCTTCAGATGACCAAAAGTCATCTTGTCCAGAGTTTCTTATCTTCAAGGTGCTATTTCACAACCGTTTCTGTCTTTCTGAGTGTGTTTCCTTTTCAAATCTTTGGGTAAGTTTGTATATTAAAACTCTCACTAGTAGTTAAAAAATTGGGGTCTGTCTTCCTTTTGACATTATGCTGAATTTTTTTAAAGAAAAAATTATTTGTTTATTTCTTCAGTAATTTAGCAGAGTATGTGTCAAGCCCAGGGTGAAATTTTGTTTGCTGAACTTATCTTAAGCCTCAGGATGGGAGGAAGGTTCCGTTTAAAGGTCAAAGCATTTCAAGATTTCAGTTCAGTATATTTTTTACCTTTAAAGTTTTCCCTTACCCCACCCAGACCCCGGACCTTGGAAGCTTTTCAGATACCTTACATATATTCAGCTTGTATTGAAATTGTTAAAACAGCTCTACACTGAATGCCGGAATAGTTAAATGTTCATGTACTTATTATTATCATCTACTGTGCACAAACACTTCTCTGGCAAGAAATTCAGTGTTTGAGGTTAGGGGAGAATGCTGGAGCTGACAAAATTCAGATGCTAATGATAATTAATTTATGTAGTGGCAAAGATAGGTGCACTGCCAGGTGCTTTGCAGGCAGATAAGATCTGGTTTCTGCTTCAGTGAGTTTACAATCTGAGGCCCCGGGTTTGCAAATAGTTATGCACATGAGTTATGCCACTGAGTGCAGTGACACTACTCATGCATGGGAAGTTACTCACCTGTAGTGAGCTGTCTGTGTACAGTTTCAACTGCATTAGCTTTTCAATTGATTGTGCGGTGAGTCAGTAATTGTTCAGACTGATAACTGCAGTTATTTAATAAGCTCTGCAAGTCAGAAGTTAGAGAAAAAATACGGGAGTCACCCTTCCTTAAGGGAATTGAAAACTCCAATTTTTCTGGGGAGTTTTTCAGGATGCAAAAAATCCACGTTAGATCTTACATTTTCATGTCACGCTGACTTAAATTACATCCATTTGCGTACAAATCACAGAGGAGAAAAAAAATCGCCTGATAATTGGAGGGGAAAAGTGTTATTCCCCTTCCTCATTTGTCGTGATGCTGATCTTGGGGCCACGTTAAGAGTGTTTCCAGTGAAATTACTTTCAAGTCTGGGAAAAAGTAATCAGCAGAGGCCTTGGTAGCTGTAAATTTGTGGCAGCAGTCCCTAATTCATCTTGTAATTCTATGACAGGCTCTGAATTGCCCGTATTTGGCCAGAGATCACCTCAGTGGACAGTTAATGAAAGAGCAGAGGGAACTTGAAGGTCAGTCACACTGAATTCTTTTTTCTTCCTGGTTGTGTCTTTTTTATTGCAACCTATCTTTCTTCTTATAATTTATTAAAGAAAATCCTTTTTTGTTTCTGACAAAGGCAAATCTATGCCTCTTCATCTGCCTTCTTTCCTTGAAGCCTTCATAAAAACAGCCCAAAATATCTGAAAATAGACATTTCTGTTGAAATTGCTAGACAGAATTACACTTAGCCAATTTCTATTTCTTGTATGAGTGTGGTCATGAGAATAAAACAGCAACAGATGCTGCAACCAGGTATGTTTTTGAGAATGGAATTTGTACATTGACATGTGACTCTAATCTCAGTACAATGAGAAGACTTTAGTTATTGGCTCACGCTCAGAATAAATGAATTTGAACTTGAGAAATCCATGAGACTAATCAAAATAACACCAGAAAATGAATTTAGGGCTGGCTGGATTCAGACTAACCAGCAGATAAGCTGCTATAGCATTTGTTTGTTCAAATACTGTAGTAAATGGGGGCTGACTTATCAGAACAAAAGATTTCCTTGTGACATGTACAGCATAACAGATATGTTGAAAAAAACCCAAACAAACAAATAAACAAAACAAACAAAAAAAAAAATGAAGATGGGTCACGGAATAAAAATTATGATGGCCTTTTCCTTCTTTCTTCTTTCTTATTTTATAAGATAATTTCTTGTTAACACTATTTTCTCTTTTTCGGGATCTCTTCTTTCTTTGGAAGACATCAGTCTTATCTCTTGCTTTATCTCATTCAGTCTGTCTCTCAGAGTACTTTGTGTCTTAATCTTCTCTCTCTAGTTTATGCCTTCAACCTTTTTGCCTCCTTTTTGTGTCCTTTACATAGTGCCTTTTTTATGTCTCCTTTTTTTTTGACTTCCATTCCAAGTGCTGTATCTTCCCACCTCAGAGTTCTTTTCACCTGTTCAGCTCTTGTCAGAAAAAAATTCTTAGGGCTCACCATCATTTGACACTTCAAGATCAAGTATTTTGAATGACCACTCTGGCTTCAGGAAAAAAGGAAGTGTTGGTGGATGAAGTAGTATTCTTTTTCAACATCTGAGCTCCTTTCAGTCACAACAAGATCACTGCTACTTCCACTCAGGTTGAATTCAAAATCCTTTGCAGCTTTTGGGAAGCTTCATTTGCTATTAAACTAAACCTACAAAGCGGGGAGAAATGGGAGATAGGCAAAGCACCTAGAGAAGTCCACTTTCTGCCTGGCATACAAGGGAAAATTTTAAAAATATTTAGAGGTGAGCTTACTTTTCAAAGTACATTCCATTTAAATTAATGGTAAGAATTGACTGCATTTTAATTGTTGTCATCTAGTCAAGAATGCCCTTAAAATAAGTAGAATACAATGAGCTTTTCTATTTGTGAACTTGGGATTCCATGTCATTTTATAATAGGCTTCTGAAGCACACGTCCTTTTGGCTGCCTCTGATGCAGCAGAGCTCATTGCTAACTGCAGGACCTGCTACTTAGCTGTGCCCATCTTGGGTGGTGGAATGTCTCTTGTGGATGTTGTGACTGTGGCCACTTGTCATTTACCAGCACCAGGGGACATCCAGCTCCAATGCTTTTGCAGATCACAAGCAAGCATTTCACAGACGTGCTGTGGAAAGCAAGGTGATGCCTTCTACCTTGGTCCTGCTGTTGCATCTGTACAGACAAAAGGGGGTTTTGTCCATACAGAACCCTTTGAAAATTATGCCAATACAATCTTAGTCAAGTCTTGTGAAAAAAATTCATCTTGGTTCTTGTACAACCCAATGTGGCAACAAGGTGGCCTCTCGTATGTTAGCAACACCACATTTCTGCACATGCTGAGTTTCCAATATTTGTGCCACTCTGTAAAGGTTGATTGGAAGTGATTAGGATTGTTTTGTGTCTCAATTTTGCTTATTTCTGTTTAAATCAGGAGAAGTCATCATCATATTTGAAATACTGGATTTGGCAGTAACAAAATTGGTTGAAGGAGGACATGAAAATCATCTCTTTGTGTGTAGAAGAGTATTGTTAATTTAATATAACAGGGTGTCAAAACCCATCATATGCTATGTGTTTGTAAAGTACTTTTTTTAATGGTGTGAAAAATCCAATAACAACCCAAGAAATTTCTCATTATGAGAGGAGAAAATATTAGTGCTTTTCCTAACAGTGTTTCTTTTCATTAGGGTTTCCTCTAAGGAACACTAATCAAGTCCATTCAGAAAGGTCTTAATTAATTTAATTAAAATCTGTCAGATCAAACTGATTAGCCTGACATCCAGCTTGGCGGGAGGAAGGAGGCTGGTAAGTGTGTTGAGGTGGGCTTGCCGCTTGCAATCAGAGATGTGTGCCTGCTGTGGTGATCAAAGCCGTCTTTCATTGTCATCAGAATAAATGTTATGACTCCCCCAGGCAAGTGATCCAGTTTCTTTTTGTTAGAAAATATTTTATACCTGCAGAGCCCCGGCAGCTCAGGAGGGGCCAGCAGGTACCTGGTATCTGCGTGTGATTGAAGGGGAGCACTGGGTGACCTTTCCTACCCTCCTGACAACAGGAATACAGATTAAACATTTCTCATCCCTTCATCATTCTCTGTCTTAGCCATGGCCACTGCTGCACAGGTAGGAGAGAGACAGAGGCCATGGTGACAAGGGTGACTGTGCATTTTGGTGCTGAGCATGGGGGTGGCTGCAGCAGGGCCTTCCAAGGAGTGGTGTGTCCACATGGGGCATCTGCCTTTTGCGGACTGAACTGAGGTGGGAGCCGAGAAACTACACCCTCCACTATGTGACTGTGCTTGTCCAAAATGTGAGGAAGTACCTCAGCCACGTAAACTTTTTAGTCCTGCTGCTGCTAATAATGATGTGTGGTTTCTATGGCAAACATCAGGGCAGCCAGTGCGATCTCTGTCTCTAAGTCTTTCCACTTCCCCTACCCCACACATGTACTTACAGAGTACCTCTCATCTTCAAAGATTTTAATAAACACTTTTATCCATCGTTATAGTGGGATGGATCCATCAAAAGGGTAATAGCTAGTAAATACTCAATTTTTTTAGGCCCAAATCCTGCAGGCGCTTAGGCATATGTTTTAGGTTTATGTGCCGTAATTCAGGCTTCAGTGGAGCCATGCACAGTACATGAAGCTAAGCATATGTGTAAGTTAGGAATTGTAAAGATTAAATGGCATTCCTGTTAGCTAGAAATCAAAAGGTAGATGAAAACAGGGACTCCAGCTACAGAGGAAATGCAGTTCCTGGAGGAAGAGGAGCAGCAGCTGACATGAAAGACTTGCCAACAGAAGACCTGTCAGTGACATGTGTTTGGTCTTTATTTGTGAGAGGGACCCTTCTCCTGGCAAAATGCCAACAGGCCAGTTTCTCCAAGGGTGGAATTCATCTGGAGCATTGAGTTCTATTTGCTTGGGCACACACCTAGTGAAAGCATCTTTCCACAGTTTAAAAGTATGTATCCGATTTAAGTACTTGGACTTGACCAGACTTTTTGCCAGGAAATGATAGATTCTTGGAAGAAATAGAATGTAAGTTTCATCTGCAGATGTTTTTCCTGACTTACACCTTCCCAGTACTTTCTGGCCATGTTAGTTGAATTGATACCAATATCCTTGAAACAGGCAAGGCATTTTTAATTTGAACAGTGAGCCTGCAGTAAAAAGGGTGTGTTTGGTCAGTTTAGGATCTTACAGCTGGAGGAAAATGCTTTATAGAATCATTCATGGTGATAAGGTTAGGGCAGACAGACAGAAACAAACCACTAGCCAATATATTTCTCCTTTTTTCCTTTTTTGATAAAGTAGTATTTTGCCTTCTCTGCTATCTAAGCCTAAACTGAGATGTTTATACACATTTTCCCCTACCTGCCAACAGCTTCTTTAATCCTGATCTTGTATTGTCTCCACACTGGCCCAAGGATCTACCCATGATGAGACCTTTTAGCACGAGAATGTATTACATAGTGTACACATGGTCTCTGTTGGTGGTGACTAAACTCAAGCCGCTTTTCTAGTGGAGTACCAGAGTCTTTCTCCTCCTTGTTTTAACTATGGAGTCCTTCCCTGGCATCTTCCCAATTTCTCCATCAATTTTCTCTTAAGATAATGCAAAATTGAATTCTATTCAACTGTACTCATTAAATTGGATTCTGCTCTAAATTTTATTTTTTTCCCCAATCACCAGGTACCTATCTTGAAAAACTTCAAGGTTCCAGTCATGGAACTGATACTGAGTGGAAGGTTAAAAACATTGCTATAAGGCATGTTTGTAGATATAAAAGCGCAACAAGAAGGAATTTTTCAAGATATATTTTTAGCATGATTTTATAAAATTTGTCTCTTCCAATGCAACAGCTGTAGTAGCTGTATGTGCTACTTGAATCAAAGTGATTTTTACTTTTTCTTTGTCTTTTGCATTCAGCTAACCTAATATTTTGAGGAAATAACACTGGACATTATTGATCTATTTTTTTCTTTTCTTCCTGGCTCCTAGGTCACAGTTTAGGCCCTAGTTCAGCAAAGTACTTAAGAAGAGGCTTATCTTTAAGCACATGTTCAAGTCTCAGCAGAGTAAATGAGAATTAAGCAAATACTTAAGTACTTTACTGAATAGGGATAGAATTAAGCATGTAGTTGAATGTTTTGCTGAATCAGGGCCTTAAAATTAAAAATTAATCTTATTTGTGCTACGAAGATTGAAAAGCTACGCACTAGATTTGGATCTTGAATTAATATAAACCAGGAACAGGGTAGCACCAACTGTCACAAGAAGAGGGGTGTATAGGTGTAAAAACGGGATAAAGCTGGGGCTGTTAAAATTCTGGGTAGGACGTGAGAGATGGCGTTCTGATCTTATGTCTGTTTCAGGCTAACTTACTAGAGACTGACATTCCTTTATGTTTCAATCCTGGTGCTGGTGAACCCTGGCATGCATAAAAAGTTCTATAATGTTAATAGGTGCCATGCTAAGTCTAAAGTTGCAGGAGATGGGCTTAATCTTTCTAAGCCTCAACACATACTCTATTTCTCCTGTGAAGTGAAGGTAATGCCACTTCCATTCTCTCAAACTCTTTTTGCTAGTGAGGTTTCTTTCTACATGTTAACATGATGCCTGGCACAGTGCTCTTCCTTCTGCCTTCTAGAAGGTTTTGTAATAAAAGTCCAAACCTGCCTTGTGGGCTTGACAAAATGATTTGTGTCACATGATAGAATATTGTTGCAGCTGAAGTTTTTGTCAAGATTTAGGTTAATACAAAATAATGGCAGCACTAAATAGTTTTCTGGCCAGCATAATTATCTTGTGAGACTCTAGGGAAAAAAGATTTGAAGTAGAGTGGTAACTTTCCACTATTTTTTAGGAAGACAGCTGCTGTTTTCAGCCTGTAGAGTTGAGCAGCTTATGGGTGAATGTAGGGGAATGTTTGCAGGGACTGATGTTAGGGATGTCTGTCAAACCTGCAAATACCTAGTATGAGCTTTTAGTGCCTGTGAATTCCTTCTGAGCCGTTTTTGGTATCTGCAAAAAACATCTGAGTTGTCTAAGTGAGGTATTTGGCACCCATCATTTCTACAAACATGGAGCTTGTGCCCGGGGCTGGCTCAGTGTTCATGGTGATGTTCGGTGTTGGGCCAGTTGGTGTTACCCTGTGGCGATGCTCAGAGAAGACTGATTGACCCAAGTGCTTTTCTTCAGCTAAACTTTATATAAGGATACCTTAACAAGTGTGCAGAGTGAGTGTAATACGATCTCTATGGGTGCTAGCTAATGGTTAACTGGCTTTGCTGAACCTGTGTTCCTTAAACAAACGCTATCACTGTGGGATGAGTTGTCTTATTTCTGCAGACAGGCTACTTCAGGTTGGAGGCTAAAGCTTTATTCTTAGGAGTAGAAGACAGCAGGAGGGCTTTCACTGCCTGCTCAAACAGGGAAGGGAAGGAAGGCATCACATTACTAGAGCTGCTGATTTCAAATCAAGACAGGAGGGATGAGGATGGTAGGATCTCTGAGTATGTTCTGAAGTGTGTAAGGTGGCTGACCTCAACTCAGCTGTTATTTTGATGTTTTAACTGACTGTGGTCTGAACAGGTGCTCGAAGCAGTGCAAAGCTGCTCGGGACAGTTGGCAAAACTGTGATGACTCTTTGAGAAAGGGGAGAGAAATAGGCGAGCTCATGCTTTATGCAGGAGGTTACGGTGTGGAGATACTCTGTACGGACAATGAAGGGGCAAGATAGTGCTGAAACACTGAGCTTCCTGTACAAGGCAAAAACTTAATAGAAAAGGTGAGTCAAAACTGTGGATCTTGCTTTTGTGCTGGGGGCTTTGAAAACTTTGTGGAAATTGCTTGTTGTAAGGTATATGGGATACCGGTCTTGTATTCTAAACTTTTACTAAGGCAAAAATCTATATTTTGTGTTTGTGAGAGACCTCTCACCCAAGCACAATTCTTGCAATGATACCATTGTATGGTCATCTTGATTAATCACCTTGGCTTATAAAATGGGTTGAGTTAGTATCTTAAATCTGAACCGTTATTGCACTGCTTAAAAAATGCTGTTTCTGGATGAGTTGTAATAGGGGGGGTTGGTTTGGGTTTTCTTTTTGGTTTTGTTTTTTTTAATGGCAAATAAAAATTCCCCTCTATGCATTTGAAATAAGGAAACTAGGTTTTTGTTGAGAATGAGCAAATTATTTATTCCTACAGACCAGAACTCATTGAAGGCTTTAAAACCTATCTAGAGCAAAACCACTGTGTTTCACTTTTTCACA
Source organism: Climacteris rufus (assembly GCA_013398175.1). Classification (NCBI taxonomy): domain Eukaryota; kingdom Metazoa; phylum Chordata; class Aves; order Passeriformes; family Climacteridae; genus Climacteris; species Climacteris rufus. Next base: position 597,531 of record VZRZ01006460.1, read on the forward strand.
GTTATGGGCAGAGTAAGCTGGTATTTCATTTGTTTGATCCTGACTAGTAGGGGATACACTCAGAAATTGTCTCTTTGTGGTTATTTTTTCAGACTAACTTTTCCTGTCTTGATGAATGAGGTAATCCACATCTAAAAAAAAAAAAAAAAGAAATTGCATAGAATCTACTGCTTATAATGGAAGCCTCTGTTCAGGACAAAAGTTTAGAATTTGATTAATTTAAGGTATTTTTATTAACCTGATAAAAATTATTTGTTAAAATATTGTTGGACACTCAGTTTCCTCTTCATTTAGGTTATTCTTGCACTGGTGTAAGTATATTCTATTCAAACGAATTCCCTGTGACTTAGAGCATTCAACATGTGACAAAAAGCAAAATGATGAGACTTAAAAGATAACTCTTTTTCTTCTAGTTTTGTGTTATTTATTAACAGTATACTTCATTTGACTTTGGTTGCACAAAAGCTTTTTCAACTAATAGTAAAAGTCACTTCCTAGTTAACATGACATGAAAGACTCTGGTGTACATAATGATTATTTTGAGCATCTTTCATTCACAATATATTTTTTAGTTAGTCTTTTCAAATTACTAGCAAAGAACAAAAACTTAATTTGTAATCTGAGATAATTTTGTTTAAATAATTTTCTCTTGATAGAGTATGGTTTGATATGATATTTGAATTGATTTATAATAGAGAATGAAAGAAAGGTTAGCATATTTTAAACACATCAGTGAAATATTGACAGGCTTGGAACATAGATGATTTTGTTTTGTGAATTCTCCTGTCACTTTTTTCTCTAGGTAGAAAAATCATGTTTGCACCATTTCTATGAATGATTCTATTAACTGCAAAAAGTTCAAGATTGTAAATCAAAATTTTTGAAGAAAATCAGAAATTAGGAATCTGGAACAAGAGGCTGGAACAATCTGAGCTCCAGATTTGTTACACAAAAATGCATTAGCTATTTTGTTGGGAAACTCCTTCTTTAAGCACAGAAAAGTTATAATTATTTTCTCCTTAATAACTTTTGGGCTTAAAGTAATAAAGTCTGAAATTACTTTATGAATACAAGTTTTGAGGGTTTTTTGTTTAATTTCACTAACATTCATTTTATGGAGACTTTACGAGTTCCTGTGCATCTTCCAAATATTGACAGTGCCGGGGCTGGATGGAAAGTTCAGACCAAATCTTGAACCTCCTCTTGTTGGTTCTACAGACTGTCTGGAGTCCAAAGGTTACGAACTGCTTGTAAACTATCTCCAGAATAAAAGCCTGTGTGCCGAGACATCAGTGCTGGTATTGTGTCCTCTATTCTTTTCCTAATTTGCAGTTTCTCCCCACCCTACCCCCGTGGATTGTCAATGGCCTGAATTGTTTCAGTCTGTTTAATTCTGTGAGGCTGTGCTAATCGGTGTCGCCTGAAAGCCTGTCCTGAGATCCCGAGACTTCAGAGATGTTAATTCGCTTAGTACTACAAAACTAAAAAGGAAAAAAAAGAAAAGAAAAAAAAAAGAAAACAACAACAACAACAACAACAAAAAAGAGAGTGTATCTACATTGTCGTCTCCAGCGGCACAGACATTAAAACCCTGGATTCAGCAACAGTCAGTACACAGCTTGTAACAGAGCAGCTTTAATACACACCAATTTAACAGAACTATTTTCTTTAACATTAAGCATTATGCACAAACATGAGGTAACTGGCGTCATTTGTTGGCAGTAAAGGGTCTCTCTGCAGTATTTTTTCTCTGCGGAGTCTGGCAACATAAAGATTCAAATTTGTGTTCAGGTTGCTCTGTACAAGATTGACCCAGTGACTACTGTAGTCAACAGAAATCTTTCTGCGAAACCGAATTTAAGGAGTTCTCTTTGCTTAGCTGTGCAAGATGTGCATGTCAAACCAAATAAGACCATTTATGTCTTTAAACCTGAGGCAGTAACACAGCGCTGAAGCCACAGATTTCCCAGAGTGGATGTGGACCCATCTGGCACGTACCAGGAGGAGAATCTTCAAGCTTGAGTTAGGTGCTGAGGCTCTCCAGGCGGGTCAGTGGGAGGCCACAGTACTCAGGAGAGGAATCCCAGGAGCTAGCAAGTTCAGCCAGGACCATCCTGAGTTTGGTTCAATTACTTGTGCATATTTAGCAAAGTGTAGAATAGGGCAGAGTACAACCCCATCCTTCCCCAATAAACGGAATTGCCTGTCTGTTCTCTGGATATTCTTTGAGGATCCAGGGTCAGCCTCTCAGGCAGAAGTGTAAAACAGTAGATTTCTTCAATGTTATTAAAAAATTGGTTCTAACGCTTCTGCCTAAAGCCATTTTCCAGAGAAATACTTTTGCTAGAGACACAAGGAGCAATCACTTACAGTTTTTCACAGGCAAACACTGAATGTATTTTTACTCCCAACTGTGATAAATTTACCTTGGTTTTAGTTCATTAAGAAAACTTCATCAGGAAATGCAATTTCTCCTCATTGTCTAAACATAACAAATAGTACTTATCTCCTCTGACTAGATGTTTTTCAGACATGAAATTCCTAGTAATAGATCTAATTAATATAAACATTTTTAAAACCCACACATTTTTTCCACTACATCAGTGTGTGGTTTTTAGTTAGTAACAAAATATGTAGTACCAATGGTTTATCAAAGTGATTAAAAGTCCAATTGAGGCATCTTACTTGAATCTTTAACTATGAATTGTTCCTCAGTGATCAACTTAAACTTGTTGCTTTATTCAGGTGAAATAACATTTTTCTGGTTTGTGGTTTTTGTGTTTGGTTTTTGTTTGGGGTTTTTTTGTTGTTGTTGCTTTTTTTTTAATAGATTTTACCAGAAACTTCCTTTATATCAAATTTTTTATTGCTTTTGTGGAATATGCTTCATGAATATTCTCTAAATACCCTTCATAGTCAGCAGTAATCTTAATGATAAATCCTTTTGCAATATTTCAAATGTTCTTAACTCCTGGCGAGATAATTTCAAATTCAGTGTGTTAAATATTTTCAAGAAATAGGCTTGCTGACTTTTAATGTGCAGGTTTTGTACCGCAGCAGTTTCCAGGTACTCGGTATCTCTTGTGCTGCGTAACCCGTCTCGCGTGCACGGCTATCTAATCTTGTGGCAGGTGAGAAGCTGTAATCTGTGGGGCTTCTTATCGAAGTGCAGAAAACTGATGTGGAAAGAATGGCAGTTAAGCTGCATTTTGCCCTCACAATATTAATTTTTAGAAAATAGGTGTCACTGAACGCATAATCTCCAGAGCTGTTAAAACATAGCAGGTTGCGTGGTTCAAAGGCAAGCCCTGTGGAGTCGAGCTGTGTGGGGCTCCAGCGCCCTGCACTCCCCAGGAGCCGAGCGTCCCCCATGCTCACCAGGGTCGGATTGTCCAGTGATGCAAGAGTTTGCTAATTAAACAGTTCATAGAGGTGTTTGGGGCAGAACCTGTGGACATTTAACCAATTGAACAATTTATTGCTGTAATTGAAGGGGTTAGCTGGTGTTTATTAACTAGCCTTCCTGTCACGTTCGAATGGCTGGACTAACCCTTGGTCCCTGATTTGTTTTGAAGTGTCCCACCAGTGGTGTGTTGGCGCTGCAGTGTCACTCCTCAGGCTGCCCCTTCAAGGCCACAACTTCACTTACCGGCCTTTTGCAAGTTCAGCAATATGATTGGACATTTTTTTCTCTTGCTGGAGCAAGTGTTTTATTACCAAGTACTGTCCCTTTAGAGCAGAAAGGAGATTTTATCTTAGACAAAATTAAATTTGGATTATTAAGAAATGTCAGCAAGCCACTTCTGTCTTGAAAACCGGTTCTGGCTGTGTAATCTCAGCATAGTGCTAGTGTTTTTTTCCTTTTAGGTTTATGGTCACCTCTGCTGCTTCCATCATTAAAGCGGGTCTGGGGCTGGGATAAAGGCGTCATCGCAGTGGCGTGCAGCAGGGCTTCCAGCCAAACCGCGGAGGCACGCGCAGTTTGGGACACAGATCTATTCAGGGGAACAATGAGTCCTGATGGTGATAACAGGCTGCTGCTCCCCCTTACCCATGAAAGCTTCTATAACTAGAACTAATTGGCCGTTCTTAAAATGCAATTAGCAGGGATATTAATCTAGGCCTGACAGGTGTGAAAATGTGTTTCTTTGAGTCCATTCAAAAGACACCCTGTCTGATCACCCGTAGGAGAAGCCTGAAGCAATTGCACCTATAAACTCGCAATCCTTTAGTTTGTTGGAACTGAACTTTTAATAATCATGTTTGAGTCAGATGACATTAACTCGACAGAAGTGGATGGAAGTTCCCTTAATACTGACATAATAGTTGGTATCACTTCCATCATCGGGAAAGGAAATGCCTGCTTCCACCTTCATTTGGGTACACAAAGAAAAGGGAAGACTTTTTAAAAAAGATATATTTTAATGAGAAAGCTAGGACTGAATTCTTTTGCATTAAGGATAATTAGATGTTGTCCCCCCACCCCATTTACCTCTTGTGCAGTTTGATAATCTCCATTTGCGACGTTTGCTGCTTTTCTCGTGTTTTTATTCTTTATCCCACTAGGCACAGCATAGAGCAAAGACTTTAAGAGGTGTTGCCAACAAGGGTGGCATTATCATCAGCAATGCAGCTTTAAACAATACTGATACAACAATTGGAGATGGAGTTTCAGGACTCAGGATGGATACACCGCTACTAGTTCAGCTTTATTACAGCTGGTATACAAGGGCACAGCTCAGTGGATCAGCACTGGTCTATACATGTCCAAAGATCCTTAGTTTAACCATCAGACTTACTGTGGGATGCTGAAAGGGTTCCAGCTGAATCTGCAGATGGCTGTTTGTGCTAGTGGGCTTCAGGCTTGGAACTAAAATAGGAAATTTGTATTTCCCGTTCTAATTAAAAGGGGTATTCATAATCTAAGACTAAAAGACAAAAGCCTACCCCAAAGACATGCATCTGTTTTACATAAGATAAATGCATCATAAGAGTGAGAAACTGCTTGAAGATGCTCTTGATACTGAATATAGTGTGAGTTCATGGGCATGCACAAGCATATATACTGCTCAGTCAGCTAGAATTTTTTCCAAGGATGGAAAATTTGTTATGTATGGTGTGCCTTGAAAAAAATGTCTGCATGATGCTTTACTAGTTCACCCTTCTGGAAGTATCTGAATGTCTAGACCACTGTGATATTTCTTAGAAATACCTTAGAAGACTTATTAGAAAAGATGAATCTAGGTCTCCTCAGTCGCTCAGCACAGTCTTCTGATGAGAAAGGCAACTTCACAAAAAAAATTGTTCTACTAATGAATGAGGCCCATCTGGCCAAGGCTGGCATTTTTTTACCTCACTGCTGTGATGGAAAAGCCCCTCATAAACTAAAGAACTTCTTGCCTGAACTTGCTTGGGACAGTTTTGTTCTTTGCGAAAATCTTTAGCTGAAAAAGCTCAAGAAATGCCTTCTTGCTGTTTATCCCATGACACATTGACAGGGCACAGCCATATCATTTCCCAGTGTTGGCAAAGACAGAAAGCAAGAATGATCACTCTTGCATAGTGAAACAAGGTTCAGCGGCCTTTGGGAGTATGAGCAATGGTTGAGGTAGCCTTAGAAACAGTGTGAGTATGTCCCTGGACTTAAATTTGTGTGCCTTTCTGACTTGTAAAGCTTAGTAACTGAGCTGCCAAGATATCTATCTGCATTGCTCTCTTGATGCCACAATGCCCCTCAGGATGCTACAGTTTTCCACAGCCAGTGGGGCTTGGAGCTGGCTCTGCAGACTTTGCAACGGGGCATGCTGCATGGTTAGACATGCTCTTTCACATCTTTTCTAAGAAAGGCTCTGCATTTTCTAACCTAATGCTATCAAAATTGATCTTGATTCAACACAGATGACCAGCATAGAAAACAACACCCTGCTTCTGGAGCAATAGCAAGGTTTATCATTCCTTTAGAACCCATTGCCCTTCCTCCTGGTTTAGGAGGGCAAGGCAGTCTTTTTCTTCATTACCCTAAATAGTGCAAAACATCCAAGAGGAAGGAGGATCTTGTGATTGAGACAAAGGACTGTGATTCAGGACTTGTGGGTTCAGCTCCTATCCCTTCTGTCTGCTTCAGTGAAACCTTAGGGAAGTCGTTAGATCTCTTCCTCTTCCACAAAATCTCTGATTCTTTCTGTCTTTTCTATTGAACTGAGAGGTTCTTGTCACTGGCTGCACATTTGTATGCCTTCCTCACCATTGTTATTCACTGATGCAAGCTAGACAGCCTGCCTTCTCACATTTGGGGAGGAAGGTTGAGGTATTAGAGTTTTGCAGTCTGTTCTTGGAATGGAGAACACTCCAAATGCCCAAATCTGCTACCAGGACTCCTGCTCACTTTATCATCTCCCCCTCTAGTTCTCTCCCCCGCCAACAGCTCCATTTCTCCTCTGTTCCTCCTGAACCACCAAGAAGCAGAGTGGAAGAGAAGGGCTAGCTCTTGCCCTCCCTAATGTGAAACCAAAATACATTATTATCTGTCTTCTCTTCACCAGACATGGGAACAAGATTACTCAAATTGATGTCAACTGAATACGAGTTATGTGGTTTTGCAAGTTGATGACTAAAATTATTGGAATTACCCAGAGCTAAGTGGTTTGTTAAAGCTGGAAATTGGAGAATCGCTTGGTGTTTACACCATTGTTTGTCATGAAAGCAGTAAGTCCTGCTGCTTCACATCTTCACTCTTTTTATAGACAAAAAGGGTGCACAGTGAAGAGGTCTGTTCATATTTGCTTAGCCTCAAATGGTTTGGACAGTTACTTTCTTTATACCTCAGCTATATTTTCATTCCTATTCAGAGTTTTCATTAGCAAGTTATTTTGTGGTTACCCAGAGTGACACTTAGTAATTGCATGGAGATATTTCTCTCTTAGATTTCTAAACTGTAATAACACAGTAAACCCTGCTTTTGCTCAAGAAATACCTGGGAAAAAAATGCAGCAATTAAAATAATGGCTAAATAAGTACTGATGTGGTATTTATGGATGGAAAGTTGCAGCTCTGCTGCATGGCTGGTAAGAAACAAGAGAATGAATAATAGCCACCAGTGTCCCAAGTTTGAAAAGTCAGAGGAAATGGCAGCAAGAAAAAGCAAATGAAGATGGATGAAATTCCGGGAGGATAAAGGGAGACGTCCTCCACGCTGGACGGGGCTGTGCAGCTGACTCCTGGGTCACCTCAGTTGTTGCATTTCACAGTGGTGTTTTGAAAGGGCACTGTTTGGGAGAAGTGCTTCCTGGCCGCCACTGCTGTGCACCCCTTGCAGATGCTGCCTGTGGGTCAGTGGGAGGTCACCTCCAGTTAACTCAACACCTTCAGTGAGGAGAAAGCTCTTGGGAATAAACTTTCTTACTATCACTGTCTAACCCACACTGAGAGAATTTGCAGATGCTTAATTTGCCCTTTTGCTTTGTCCTGAAGTATGTTTTCATGGCATCATTAGCACCGCCAACTATTACCTCTCTCCTTGTCTAATACAGCAGGTTCAGCATCTGTTTCTCCAACCTGGAGGCTGAGTTTTCTGCTGGCACATCCCTCCCCCTGTGCTGTGGCCAGGGCCAAACTGCCCACCAATGCCTCACCTTGGCAGCTTTGCCAAGGACCAGGAGAGACCTCAGGGTCTGCAGAGGCAGCGGCATCCCACACACATCTGGATCACCCAGAGCACATGTGGGTGCCTCCCAGGCTTGCCATGTGTGTCAGGACATGTCTCGTGGTGCCACAGAACCCAAACCAGGGCACTCACAGCTCCATGGCTCCGTGCCAAAGGGAAGAGCCAGCTCTCACTCCTCCGCCTGTAGTTTGAACGTTGTCAGTGATGACATCAAGGGAGACATCAGGAGGGGACAGACTGAAGGTAGACTGTGTTTGCTCAGGAAATGTAAAGTCTGAGCATGTTCAGCAAACTGTCTCACGTCCTGTAGCTCCAGAAGCAGAGCAGTTGCATTTAAATAACTGTGTTTTGAAAAAGATCAAAGATGCAAATAAATGGCACAAGTAGTGCAGAGATACATGAGAAATCAATGTATTCTACATTGCTCCCACATTTTTACTTCTGACAGCAGTTACAGACCCCTGCTCACAGGTGAGGCTGGGTGCAGGTGCTCCCTGGTTCTTATTTCTCTGGTGGGGCTTTCTCAAGTATTCATGCAGACTCTGGGCAAAAGTCTGGAAAAGGTAAAATACTGAGACAAGAGGACTGAAGTCTGCAAAACCTCTTTAGGTTTTAGTCTGTTCTGTTCTTGTCCATAAAAGAATTTAGTAGGCATATATTTTATGTGTGTGGGTACATCAGTAGATGCATAAAAATACACGTGTCTGTTTTCAATAAAATTGTTCCATGATCTAAACATCTTCCAGATAACATCTTAAAAATCTTGGGCTTCACATTTTCCCAAACAGGCTTGTTCAGGGAAACGAAGGAGAGTGCTTGACAAGATTATGGTGTTGCTTCTATACATTTCCTTTATTCTTGTGGCTAAAAGGAAATTACAATGTGTTGTTAAGTCAAAGCGTGGTCTGTGGAGCTGAACCAAAAAACCTTTAAATGGACTAAAATTCCCCCTCTGATAAAAGGGAAAACTACACAGCAGAGAGGCAGGATATCTTTAATTTAAATAGTGGGTTTAGGTATATTAATTTGAGTTCAAAGCATCTTTCAAAGGGTATGATGCCCACATTTTTAATTTTACCTAATACTGAGCATCTGGTGTAGACTGGTTTGTGGTACTGAGAGCAAAAGGAAATACATTATTCATAGATGAAAGGAGTGAGGGGGAATCACTGTCCTGACTAAAAATAGCCTTTTTTCCACCAGTTAATATCAGCTGGAGGTTTGATTAAATAGTAATTGTCTAGAAAAAGACAATAATTGAGTGTGACTGTTTCCCTTCAGGGGCCAGGCCCAGGTGGTGAAAGTTAAGTATTGTCCTTCAGATAAGGTCCTGAAAGCAGTTTTCCTGAATGTCCACTGAGCCCTTCTGCAAAATGTCCTTTCTGGGTGCTGAGCTGCAGACAGACAAAATCCAGGCCTTTTTGCAGGGCAGCAGCAGTTTTCAGGGATGTAGTGCCGGAGGATTTTATGGCTGCATTGCAAACACAAAGCTGGCTCACCTCTTTGGCTGGAACTCTAACCCAGAGGCGCAGAGATCACAAGAGACAAATGTCTTGAATTAAGAAATGGGGTTGACATCTATAAAAGTCAGAACACATCTAGTAGGCAACATGTGTAATAAGACTATAACATTATATCTAATAGGGAGATTGGAAAGCTGTCTGAAAAAATGCAGCTTCCGTTCAGATCTGCACATTCAAAAACAAAACACATCAGATTAATATGGGGTTTTGTGTGAGTGTGTGTGTGTGCATGCGTGTGTGTGTGTGTCCCCGCCTTTATTGATCTGAATCCTGTGCTCTTTTCCTAAAAATCAGTCTGTTTTTTTTCAGTACAAGGTTAGTGACAATACTGGTCACAACTTTGCCTAGCTTTATTGCAGTCCGTAGTGAAGAAATGCATGTTTCTGTGAGGTTGATGATATTTCCCTCTTGATTTCTATAAGGTTATTCTCTCTGAATGACCCTTTTATGCATGATAATGTTAGCACTTATCATTTGTCTGGGACTTTACGTATCATGAATATCTAAGCATTATTTAATGAACCTTTTCAAATGTCCAGTCATTCAGAGAGCCATGAGATAGAGCCAGACAGGAAGTACTTTTTCTGCCCTCCAAAAGTTTTCAAGTTGCTACTTGTTCCAAGTTGAATGGACTTAAAACTTTGGGAGTTTTTTGTGGAGAAAAAGTGGAGGAGGAGAGAGCGTGAGAGACACAGTGGTTTACTGCAAAATAGCCAAAGTTACAGTGTGCTCCCTGGGGAAAGGGAAAGCTATCATATCAGCCCTTTGTCCCACTTGTTGAAGTTTGGGGACTTTAGCCTTACGCCTCCACATGCTGAATTAGGACTGTAATGGCTGAGGCAGAGTCAGGCCAGCTCTGCTGGGTGGTCTGGAGACAAGTACTTGGAGAAAAGGTCACTGTGGCCTTCTAGTGAGAGCAGCTCCAGAAAGCTTTGCTGGTGTAGCTCAGTCTGTCTTTTCTTTTGTGTTCCACATAAGTGGTCTCGCTGTAAGGTGAGGCTGAGCTCTTATCCAGACAGAAACACCACTTACTCAAGAAGTAGCACACATGTTCTACCGAGAAGCCTGGGTTTTGGCCATTCGCATTTTCTAGGGGAAGCTGACCCCTTGGGTCGGTGAGGGTAGCTGCTTCAAAGACAGCAGAAATTGATACCATATTCAGTTTGAGAACTCAGACATCTTGATTCTATGGTTTAAACCACTAGACCATGCTTTTTCTGAAATAGGTAGGAATATTTTGCATTCTTATATAGGGAAACTGAGGCACAGAAAGGGTACGAGGTGTGCCAAAAGCCACATAATTGTCCTGTGGAAGAACTAAGAACAGAACCCAGCTTTTCTGATACCAGCACCTGTGATTCAGCCACAGCACACTGTGAGGGCAGGACAGGAAGAAGCAAAGAGATAAAAACTGAATTTCTTCTGAAAGTGAAAACTCTTCTTACTTCAAGTAGTCTTTTCCATTATACCCAGACCATTACTACGTGCCTATAATCTAGTTTATCTTTACCATTTAGGTTTAACAATGAATATTGCATTGGCACCTGCCCCTGGAAACTCCTGGCCTTCTGCTAACCACAGATCGGTACGTCAAAATGAGAGACTGCCCATTGAGAATATAATCCTGGTCTGCAGGGGGCACAGAGATTTCTTCACCTCTGGGAAGCAGGCAGTGGTTTACAGTAACCGGAGCCTGAAACTGTGTTTCGGTACAGCACACCACGCTGAAAGTTAACATGAACTTCACAGAGGGGGAGGGGGGTCTATAGCTGATGAGAGGAGTGCTGAGTTTTCTTGTGGCGACTTTAAATATGTAGAAAATACATGTGAAATATTAAAGGGTGTGTTAACCATCAGTTCAGGAAAGCAGATATTTTCCTGTCTCCATTTCAAATATAGTGGAAAACCAATATAATCCTGTGCACATTTATCAATGTGTTTTAATAGAAAAAAAATGGGGTCAATAAGTCCTCTGAAAAGAGGCTAAAATGAAGGAAGATAGAGAGTTCATCACTTACATATTTTGAGCCTGTGACTTCCAAAATCAAAGGCTTGGTAATCCTAATGGATTGACTTCCAAATTTCCTTGGATTTGTATTGCTGGACTTGTCTCTCTCCAGGGCTTAGCTGGATCCCTGCAGATAGATTTTTAGGTTTATATGGTGTAATTCCACTTAGTCCAGCTGTAAACTTGTGGTGGCTGAATTAATACATTACAGGGGGGAAAAAAGAAAAAGAAAATAGTATACCTACAACCCCCTTAGCTTGTATATCAAATCCTGAGGGGGGAAAACTGGGCATTTCAATTAGTTGGTTGTGTGGCCTGATTGAAGAACAGCCCCGTGGCTAACAAAGCTTTGTCTGTAGTATCAGCTTGCTCCTCATCCACCAGGACAAATAGAGTGGTTGGTCATTAACGGGCTAGCCATCGGGTAGGGGTTTTGTTCTTAAATGGGGGCTTTGTCTTATCCCTGCTGTTTAAGCCCTCTCCAAGCACTCCTCACCTGTCATATCTGTCATACATTTAATTCATCACGCTCTCTGGTCAAAAGCTACACTGATAGTATCAAAAGAAGAGGAGGGGGCTTCTTATAACTTTAGCGATCAAAGGAGATTACCAAGCAAATAAGATTTTAATGAAGACGGCAGGTTTGGAAAGGAGAATTTACTGCATTGCGAATCGCTAACACATAAATGTTCGTTTTATCTGTATAGTATTTGAGAGTGGAATCCCAAGTTATTACAGAAGGAAGGATGGATACATGTGTTGCTTCATGACTTTAATTAAAAACACAGAGGGAGGAGATGTGAGGGGGATAAAAGTGCTCTTTTCTTTCACTTTGAAGGTCATATTTTTATTCTATAAATATAATAAGCAGACTGTGTTTAAACACAACTTTGTTTTAATGGTGTCAAATGCATCAAGCCATTAGCCACTGAACTGATATTGTCAGGCCAATGCTCTCTGTTATTTGACCTAAGTTTCAAAATATCAATCACAATACTGAAATATGCTTGGCCTCACTGTATCCACTGAAGAGGCAAAGCAGGCAGGCAGCTCCCAGTCACAGAAATACACATGTTCCTCAGATCACATGTGATGGAGACCAGAGCTGCAGAAATGCACCTTTTGTGTCAGTGGGTGTCACAGGAAGGCAGCCCTGTGCTGGGGGTGTGGGGAAAACTGAGCGCCTTCCCTTACAGGTTCACACGGAGAAGCACATGCTGCCCTGTGGTGCTTTGTCATGGAATGCAAGCCTGAAGTATCCACATCTTAATTCATGGAATATTCTGAATTGGAAGGGACCCACAAGGATTATCAAGTCTAATTCTTCAGTGAATGGCCCATATAGGGATCAAACCCACAACCATGGCATTATTAGCATCTGAGCTAACTTTCAGTGGCTAATTCGCTATTACTTTTTATTAAACCTGCAGTCTTCCCACAGAGGAGTTTTCCCATTTGGGACTGTCAGTCCAGAGGACATTTCTGATAAGGTGGAAACAACTGATGGGGAATTATCTGTTGCAGTCCCTAATGCTACTGGTGCTCAAATTCTGCATGGGCAGTCATTTGGAGATTCAGTTAGCAGCAAAGATGCTCTACTGGAAACATAAATGTTACGGAGCAGATCATCTTGAGTGCCATCACATGGCACATACAAGAGAACCAAGGGATCAGGTCCAGCTACTGTGGATTTATGAAAGGCAGGTGCTGCTTGACTAACCTCATCTCCTTCTGACAAGGTGACCTGCTTGGGGAATGAGGGAAAGACTGTGGATGTTCTCCATCTAGACTTCAGTAAAGCCTTTGATACTGTATCCCACAGCAGTCTCCTGGCTGCTCAAGGCCTGGACAGGTGCACTGTTTACTGGGTAACAACCTGTCTGGATGGCCCAGCCCAGAGAATGGTGGTGAATGAAGTCACATCCAGCTGGTAGCTGGTCACCAGTGGGGCTCCCCACGGCTCAGTACTGGGGACAGTTCTGTTGAATGTCTTTATCAACAACTTGGACAAGGGGTTTGAGCTCACCTTCAGTCAGTTCACAGATGACACTAAATCAGGCAGGAGAGCTGATCTGCCAGAGGGTAGGAAGGCTCTGCAGAGGGATCTGGACAGGATAGGCTGCATCAATGGGCCAAGGCCAATTGTGGGAGGTCCAACAAGGTGAAATACCAGCTCCTGCACTTGGATCACAAGAACCTTCTGTGGCACTACAGGCTGGGGGAAGAGTGTCTGGCAAGCAGCCCAGCAGAAAAGGACCTGGGGGTGCTGGTCAACAGCAGCTGAACATCAGCCAGTGTGTGCCCAGGTGGCCAAGAAACCCAGTGGCATCTGGCTGGCATCAGCAACGTTGTGGCCAGCAGGACCAGCACAGTGATTGTCCCTCTGTACTCAGCACTGATGAGGCTGTACCTCAAACACTGTGTTCAGTTCTGGGCCCTCACTACAAGAAGGACATTGAGGTGCTGGAGAGAGTCTGGAGAAGGCCAACGAATCTGGTGAAGGATCTGGAGAAAAAGTCTTATGAGGAGTAGCTGAGGAAGTTGGGGTGGTTTAGCCTGGAGAAAAGGAGGCTTGGTGAGCACCTTATTGTTCTCTACAACAAGAGGAAGTAGCCTCAATTGGCATGAAGGGCAGTTCTGATTGGATATATTCGGAAAAATTTCTTCACTGAAAGGGTTGTCAAGCAGTGAAACAGGCTGGCCAGAGAAGTGGTGGAGTGACCATCCTTGGAGGAGGTATTTAAAAGCCATTTAGCTGTGGCACTTAGGAACGTGGCTTAGTGGTGGACTTGGCACTGCTGGCCTAATGGCTGGAATGATTTTTAAGGTCCATGTTCTTAAAGGCCTTTTGTAATTGAAACAATTCTATGAATTTATAAAGCAGTGCTTTGGGCAGTGGCTGGCATCTGTGCAGTGTATAGAGCCAAACCTGCCCTTTTAGCAGCAGAACTAGGCAACTTTATTTTTGCAGTTTTTTTCTTGTGATGAAAAGAAAGTCTTTGCGATTGCTGAAGCCTTTGATAAAAGAAGGGGTAGTTTGTATTATTAGCACGGATGTTAACATCTTTACTTCAAAGACAGGGGAAGTGGCTGCCTAGCTTTCTTTAAATTGAATTAAAAATGTGGGGTCCAGGAAGCAGCTCACAAAACCATGTCTGAACTTGTCAGCCTTTACGGGTTTAGGTGGAAAACTCCAGTTCTCACTTTCTGTTGAATAATACTGAGAGCTCATTATTTGTGTGGTTTTCAACCTGGCTATGAATTATGAATGATTTCCTTAAGAAGTGATAAGCTATGTGTCTGCCCTTAAGCTAAGAGGAGGTCCCTACAGCTGAGATGTTTTACACTCACCAAGGACATGGTCCTCAGCATCCTTCTGATGTTGGAGTTAATATCTTGTATTTTCATTTGAGGGCCAGTATCCATCCCTTAAGTTGCTTTTGTGTAGCCCACAGGATGTCCTTATAGGCCCAATGCCCAATGAACTAGTTTTACTGAAATAGAGAGGAAAATTCACATGTGATCTGTAATCTGGTGGCATGGATTTAGCTGAACCAAAGTCAGACCCAGATTTTTTTGCTAGCAAAGATGGGATAAAGATACAGCCAGGAATGTAGTTCAGAAATTCTGCTTGAACCTTGCTTTGAGTAAGCATGTCAACAAGTAGGTTCTAAACTGTTTTGTATTGATCAATAGCAATAAAAACTGTGAGTGAATAGGGCCTGTATTTATCTGATACTGCGATGAGACAGTACAGCAGAGGCAGCTGCAGCAGGGCTCTCCGATGCTCAGAGCAGCTCAGTGGATGGGTGTTAGTGGCACTGGGAGTTGTTCTGCAAGGCTCTGCCCTGTAAACAGGATTGGCACATGTGCCAGATGCAAACATTTGCATTTACTGTGGGTTTAAGGACCTCCATGCTTTTATTCATCTGGAAACTGTGGGGTTTTTTTGTTTTCTTTTTTTCCCTCTCCTTAAGTTAAGGTGGCAGAGGCTAACTTAAAATATAGTCTTTCCTTTCACAAATTAGAAATTCTGAGAAGGTGCTCAAGTTACTTGAGGTATAGACCAACCACCTCTACTAACATGTTCTGGTTATAGATCTTAATAAGTATTTGCAAGACCAAAGTACTTAGGTGAAGAAGTGTTTTCTAAAATAACATAAGTCCACATGACAGCATATAAAAGTCAAATGACAGACCAATTCATGGGTTATTGTTACAAAACTAACCTTTCAAACAAGCTCCTAAAATACTCTGTGGTTGGAGTTTCACTTGCGGAATTTACTTTTAAGCCAGTTTTTCCAAGTTTAAGTCTGTCTACAGAAATCTTCAAAAAGGTTTTTGCTGTTGTTGTTGTTAGGAAAAGAGAGAAAGAAAAATAGCATGCTTTTTTTTTTTTCCTGTGTTAAAGCAAATGCTTTTAAAACATATCACCTTATACCTGACTGGAATTTAAAAAAAAACAACAAAACCTTCAGAAACTGGCATCGGTTTTCTTCAACAGCACAAAAGCCACCATGCCAACATTTAGAACTGCAACACATCAACTGCTCTTATAGCTCATACTTTATTCTCTGCATCAAAGCTCTGGTGGGGGGGAGTAAAAACAGAGAGTGAGAGAGCGAAAGAGTCAAGCTCTTCAGAGCCTCTAATGACGCGTGCCAAACACGTGGAAGGTAAATCCCCTAATTCAGTCTATTCTTTCAGCATTCCCTGGCGGGCAGCCAAGCTAAATATTTCTGCTGGATAAAAAATGCACCCTCCTATGCGGCACTTTCTTAACAGGATGGCTCTCCAGCTTTAGCGGAGGGGGCTTCTCTGGGGGAAAGCCAACATGTGTGTTCTCTTATCTATTTATTTATTTTATTAAAAAGGGGCTTTATGGGCTGTGATTGGATTAACTTAGTGAACCCTGGAGGAAGAGGAAAAACAAATTGGGAAGCTGGTTTAGCACCCCCACCTTTTTGTCATCTTCTTTTGGGATTTCCTGGCTGGCTGCCACCTTGAGCCTGTTGAATGTTCTTTAGATCAATCAATTAAAAAGGCTTTAATATTTGGGTGATTGGAACGCAACATATGGGCTGCTGGTGCGGATGTCATGTGGTGCGTGGAGTTAATTGAAATGATTAATAGAGGTGTTAGTTTCTTCAAGACTAATTGAAGAAAGAATATAATTGGAAGCATAGACTAACCATTATTGTTGACTTTTTTTTAACATATTGTGTCCCTTAAACACTTGTACATGTTTATAAACATGCAGATGGACTTTGTTTAGATGTCTTCAATGTGGTGATTTGCAAAATCACCACATCTACTCTATAAAAGTCAAATCTATTTTTCTGTAAATCAGTCAGGAAAAATATTTCCCTGTGCCTTGCTTGTTTCCAGTAACTGGTACATACACTGAATTTCTGGTACCTGTGTGTCTTTACTTCCTTGCTATACTTCAACCAATTCATCCATCCCCACCATCTGTGGGGTTAGAGCATCCATCCACAGAAACTGATCAGGACTCTCCAAAGGTCTGTTAGTGCCTTCTTCTCTCTGCACAGTGAGTTGTGATAGCAGAGTGCAAATGTGCCAGGTATTTCAGGAAAATAGCTTTTCGATTGCACTGCCTGTGTCAGTTTTACCATATTTCAAAGGGATCCATTTATAAATATATAAAGGACTGGCAGAAGGCTGGATTTGACAGTCAGAAAGAAATATGAAATGAGAGAAATTCAGAGGATGTAACTGAGATCAGCTCTTTTGGCCTCTCCACTTTCTTTAAGAATAATAACTTTTTCTCAGGAGTAGTAGCCCGGGAATTTTTATTAAAATTGTTAAGATCCTGTGAAATACAAAATGAAAGCTATGAACTGGCTGCAGAGGACATCTGGCAGCAAGGAGAGGGTAAGAAGGATGCCTCTGAAAATCATCCTGCTGCACAGGATGGCTCTCAGGGTAGAAATGGGGAAACAGAGAAAACATGAGGATCTCTGGTCTGCAGTCAGTAAGCAGGGCTGGCTGCCCGAGCACTGCATGAGGAGGAGCAGTGTGGTGTCCTGCTTGCTGCTGGGCTGTGGTTACAAGTGGCGTAGCAAACTTTCATATGGGGATTTCTTAAACCTGAAATAATGCCTTACATGACTTGTGAATCTGCTAGAGGATAAGTGGTTACCTGTGGGAGAAGGAAATCAGGCAAGATGGCAATGAAATGTTGATCTAAAAGGTAAGTCAGTTTGGATTTAGGACAGATAAGCTACATTTGGAAGTGCATTTTTTTCACACCAGCTTTCTTTTTGCCTGCTTTTGGTAATAGGGGAAATACTTATGCATAATTTTAATGTTCTGGGAAAGAACTGCCTTACTGGAAAGGACATACATATTTTCTCTATTTGTTTTTCTTTACACATGTGGTCCATTTGTGCATCTTTTTCAGTAGTCAGAAAGTTTACTCTGCAGCCCAGAATAAACTGAGCAGAGAAGTGATAGATAAGTTTAGAGGGGGTTTGTTGTTGGCTTAGAAAAAAAGAGTATAGGATGGTTTTAATATTTTAGAGTCTTCCCACACAGATTTTCAGTGATGCTTTGAAGGCAACTGTGTGTCTGCAAAAACTTTGAGCCTCCCCGGAAGATGTGGCCTGCCTTGAGTACAGATCTGAGCAAAGCGTTTGTAGAAAGGAAGTGGCTGTCCTGTACTGGGGGCTGAGAGGAAGGGAAGACATTAGGTCTGATTGCAAGCTTCCCTTGCTCCCTGTTGCCTGATTTGTGTGCACATAGTGCTAATAGTTTTAGATGAGAGGAGTGTGCTGGGACAGACTGGTGCAAATTAATCTTTAAAAAAGAATTTCTATTATTATTATTATTATTATTTGGTGATGAGATTATTCATTTAAGGATCTGTTTTTATTACAGCAAGCTACTGCAATTACCTAGTCACTTGTTTATTTTACTAATCTTAACAGTGATGAAAAATAGGAATCTCCGTATTCCATTGCCTCCATTGCCCATTAGGATTTAATATATGAAAAGGAGTAAATTGTCTAAACTTGCTGGAATAGGAGCATCCTCTCTGTATCTATCAAACTTTGTCCTGTTGTATAATTAGTACAATTCTAGTGCATTGGCCTGGGTCACTAAAGGAGGAACTGCAGGCCAAGGAAAAAAGGGTTTAAATCTTTGCATGGGCTTTGTATGTGATGTGTGTCTGACGGCAGTATTCTCATTCTCATACAAAAGAGAATGTTCAATAACACCTCCCTAAAATTAATCTCAGGGAACTGATACCTAGTATGAGCAGGGCTGGTAGGATCACCTATTGCTGAGACAGACAGACTATTTGCCTTAGGAGATCTCACTTTTAGGTGCTCATAAATCTACCAAATTCTAATTGTGTGGCTCAGGTGTTTCTTGCATTTTCCTTTCCTTTGGCTGTAATTTTCCCCAAAATCTATTCCATCATTTCCAAGAATTTGGCAATGACAAAAATTGTATTCCTAACATTAAGAGTGTGACAACTTTCTCTTGAAATTAATCTCCACCATGGTAGCCCCCATTTTTTGAAGCAGAAGTTTGAAAGACAGGTTCAGTGTCTCGGCAAAGGGCAATGTATTTGGCAGGGGAGGGTGGTGGCTGGCATTGTCTGGGATGCTCAACCACCACCCCCTCTGCCAGGAGCACTTCCCAGTTCATGGATCTCCACATGTGCTTCATTTGCACTGGGTCTCTGTCAGAGCAAGACCAGAACCACCCTCCAGTCCTGTCTCCACCTCCATCTCTGACTCCCACCGCCAGGAGAATTGCTTTAGAGCTAGAAGCCAGCCTAGAGGATTGGCACAGCAACCCTCCCAGGAGCTGCAGGAGGGCATCATGGCTCCCTTTGATGGGTGAACACTGTTGGATCTAGAATGGAGCACCTGAGACCAGAGGAGTGCATGTTCAGTACATGCTTATTGCAAACCATGCTAGGCCAGAGAGTCATCAAAAGGAACTGTTTTGAGAAGCCTATGGACAAGAGCTGAATCTGGAGGGGATTATGAAGGAGGAGAGGCTATGCCTGGAGATCAGCAGTGTCAGGGAAGAGGGAAACTGAGAGTAAAGTTAGTACAAGACCAAGGGATTTATCTTTATGGGTTATTGTAGACGAAGACGAGCAAGCTCGGTGTTAAAAGCGGGAGGGATGTAAGCCAGCTCTGATCCAAAAGCTGCCTGACTGCATTAGCACGGTGCTAAGCCCAAGCTAATATATCCGGCTTCTCACCAGGGCTTATTAGCTCGGGCTCAGTGCCATACTAACATAGTCACAGGAGTTCCAGTTGGCCTGACACCGTGTCTGCTCAACGTGTGAACTGAGCTTAGGGCTACGTGCCTGCAGGGGAGCACCGGGAGGTGCCTGGAGACTGGACTGCACCACCGGAGACTGGACTGCTGAGGAGGCTGTGGGGGCCAGGCCTGCTGGTCAGCGGGAAGGGGCACATGGGGATGGAGAGTGTGCCATGTTTGCTTAGATCATGATGGGAAAGAAGTGCAGTGCAGATGAGGAACCAGGAGGGACTGAAACTGGCCTGATGAGAAGACTTGGCACACAGGAGTCTGAGTGTGGGAGTGGTAGATGTGAGTGACTGGAAAGGGAAACGACAAGAGAGGTCAGGAGGAACAAGCTGAGGACTTGCTGGGCAAGGAAACCAATCAGAATTCTGAGACGAGGTCTGAAAGAGGAAGAACAAACTCCACATCACACCTGGCATGAAATCAAGATGGCTGAAAGCAGCCTTTCCTCTGCTTCCAGCATGTCACCTGATGAAACCCACCAACAGAAGTGTCCTATTCCTTACAATGTTTCTGCTGACCTTGCCAGAAACAACCATATGGTTACTCTGAGTCAGGTCTGCCAGCGACCCTGCAGAGGTCTGCCTATAGCAGACCAGAATATCCCAGCCCTGCTCTTGATCTATGTAGGCATCAGAGTAGTGCAAACAGATCTCTACTTTTTCTATTTGCAATTTCAAAAATCAGCATAAAAACTGTAGAAAAACATTACTAAAATTGCAAATTCAAGTTCTCCAGAGTTAAGGTTGTTTGCCTAACTCCAGTTTGATCCTCTTATGTATTATGATACAGCCTTTAATTACTCATTTAATTACTGTTAACTGGTTACTTGCCTCATTCAGGTGTAAGACAAGCTTGCTACAGGAGATGAATTGGGGTGGTGTAATAAAATGTTATCTTTAAGACACCTCTTCCCTCCATCTCATTTGCTGCAGCGTAAGGAGGAAGTAAGACAGCCGTGGTAGGAAAAAGTACTGCTTTTCTCAGAGCAGGTGAGCTTTGCTGTGAAGAACTATGCATTATTTCTGCCTGTGATCCTGAATAGGATTCATGCCCATTCACCTCAGCAAAGCCTTTTGCAGGTGGGCAATAATTTTGACATCTTTCTGGGTGTCTGGTGTGAAGCCCTGCAAAATACAGAGCCATCAGAGATGCCAGGAAGAGAAATGCTTTGAACATAGAAAATAATGCACTGTGCTGAGTAAATCAGCTCCTCTGCTTCCCAAAATTAATGTATGCTTTTGATGTTAATGTCATTGTGTCTCCATACCCCTTCTGCAGAGCGAGAATAGCAATAATACCTTCATCAACATATGGGGGAGGTATTGTGAAAATCAGATTAGTCATTATTTGATGTTTGTGAAGCATTCAAGTGCTGCTGTTCTGATGAGCAAAGCGGAAAAATACAAGACAAAATTGGTTGTCTTCATTTGAACAGTATGCGGTTAAAATAAGGCCCTGAGCCTTTCAAGGAGAAAGGAGAGGAAAAAAATCTGGGAGAACAATTCTTCTCCTCAGCACTCTTCTTCCTAAACACTGAATGAGGTGGACAAAAAGATGGTGCATCATATGCCAGGAGTGCAGAGCTGAGTTTTTGTACACAGTCCTAGATCTCCTGGCATCCTCTACCAAGTGAAAGAATGCCCGAGTTTGCACCATAATAGATCTCCATTTACCGACGTTTTGGAGTATTTGTCTCACTGCAAAGCTATGGGTTTTTAATGTGAGTCTGTTGTCTTGCAAATCTGATTGTTGGCTGTAGGTTTTTACAGAACTTTGACTCAGCTTCAGGGAAGAAGGAATGAAGAAGCAGAAGAGTGAACTTCTGGAAGCTGAAACTTCTTTCCCTGGGTTTGAGCAATCTGTGCTCTTATGAAACCTTCTGAAATCTCATTTGCTGATGTCTTTCTGACCCCCAAAATTATTCTTGTGCAAATGTTGACACCCAGCAGAGATGAAATCATTGACTTGGGAAAACATATCTAGCTTATCAGAAACTACACGATTTCAACAATATACTAGTAACACCAGCCTTTCTTTTTCTCCTTTCTTTTTTGTCTTTTTTTTTAATTGTTTATGGTTCATTGGCAGATGGTATTGTGAATCAGATTGTACATAACTGAGAGAGCAGAACGGTTTTTTCAGTTCACATGAATCCAGATCCTTGTCACATATCAAACTGGTTTTATTTTCTGGTCTTGTGTGTGCTTACGATTTTGATATGTTTACTCATTTTAATTAGTTGACAGTTTTAATTACACACTCACAGACTGTATAAGCAGAACAAAAACTAGATGTGTTTTCCAACTGAATTCAGGCTGTCTGTAAATTTTCTCTATGTGTTGTACCCATAGCTCACTGAAATCAAAGGACATCAAAGTTTCTTCACTGACCACCTGAAAGCAGTTAGTCCTCAATTGGTTTTATTTTATGATTCTGACACTAACGTTCCGTGATTTGTTTGCTGAAGGAAAGTGATTTGAAAGTGGACAGACAAACCATCAGAAAAATGTTGATGCTTTGTCTGCTGTACCATGCCATTAGACACCAGGCAGGGCAAAAGGAACAATTACAATCTTTTTATTCATGGACATCTGTAAAGCCAGAAAATATGTTAAAACTTGATTTTACATCTTAGATGTTTAGGATCACTAAGTAATTCCATAAAGGAAAATCTTTCTAAGGAGTTTGCAGCGCATAGGAGAAGGGAGCTACCCTCTAATAAACTAGGGAAAAAAATCGAAATACTCTTGTTGGTTAAAAAGCATCAATTTTGAGTTCTGCTGTTCAGATGTGAGTTTTGGGGTTTTATGTTTTAAATTAAAGGCGTGGCTGAATGTTCATTATCCCTACAATAAAAGCAGTAGAAATAGGTGCAAAATGGCCCTTGTGCAATGCTGTAATTTAGCTTTATTTTAAACTGGCTTACACATCTTAATACATTATGACAATCAGAATTATCAGGCCACCAGGCGGAGAGGAGTTTGTTTTGTTAATTGCTCTTGTTAAGCCTAATTACAGAACGGGGTGGAGTGGATGTGAGGGGAGGGAGGAATCTGCTAGCAAGAGGAAATTCTAAAATCCTCGGAGCAGTTCCAGGCAGTGTGTGTTGGGGAGCAAGAGCGCGGGTGTGGTGTGGGTGAGCATGCGTGTGTGTGTGTAAGTGTGAGAGTGAATGACAGACTTTCCATATGGACTAAAATCCTGAGATGCATAAGCTGGAAGTGGGGAACCTGTGCTGTGTGGACACATGAAGGTACAGCTGAACAAAGAACTGTGCTGTAGTTTTCTTTCTGAACTAACCCTTTTTTTTTTGGAAGGGAGGTGGGGGAGAAGATGCAGGTTACTTACTTTGCTGTTAATCTTTGAGGTTTGCATTAGATTGAGTTTTAAAATGGTTTACTGATATGCTGCACCATTCTTTGATATTACAGGTTACCGTGTAGCTGTGGGCTGTTATCCTAAAGCCCTTTGAAACCTTTTCCTTCTTCCCAGTGATTGTAGCAGAGATGTGTTGTTCACAGACTGTGTTATTCATTTTTACTTTCCAGTGGAAAGCATACATTCCAAGAGCCCTTCTGCCCTGCATTATTGCAGTTTGTTTATGTGCCCCACATTACGCTGTCGGTGACTTACTGTGCCTGACCTGCATTGTCAGCCCCCTCCATTGCCTCGGGAGCCTCCGGCACAGAAGTTTCTGATAAGGCAGTTTTGAACGAGCCAGACGCCAAGTGAATGATTCTGTAACAAATCTGTGCTCTTCTCCGGGGTATGTTACCTGACTTGTTTGCTGCCAAGGTGGTTTTATTGGTTTGGCTACTGGGTGGAGGGAGGAGACTAGAACAGCACACGAGTCACGCTTTTGTTTTGTTTAATTATAACGTACACTTTTAATAAAACCTTTTAGTGCTGTGAATTAAATGTCACTGAAATCCTGCACAAGAAGAAAAATGCTACTGCTGTTGTAGCTGACAGCTGAGTGGTTAGATGGCCAGCGTGGGTCTGAGGCTCAGAAGCCTTTTCTTTGCTGGCTGGAGATACTGCTGGGTAAATGTGTTTACTTTTTTCCTAGTATTTATACTAGTTAATGTGTCGCAGTAGATAAATCTACTTCCTGAGTCCATCTTTCAGCTTGCTCTCTTCCCTCCCAATTGACAAATGGTTTGAGTTTGACACCGTTTTATCAGTTGAGCCCCTGCTGGGTGCTGCATGCCTGCTTGTTTCTGCTTTATCATGAAAAGTGAATTATCTGCAATATTTTGCTACCATCTAACTAGCAGTTGGCAGGCTTTTCTATATGAACTGATTTAGATTTCAGCAAGGGGAGGCTGTTGTCTTTCTCTGCAAAGCCCTGTTGTTGCTCTCCAGGAAAACAAAAGATCCTGGAGCTTTCTGCACCGCAATCTGCTGCTGTCCCACTTTCAAGGAGGTGTTTTGTTTGTTGCAGCAGCTTCCTATCTTAAAATGATAAATTGAGCGGACATGTGTGCTGTTTTAAACTGCTGTCTCCAGGGCTTTGTGTTCACTTAGGATAAAATACACTATTTTGTGGTAGGCTCTGCTGTGATTTAAACTTGGTTTAAAGATTACAGAGCAAAAGGGAAAGCATCAACATCTTCAGCAGTGGTAGTTTGATGAGGAATAGCTGTCAGAAGAAGAACTCTACTGACTTAACCTCAAGTGGGTTGCAAATGCATTAGGGATTCATTAATATTAATAGTAGAATAGACATTTCCTGCTTTCGTTTGACATCTTCCAAGCTCTTTTTTTTTTTTTTTAAGAGCAACTTGAAGTGCAGTTTTAACACTTATTCAAGTTACTACAAGGATGATAAGCTAAAGTTAAACAGAAGGAGACCTCTGAGTGTGTGGGGTTGGTCTCTAGGAGTCCTGGAATTTGGTGCTGTGCTTTAGAGAAAGACTGTGGTAAACTCTTGGGTAAGACTTTCAGGGCAGTTTGTAAAATGGGTCCCTTAGGTATGACTGCAACCAGAATAAACTGTTGGCAGAAGAAATTGCTCTATGAGGGTGACAGGAAGGTCACTTTCAAAATGACATGTAAAGGCTAATAACTGTGTAGATTTCTAAGGACACAGTAGTGGCTCGTTCATAAGTTCAGGGGTGAAAAAAGAAGGTTCAAACCCTTCCTGGCTCTCCAAATATTTTGTGAGCTGGGCTGAACAGTTCAGTTTGAAAAATAAATAGATCCAAGGTAATTCTTACTTGTTTTCAATCTTCTGAATCCTGGGATCCACATTTTCACACATCTGTTCTGTGGCCAGCAGGCTTCCAAGATTTCTTCCACAAAAAAAAAAAAAAAAAGGAAATTTGAAGTTACCAGAACCTTTNTCCTCCAAAAAAAAAAAAAAAAAAAGGAAATTTGAGAAAAACACCAAATATCTATGAGATATAAAATAAATCCAAGAATATTGTCAGCACCAGGAGGGAACTGTTATTGTGAAGCTCGTTTTTCAGCATCCTGTATATCACAATTTCACCCCCTGAGCCCTTGAAGTAAGAGAACTTGTGGCAGTGGAATGAGGCGGGGGCTTACTTTTTATAGAAAACACAGCTAACAGTCCCAGTTAGTAAAACGTCAAAAGAAAACAGGTAAGCCCCCACAAAGCACCCAGTCTGGCAAGTGTAGTGATGCAGCAGCTACAAATACAGAAGTGCACATGAGTTTGGCAGCTCTTACTGATAGGGCAATTTGAATTGTCAGTGTGCGTCTGCTCTACTTGTTGAGCCTAATGAAAAGTACAGTTTAATCACTGGTGTGCCAAATTGACCATGATTAGCTGTTATTGCAGATTAGCGCATTGTCTGGGGCTCCAGAATTATTGATCCGGGTGCTGTGCTCTGGTGTTTTCTGTGCCCTCTATCGTAACCTCTTCTTAATGCTTAGGGCAGAGAAGCAGGAAAGGAGAGTAGGAGGGAAGAAGTCCAGATGGGAAGAAAACAGGTCCTGAAAAGACCACATAGGAACTAGGTCAGGTACTCTGGAGATTAAAGAAGCATGCTTCATCCCTGGACGCAGGAGGCAGGGACAAGTAGCATACAATTACGAGGAATTAGAACGGCAACAAGTAGTGCAGATTTATCAGCTTTAATTGTCTATTGTCAGGACAGAGCCCTTCTTGTAGATCAGGCGCTGCCAATGCTTTAATACCTCTAATGGACTCTCTATTGTGGGATTATCTCTCCTAAGGACAACGTATTTCTTAAAACTAGTTGTTTTGGGAGAGGGAGGGAAAAAAAGAAGAAGGGGGGGAAAAAAGTAGCTGCAGCCCTCGGGTTTTTCTTTTCTTTTTTTTTTTTTTTTTTTTTTCANTTTCCTCTCTGGTTTGTCACATTTGCAGGAAGTAGCTGAGCCCAGTGTTGCTCTTCTGTCAGCAGCGCTATTCCTTCAGGGGAACTGATAGATACCTATTGAACATTAACCCCCTTTGCTCCACCTTCCCCAACGAGCTCCTCCAGAAACAATAGCTGGTTGATAAAGAGCAGATAAGCAAGGACACCCGGCTTAAGAATCTCTCTGCTATCTTTATTTTAAAAGCTTTCCTGGGTTTTGCAAAGTAAACATTACAACATTTAAAGAAGGATAAGGTGTCAACTATTTAATGAGAAGTTGTGTTTAATAGCAGAGGAATTCTTCCCTCCCCCAGCCAACACACAGGTATGAAAAGACTGTTATTTCACCACCCTGGGGTAGGAGAGGTGGAGAAATGACAACTGTACTCTTAGAAGCTTAAAATGTGGTCCTTAAGACCAACCCTACCAGATTCCCTCACCAGCTCTAAACATACAGTCACTATTTTGAATCCTTTGGTCCTCAATGCACGGTAGTCACATTACTGGATCTGTGATAATCTGTGGGTAAATATTTTGATTTCCACCACATGCACTTTGTCATGGTGTGTAGCTGTTGTTTTTGTTAATCTGTTTTGAAATGCACTCTGTGGCCAGCTCTTTGTCTGAGAAAAGTGGCGTGGTTCCACCCATGGATCTTGCCCTCCTTCTGCTGTGTTCATCAGCTCTGGAGGTTGGGCAGCCCGGAGAGTATCTGACATGAAAACTGAATTGTGTAGGAGCACAGTCTGAAGTTTCACCATTTTTCATATCAGTGGGTCTTACGAGGACGGTGAAGGAAAGAATACCCCAGAAAGTGTAATGACTGCCAAGTTGGGAAGAGACATGAAAGGTGAAATAATGCAATTAATTTTGAGGTGGCTTTCTTATTTCAGCTTGTTGCGAGTTTGTTATGGGGCTGATGTCTGAAGCATTCACAGGAGTGAGCCTTCTAACACATGTATACTATCCCATCCCTCCTCCATGAAAATCTGGAAATCAGCCTATTTTAAACAAAAGTTTTCCAAAGAACACCTTTTTTTTTTTCAGTCCTCTTATCACCAGTAAGGTTGGTAAGTGGTTGGAATGGGTTGGCCTGTTGTCATTGATTTTAACTCGGTGCAGTTACAATAGACAGAATATTCAAAAGTCCAGGTTTGTGATGTGAAAGGTTGAATTCATGCTCAGGTTCTCTTGTCAGATATAAACCTGTGTTGGCAATGACAATCAAAGTGGTGCTGTATGGGCTCTTGGCTGTCATCCCTACCTTTCTCAAGACCGGCATTGCTCAGAAGTGTGATGGGACAGCTGATGGTAGCCAAGAAGACAACATCTGTGGTCCACCTTCTCACAGAGCCTTCTTGCTCTCCTAGACAGCAGGCCCAGAGAGCCTCATCTCCTTCTTCTCAAACTCAAGCCTCAACAAGAAGAAAAGGCTTAGTCCTTGCTTCTGTGTGCTGTGAGAACGTTTTTATTCCATTGGAGGAGAATTGTTTTGGCTTATTCATACATCATCTGAGCAGTATTTTAATAAGGCCTAGTGGGAAACAAAAAGGGATATGGTATTTTAGTTTGGCTCATTTTTTCTCTTTTTAAGGAAAATTTTTTGAGAGGATAAAACAACAGAAACCAAAAGTGATATTAAGGCTTGCACTAGGCAGTAGCTGAGAGTGCAGCCAAAAGATCTGCTCCTGGTATTGCACAGCTGAGACAAAAATAAACTTTTGGCATTTGGAAGTGCTACAAGGCAATGACCAGGGTGCTCTGTAATTAAGGGCAGTCCCTGAAAGTTGCATGTGTTAATTCAAAAGCCTCCTGGCTATAGCACACACCACCCCAAATGCCCTTGCAAAAACCTTCTTGTAGATTCAAGTGCAATTTTAATTTCTCTCTTTATAGGCAATACCAACTGAAGCTGTCTAGGGCATACAAAGCCTCTGAGATCATATCTGAAGCCCATAGGCAGTATTTTGCAAAGGTCAGGCCGGTCTGTGAGAAGAGGCTGTAACTTTTCCTGTTGCACAGTCACTAGAGCATGCTGGGTCTCTCTTCCCCTGAATCTGACAGCAACCATGTTTTCAAAAACGTGGCCCCAAAACATGAGTGCATATCAGAACTTGAAAGCAAGTTCTTCTTAGAGTTTGATTTCTCAGTTGGCTTTTAAAAGAAGTGGAGTCGTGCAACTACATCATGTACCTTCTCCAAGTAATGACCACAACTGGTCCCCAAATGTTTACCAGCACAAGGATGCCTACATGCAGGAAGTGGGAAATGGGGGTGGGTCTGGTAGTTACTCTTGATGTGGTCAATCTGCCACTGACCTTGTTTGGGGAAGGGGAGGATGTGAAAATGAGACTCTCCTTTAATCTCTTGTGTGCATTTTATCTCCCCTCCAACTTTTTAAAGAAATTTCATCTCCTAGAGCCAGCTCCCTTCCCTCCTTCTTCCCCTTACAATTACAGCAGGCACAGGGAGAACAGCAGTGGTGGCAGCTGAGACTGAGTTGCACAGGCTTGTTGTTGAGCTGAAGTGGTGATAGCATCAAAGGAAATGGATGGGGATTTCTGAGATCAGAGCTGTTAGGGCCATTCATGATTTGTTGCCAGGCTGAAAGCTGCTGCAGAGGGAGCTGCCTGAGAAATGCTGATTAATACAGTAATTGAGGTTTTCTACGAGCGAGAAGGAAAAAATTAAAATATGACTAAAAATGTTCTTTTTGAAATGAGATTGCACCTTCCAGACAATAGCAGCTACTGGTACAAACGATTTCTATAAAAGAGCAAAAAACTTCTGGTTGAGCAGATCATCTTTTTATGTTTCTCTCTTAAGGAGGAAGGTCAGAAGGTCAGTCTATATATTTCTTTAATGGTAGAGTTTCCTTTGTGATTTTTACTTTAGTACACATTCTTAACAATTTGTTTCTGTCTCTTTTTCTTGCTAAACTTAGTTTTATTCCAGATCAGGCACTGTTAGGCTGGATCTGCACATCAGCGAAACCCCTTCTCCTGCACTAAGGTAGTTCTGGGCTCAGCTTCCCTAGGACACCTGGAGCTAATTTTGGGATAGCCTCAGAGTGTGCCACAGAGTTATTTGAAGTCCATAGGCTGTACTCACCTCCCCAGGCTCCAGGGAAAGAGCTGCACTGACCTGGGATATTGGCATACTCCTGATGAATATTTCACTTCATCTGATCTGCTCTAATCTAATCTCTGCTTCCTCTTGTTTTCCAGCCCAAAAGCATTCTCAGTCCCTTCAAAAGCAGATTTGCCTTTTTCCCTGCTCTCCTTCACTTTTAGAAGATCTGTCCCTGAAGAAAACACATCAACCCTTTCTTCTTG
>VZRZ01006460.1:634282-752320 GCA_013398175.1 Climacteris rufus
CGGGCGCGGCGGCAGAAGGGCTCTGCTCCTGGGGAGCGCTCCCGCGCCGGGCTCCCCGCCGCTCCCGGGAAGGGCTCCCCGCCGAGCGGAGCGGCGCGCTGGAGGACACCTGGCGGACAGAGCTCCGAAGTGCCGCTCTGACACAGCCCTTCGGCAGCCGGGGGCGGCTCACCCCCGGCTCCGGACCGGCGCTGCGCCGCTGTACTGCCCACCGGCCCTCGGCAGCTCCCTGCTGCCTGGCCTCTGGTTAAGCCGTCCCCGCTAAACTGCGGCGGGGCAGGAGCCCCTTTTGGCTGCGGCAGGGGGGCTGCCTTGGTACTGCTGGCACCCTTCTCCTTGAGGGTGCTCCTCATCGACCTCGGCAGCTGAGCTTGTCGGGGCACAGTAGAGGGGCCGAGAACTGCTGAGCAGAAAGCCGCTGTCATCTGGACAGCTTTAGTCTGGTTTAGCAAAATTTCGGGGTTGGCACACAGGAATGTGCAGAACATCTGCCAAAATAACATTCTGATGGGTACAGGGTGAAAAATCCTCTGTATTCAGCTACACCAGGAGAGAAGCAAACGCTGTCTGTCAGGTGGATGTCAAAAAGTATCTGCTGTGTCAGAGTGTTTCAAGTTGACTAGTTCAAGGAGTGATTTCTAGAGATTCTGAAAATTTCATTAAAGTCGTTTTAATTAAGGCCAAGATATTTTTAAAACCATGAAAAAACTCAAGCTATCATGCAGTGAAACTGGTAGGGTGTGCTTGTAGCTTGGTTTTGAACTTTTCTTGAGAGGGCAGATGGATGTAAATGAAGATATATAGGGAAAATGAGAAGAACATCTGCCTTTTTCAGCTCTCTATGAGACATGTACAAGCAAGACAAAAATAAAACTGAGCCACTGAGCTTGTTTCAGCATATGGTAGGTGTAGGAAAATTTCTGGAAGTCCCTCTTCTCTGCCTTCAGTCCAGATGCACAGATCAATGGAGCATTTAACTACCTCTACTGTTGATGTTTTAATTTTTTTTTAGTGTGCTGAAACACATGTTGAAATGCAATCGAGTACAAACAGCCACGTACACCCAGCAATCTGTTTCCAGGTGATTCCTTGAATCCATGGCTGTTAATTGTCCCTTTTATTTCAACATTTAACATTAAATTACGCTAGGTGTTTGTTGTTTACTGGGATTTTTAATCTTGACCAATACACAGGCAAGGATTTCTCTGTCTGCCTCTCACTTACACATTAAGGGTCGTACAAAATAAGAAAACATAGCATGAGAAAATCAGAAGGCTTAGATACTTTGTGAAGTTCTGTCTCCGTACAGTCCAGAGTTTTTACCACCCTTTGCTGAGAAGGACTGTTTGAAAGAAAAAGAGCTCACTACAGTGAGCTATCTGTAGGGTCTAATCTGCTTTGGTAAGGACATCGATTCCTTGTGGGGTACAGACAGAGTAATCTCAGCTCTCAGTCTTCCTCGACTACTTCTGGTGTTCCTGTCTTGGTCTGAAATCCTGACGAGCAAAAAGACAAGTGGCAAGATGTGTGAAGGGGATATGTTTAATACATTTTACTATGCAAGTTTGGTTATGATACCAAATTAACAGGCTTTTTATCATCCTTTTTTCACACTATCTGAGCAGCAGGATAAATCTTGCAAAGGCTTGGGGTTTTTAGTTTACAAAATTGTTGGGTTTCTAACATTGTTTGGATACATTAAATTTAAGAAGATTGGTGAGAAACAGAGAGACAAAACCAATAACTCAGCAGTGTTTTGCAAAGGGTTACTCCAAGGCACGTTCTTCTGAATAATGATGAATTGCTTCCTGATTTGTGGTCAGTGACTTTTTTTGGTATAATTACTGTCAAGAAGGAAGCTGAACAACCAGAGTACATTTCTTAGACCTAGCACAGTGGAGCATTTTCTTCAAAACTCTTACACCTTTTTGACCAAACCCACTTGATATATGTTACTGGAACTGCTGATTCCTTTTTGTACAAGAAGGTGACCTGTGAGTACATGTCCCAGAGCCATTTCATATTCTGTTTTATATGCCACTGTATGCTGGTGAGAGAACTGTAGGTTGTCTTTTTTGTGTGTGTGTGTTCTCCTTTTAGCTATCAGGGCAGGTATAGAGTGAAGAATGGAGGGGGGTGGAGGGTGGTTTCATTTTGATCTGGTGGAGCACTCATTCCAGTTCCTAACTTATTAGAAAAGCAAGCTCTATAGCAGTGAAGTGATTGATAGATATTGCATATTTTTGTTTGCTGGAACTAGACTTTTGGGGTTGCCTTTAAAAGGAAAAATAACTTCTGAAGATATTTGACAGTCTCAGTAAATTTTCCTTACTGTTTCTTCTTGTAAGTGTATTTCCACAGAGCACATTTTTAAGGTGGTATTCATCATTGGCTTCCATATGTCTTGGTAAAATGCTAGTATCTAACAAAGCTGGTCATATTGTAACCAACACAATTGTTAATTTATTTATTTCTGTTTTGCTGACCTGTCACAAAAAACTTACTGCATTGTTTGCTTTACCTTGTTACATTTGGGGGACAGGGAAGAAGACGACGACTTCTCATTTTCTACTGGCAATGGACTGATCCTCTGCTGCTCTTCTTGTAGGTCACTGGAGTTATAAGCAAAGAGTACATCCCAAAAGGAACACGCTTTGGACCCCTGGTAGGAGAAATCTATACCAGTGATACGGTTCCCAAGAATGCAAACAGAAAATACTTTTGGCGGGTAAGCAGGAAAAAACAGCACCATGTTGTTGCAGTAAGCAGATCACTAAATGAGTGTGGCTGAGAAGCTGGGTCACTTCCTGCTGCAGACCTGTGTGATGCAGGGGACAGCCTCTGTACATGGCCAGGCACAAACAGGTCCAGTGGGTGAATGAAGCCGAGTAAAAGCCTGGCTGTCTTGGATGTAGGGACTCTGTGGGTGGAGAGAGTAATGGAGATGCACAGCCCTTCCTGGCTCTGTCTGCCAAAATCTATTGGTGCTTGATTCTGTAAAGAAATAGTTCTGCTGCTTGCTGTAAGGGCAGGTTATTTTGCACTTCTTCACAGCGGAAATTGATTCTATTTTATGCAAGCATCACATCCTTGATTTTTCCCACTATAAAGAAGCTGTAAAAGTACTGCATAAACTTTTACTCTGGAATTATGATACATTTTGTGACATCTTTCCCTGGGTTTTGAATAGAACTGTTATAACATGGTGGTGGTGGTGTTCAGCATATATCATGAAAATCATAAATTTTTCTAGTTCTTCCCAGAACTGTTAAAAGAGCAGCTCATGGATCTTAGCAAAGGGAAAAGGGGCAAACACCAGAGGTGGTGCCTATTTTGTGCTTCATCATATAAGCTAGAAAGGGAGCACCAGCCAATTTGTTTTGGCTTGGGCAGTCTGTGCTGGGAAATATGCTTCCAGTTTATCAGTTGACATAATTCTTACATTGACATTTTCCTTACAGACCCATTATTAATTGTTAGAGAACATTCCTTCAGCCCCATCTCCTTCCATGGATTTCTTTTGCTGCCTTCTAGCCATGTAGGTTGTGTCTAAATCTGTGGATTTGGGACTGTGTCCAAGCCTCTGTGCTCAGGTGCCTGCCTGCCTGCCTTAGTAATATCCCAACCTCATATCCAGGTGAAACTCAGGGCAAGCACCAGCTTTCTCCACACCCCTTTCGTCCTACCTAATTGAATCATTTTGGTTTTCTCAGATTCTTTGTACAATGTAATACAGCATTGCACAGGCAGTTATTTGCATGAGCGTTTTTTACAAAGCAGGCAACTGTTTTCACATTCTCAAGGCCACAAAATGTTTCTTTTTGCTGAATTTTTGGGAGCTTGTGTCCAGTCTAGGAAGAGACCGGTATGCTGGCCCTTGCCCCACCAGTTGTTCCTAAGACAGCAGACACAGAGAAGAGGGGCTGTTAACCATCTTGCAGGACTTCATTCCCACATCGCAGGGAGAAAGATGACATCATTCTCATGATGTGATTTTAAGCCTTAATGCAGAGGGATCCTCAGAAATAATATCCTAGGAGCCATCTAAGCATCATTAAATTCCCTGTTATAATCTCTTGATTCGTTCAAGACAGACTGCTGCACTGAAAATTAATTCCTTCCTAGGGGTCTGAAACAGGCTTGCATATGCAAAGGAAATTGTGGGAGATAACTTCCCACATGTTATTAAAGGCATCCTGGGCTTGCTGGCAGGAGCGGGAACATCTGCTGTGCGCCCGGGCCGCTGCCTGCGCCCTGCCCGCGCCGGGGCAGCGGGGCCGCCCGGGCCGCGTCATTTCGGGGAACGGCGCCGTGACTCAGCACATCTGGTGGCGCCTTCCCCAGAAGAGGTGGGAGCCTGGTGGGTGCCTTTGCCGGGGAGTCGGAGCCGTGGCCCTGGCGTGGGAGCGGTGGAGGGCTGGTTTGGGAAGTGGTGGCAGGCGTCAAGCGCCAGAGTCCCGCGTTCCTGGAAGTTTGCGAGCCGGGGTGAGCAGAGAAACCCGAAGGCTCCTCTTGATGCAGCACAACTCGCCCGGCTCCCTTCCATTTTCTCATAACAAACACACCGCAAAATCTCTCGCAAGCTGCTTTGATGAGGCCACATGTATTTCCCCCTTCTCAGTTTACAGGAAGTTACTCTTAAAGAAAGTGATTCTGGTGTTTACGGCCCACGTTAAAGGGCCAGGCCGCCTCTCCTACCCCGCCGGGCTCCGGGGAGCAGAGGAGGAGTCCCGGCCGGGGAGGTGCGAGGGACAGCGGTGTGCGCACACGGGCAGGAACACCCTGTGGAGTGTTTTACCCCAGAAATAAGCTCTGTCTACCCTTTGGAAAGTCATTTCCTGTTCAGCGAGGTGCGTCGCTGGTGCAAGCTGCTCCTGCTTCAAGGTCTGGCTTTTGCCTGGTCATCTGCTTTGAGAAATCCAGGAACCCCATTTCATCCAGCACAGAGCTAGTTCCCCCCGAGAGTAAGCGATGTGTTTTTAACAAACATGTTTCCTGAACTTCTCTTGATTTTTTTTTTTTTTTTTTTTTTGTAATTTTTTTTTTTTTTCTATTTTCANTTTTGGTAATTCTCTTATTCTTACCATTTCAAGAAACAAGTAGCTTCTGTCAGTGATTGAGATTTCTTTTCCCCGAAACCTCTGAGCAGTTTTCAGATTCGTGTTTTCTTGCCCCTCTATGGACAAGTCAGAACATGTCCCTTGACAGGAGAAGTGACTTGTCATGGGCTAGCCTCTCTCCAAATCTTCCTTCAGTTATGACAGGTGAATTTCATCTTTGCCTCGCCCAGCCTTCCTACAAAAGGGTTACAGTTCAACTATGAGCAAGTGTTGCTTTAGGACTCTGGGGAGGTGGAGAATGTTTGCATAGTTTAAACCTTTGGGTGGAGGTGGTAGGAAACTGCAAGTACAGAGGCCATAGAAAGAGGCGAGAAAGGCTCTGACATAGTACAGCCAGTCAGTCTTATACACAGGTGACTCAAAGCATTAATGCAAGCATGCACTCAGACCT
The DNA here is from genome assembly GCA_013398175.1 of Climacteris rufus. Taxonomy (NCBI): domain Eukaryota; kingdom Metazoa; phylum Chordata; class Aves; order Passeriformes; family Climacteridae; genus Climacteris; species Climacteris rufus. The sequence goes on from VZRZ01006460.1 coordinate 639,794, forward strand.
GCAGTCATCAGCATCACCCACTTGTTGATCATAGCACCAGGAAAAGGAGTCTAAGGTAGACTGTTCACACAGAGAGAGTATTCTGTGTTTCAGATTTTGGGTCTTGTTTTCCCAAAGTAGCAGAGACACAGGCTAAGATGAAATGGAAAAGGTGACTGTAGACTTATCTTTGAATGAATACCTTTTGCACTCAAGGATGTCATAGCTGGAAAGGCAGGAACACAGCTTGACCTCTTATTGAAGTAATATCTGCTTGTTTAAAAAAAAAAAACCTTATCATTTTTCCCCTCTGGACTCTGTGCGTACATGTTGCGTGTTGTGCATATATATATATGTATGTATATATTCATAGGCACTTCCTCTCTCTTCCAGATCTATTCAAGTGGTGAGCTTCACCACTTCATTGATGGATTTAATGAGGACAAGAGCAACTGGATGCGTTATGTAAACCCTGGCTACTCTGTTCAGGAACAGAACTTGGCTGCTTGTCAGAATGGAATGAACATCTACTTCTATACCATCAAGCCCATCCCTGCCAACCAAGAGCTGCTTGTGTGGTACTGCCGAGACTTTGCAGAAAGGCTGCACTATCCCTCCTCCAGAGAGCTGACAATGATGAACCTCAGTAAGTGGATTACAGTATAAACAAGGAATGCTAGTAATGTCTCTTCTGCCTATACGATCTAATAATAAGTTACACAGCTGCATCATCTGTTGTGTCACAGGAGGTAGCTTGGAGTGGAAAAGGGGAATTAAAAAACCCAACACAAAATAATGAGTTCCTTGTGCCTGTTCAAATGTAAATAGATTATAAAATCTGCACGGTTGCTGATTTACAATCTGGGTCTTATCTGTTGAAATTCTGGACAGACAACCTGACCTCTGTCTTCAGAACCATAGCTGTTGGTTCACTCTCAGACTTTCCAATTTCAGATCTCACAGTGTGTTGAGCAAAACTTTGCTTTGATAGCATATGCTAAAGGCTGTCCAGTCATGCTCCCAAAGGGCTGCCCTCACTGTACCAGGAAGTGGCAGTGTGCCATGACTCTGTCTAGGTGTCTGACAAAATACGTGTTTACTGCATAATGCACTTTGAGCCTTGCATCTACACGTATTTATCTTATGGGAGCAAACCTCCTGTGGTCTTCTCATCTGGTTACTTGTGTTTTAAGCTTAGTGTACTTTGTCCCCATTTCTTGGCTTTATATCTCAGCTTTCATTTTCTGTTCAAAAATAATAGCACTGGTTGCAAAGGGAAGAGGTGTTTCCAGGAGCTTATCTCTGTGTTTTTCTGTGGTTTCTGACCGTCTCCAGCCTTGGTGCTGTACTCCTAGCTTAATCACTGCCTGGCACCTTACCCAGAGCCCCTTCAAGAGAGGGAAACACTCTTGCTGACATCTCAATGGACTCTTAGGCTGCCTCCCCTCCTTGCTAGCTGCTACAAGATAGAGCAGAGCATTCTTTTGTCCTTCTGCCAGTGACTACACTGAAAGGTGAAGAAAAAATTGCAAGTGGGTTTTTGTTTGTTTGTTTGTTTGTTTGTTTTAGTAAAAAAACTATTTATGGTTATTTGACAACAAGAAATGGGTTATATAATATCAGTGTTGCTTTGGGGATCATTAGAGCTAAAATGTCATCCCATATCATAAAAATTATATCACACATTCAGATTGATCAAAAGTACGTCTGTCCTCTGTGGATGTCATCCTTTCACTAGGTTTTTGTCTTTCCCTAAAAATGAGTAGAAGAAAACTTGTTGTCTCTTAATGGCAGAGGGAAGAGAGGGAGAAAATGTCTTATACATTCTCTATTCTATATTCTCTATTCAAAAACTGTCTCACTGATTCTGTCATCTTTGCACATATATCATTTCACCACTCTCTGTGCGGTTTTATTTCCTGATATGATGAACTGTTGGCTTTTCAGTGGGACCTGCAGGTGAGATAAGACAACAGCATGTAGGGCTCTGGTGAATGAGGAATTTGCAAAAAATCTAGCCAGACACATTTGGCCAGTAGCTAGGGGGATACACACACAGCATTGGTTTCCTGCATCTGCTGGCACTTTAGGCTTCCTTGTAGAGGTAGCGAGGAATGTGTTTCTAAAGTGTTTCTTACTGTGTCCAGTTACTCTTAATCAGGTCAAAACTAAAGGTGTCTGGACATGGCAGAATAAATTATTTTAGTAAAAGTAGGCTCAATACAAGGATTTAAATAAATGGGAACTTGAGTCACAATTTTGTAGTTCAGCCTTAACATTCACAGTACTTCCAGATGCTGAGTTTGAAATAGCCATTGTTCTTTTTTAAGATAATTACATTTAAGCCATTTAGAAATTTTATGTAAGCTCCTTTCACCTAAAGAAAATAGTAGTTCAGAAAAATGAGAAAAAGTTCTCACATTTATTTCTTTTCCCCTTATTTTTGTGACAGACACATTCAGGCCTAAAGCCTGCAGTTGGGCCAAAAACCCTATAGGTAAGGATTGAGGTTTTCTAAAGTTAGCACCTTTTTGAAAAGTGTGGAAAAAAATCCAGAAGTCTCCCAAAGATCCTTATTTGCCAAAGGCCCTGTAGCAATGGTACAAGCAGAGGTGTTTTTTGCAGCATTAGTACTGGAACCAGATGAGTTTAATGTGAATGCCAGCACTGTTTAGTTTTCTTCTGCCCCTTCCTCCCAGGCCACTATTTAAATCTAAAATTAGCGAGCATCGTTCTGCCTGTCCAGCCCTTCTCTCTGTCACAAAGCCTGACCAAGGTACCCTGGCACTGCATTCATCCATGAGTAAACTGCAGAGGGCTTATCCCCAGTTTGCTGGCACCCTGCACCCCTACAGACATGGAACCTTGGCCCATCAGAACATCTTAATACAGTCTTGCTTGAGGGGACCCCCCCCAACCTGCTAGGAAGTCAGGAAAGTCCTCTCCAGCCAAATGGATTGCTAACAATTTGGTGTTTAAAGTGGTATGGCTTCTCTCAGAGGAGCAGGTGAGCATCACCTCTCGCAGCTCATGGCTGCTGGTTTTGGCACCCTCTGAGGAAGGGGAGGGAAAGTGGGGGTCTAGGTCCCACCGCAGGCTGAAGTCAGGGCCTCCTCCCACAGAACACACACTGGTATGAGTGTGAGGCAGCCAGTGGCTGTGGTGTATTGCACCCAGATCACTCCCTTCACTGTGTCTTGGGAGTGCAGTGCCCGTGGGAGGCTTTGGAAGAGTTGTACCTTGGCTGGCTGCCCAGCTTGCGCAGGAGAGGCCACCTGGGACACACACCTACAGAGACCTTCCAGTCTTGCCAACTTAAAATACAGGCAGCTGCTTTAAGTGCCTCAAGGGTTTGGTGATCACAGTCTTAGAGTTCAGCACCTCAGTTCCTCTTTAAGCATCAGAGCAGGATGGGCCTCCAGGGAAAAATGTATCAGGGAATTTCTCTGGCTTTATTTCCTGTAATTAGTGGCCTCAAAAATGAGAGAACTACCACTTTGGAGCACAAATATATTTACACACCCACATGTAACATCTACTTGCCTCTGTAACAGCAAACTTTCAAATTAAAGGTAACTTCCCCAGCATTAGTTCATTAGTGCCGCAGAAGGAAAGCATCCAGATTGAAGACAGCAATTAGGCATGTACTTAGTTGTGGGTTTAACCTGTCCTCTGTGTTCTCCTGAATTGGGGCCTTTGACCCAGTCCTTCAGACGCTGCAGCACACACCTACCTTCACGGCCGTGATTAGCTCTGAGTGGAGCTACGTAACTTCGAATGGATGTTGAAGTGCCTGCAAGGAGTTGCACAACAGTGGTAGAGGCAAGACTCCACATTATCCCAGTGCTGGAAACTCAGTGTCATTTCAAACAATCCCCTTCTCCTTCCTGCCTATTTTGAGGCTCCTGATGTTTTCTGTCAAGATTTGAGATGTCACCTTCAGATGGTGTCCTTGTTCAGTAAATGGTTTTAAGTATGGTGGCACAAGATTTCTGTATTCTGCTGGCCAAAAAATAAATTTTCAGTAATTTGTTAAATGTGATTAACCTCATTCAGTGCTCCTTCAGATTATCCTTTAGTCTGTTGTATTTTATTTAGCAAACAGACTGAGAAAATTTGCTTTGGGGATCCCACATAGTTTAGAATTTCATTCTTACCTCGACATGGAAGGATTATTTTGGGATGGAGGGTGGAGAGGGTAACAGGTAAAAAAAAAACCAAAACCAAACAAAAAAAACCCCCCAAAATTAAACAACAAAAACCCAACAAAATCCAAACAATTGCATTGACTCAGGACATGACTATTTGATAATAATGTTCATATATTGCAATCATATGATGCAACTTCCTGCTGCTCATGTCATGTTTGTCTCCTCGGTCAAGTACGGGCAGGTGACATCTTTTAGTCAAGCTTCAGAAAAGAAGTTCAAATTAGGGGAATACAATTTGCATATTTACAAAATATTTGGCAATCTTCTTGTTTTATTAACAGGTTTAACAAGGCCTTATTTAAAATGTTTCCTTTTCTTAAATGCGATTTATTCTTCTCTGCTCCCTGCTGATCCTGACATGCTGGCCGTTAGCTCAGCCTTGTCACTCGCTTTCCCTTTTGTTTATGGGCAGTTTCACTTTCTGGTTTTGAAGCTTTTCTGTTTGGGTTGAGAGGAAACATCTGCACTTGCTTAAAAAAATGCCTCCTGGAATGTTCAAAAGGGCTCAGGAAAATGATTTTTAAATGATATGAAAGGTTGTCTTCACAAAACCAGAATTTGGGGGCTAGAGTTGACTTAATATTGAGAATTATTTGAAGGCTCCCTGAAAGACCTTCTCTGAGCAAAAAGTTTTCAAAGGCATGTCACACTGCCGTGGACACATTTAGAAAACAGATGATCAAATTATGTACTTCTCAATGCTGGTCTCCATTCTCATTTTGAGTGGAACCAGTCTTTGTTTTGCCCACTTCACAACTTCGAGGTTCTCTTTCTACTAGCAGAAGAGGTGCTTAATTTAGATCGAAAATGTGAATCGGCATAATTAAGCTCCACCACTCAAAGTGTTCAGTACCATCTCACTCCTGAAATTACTATTGAAATGACTGTCTGCCTACAACCGTTTTTCAAGTTTTTAGAAAAAAACCAGATCATTGTTTTTATGAAATCTTTCTCAGGCTACAGCTCAGAGCACAAGAACTGAGAGCAAAGGCTAGAGCTCTGTAGCAGTCTGTAGCTGGAACACCCACATTGGAGTGACTTCAGGCAGCCCCTCCACTCAAGTTTTATTAATGCTTAAAAGTAACAGAAGTTTTGTCCTTTTTCCTCTTGCACGCACTCACTAATCTGAGATCTGAGCAAATAATCTGTTGACTTCAGAAGTGGATCAGGCTCTTCAAGAGGCACGTCTGGCGTTTTTTTCTTTCTTTGCCCCCCCCCCCCCGCCTTCTCAGATCAGTAACTTAAAAATGCAGCTGCACCGTTCTTGTTTTGTCATGAATCTCTTTTCTGTGTGTCTTTCTGACCACAGAAACTAGACAGATCTTGGAAGAGTATGTGCCTATATTTAGTGTATATGTATGTGTGTGTGTGTCTATATGTGTGTATATGGGGGTAAGCGGGAGAAAAGCATTTCAAGCGCAAGAGGGGGACATTCTGATTGGTAAAAACTTAAATCTCAGATCACAAGTTAAAAAAAATTAATCTGTAAGAAATATATCTCTAACTTTGAAGTATGGCTCCTTTAAGAGCAACAAGAAAGGTTGTAAACCTCTCAATCAATTTCAGCCCTGGTTTAAATCCACCTTCAGTATAAAACTTAAGACCCTTTCCTTGGCCCCCGACATTACCTTCTCTTATTTTACACAGTGCTGACACACTTGTTTATGTTTTGATCTCTCTGGTGTTCCCAAGTGTCCCTTGTGCTCAGGTAATAGAGGGAAAAGCCAACAGAGAATTTACAGACCAAAGATAGCTTGCAAACTGAAGAGAGCTGTCACAGTTAGACTTGAAAGATAATCTTGAAATAACGCAACTTCTGTCTGCACATGGAAATTAGTTGGAGGGAAGGCCTTACTGGGAAAATTCAGAAGGGAAGAAAAGAGCAATTATCTTTAGTCAGTCGAGAGAGCATGGGATTGTTGCATAAAGAAAGTTACGATCTCTGCATGAGCTTCCTTTCTGTCACTCCTGGGCTTGCTCCTGCGCGTAAAGCACGTACATCCCCACCCTCGTGTTTAACCTTGTGACAGTGGGAGCTGTTCCTCCGGCTGAAGTGGCCCCGGTTTCTCTATCACTTTTCTACCAGCACCAGCACTTCTCCTTCCTCTTCCCCTCCCCCTGGATTTTTTTCTTTAAAAGAGAAAAGTGTCAATTTGAACTTCCTGCTCGACAGACCCCACTGATAAACTGATATGGGCCTGATAAGGTGGTATTTATTTATATTTCCTGCTGCGAAGCTTCACAAGTCCCGCTTCCCACCCCCCGTCCAGCTTTCAATACTGCCTGGTCTTGGTACTTCCCGATGCTGATAGTGTCACCAGGAATGTTTGCTCTGAGACACTGGTGTGGTGAAAGGCAGCTGATAAGAAGATACAGATAATGTCATCCACAGTGCTTTGGTGGAGCTTCTTGAACCAAGTAGGACCTCTATGCTATGCCCAAAAATCTGATTGATATTTAGAAAATGAGTTACCAGTCCCCGAGTACAGACAAAATGACCAAAGAAAGAGATGGTTTTTAAAGCCAGTCAACATGACACGCTGTTACTTTATTTTTGATACAGCTCTGCATTAAACTTTTGACATCAAGAGAAGTAATTGGGAAGCTATCTGTGCACTTATGTGTGCACATGCTTGCTGTGCAACACTTTCAAGTTTTATCATAAATATTTGAATTGAACATAACTCTATTCAATCGCATTTCATTGCAGCTTGAAAATACACGAACTGCCCCCAGATCTCAAACTAAATTTGCTTGTTAGTAGTCTGATGCCATTTCAAAAAAGGATGCTACTGTAAAGTGTGTTGCTGTAAGTAGGAGCATGCTTTGAAAGCAGCTGTTTTCTTGGATACATTCAATAAATGGCTGTTTCTTTGCCTTATAGGGTAATGTTGCCAAATGTTAGATTCCACCAGGGTAGTGAATAGTGAAGCAAAGAATCCGTGTTGAAAGTGGCGTGGTCATTGCCTGTTCTCATGTTCCTCACTGGGTTCAGATGATCCTCCAAAAATCAGAAATAACTGTTTTTCACCTCAGACAGTGAAGTAAGAACAGTCAGTCACGGAAGCAGAAATGTTTCTAAAGGACTGCGATGTTTTTGAGTCACATACCTACTGGTGTTGGCTTGTACCTCCTGATGGAAAGCCTTGCACTAATGAACCATGATTATGAAACCTTCTTGTAGTTTTTCCCCCTATAATAAAATACCTTACAAGTAATCAAGATTACGTAACAAAGATAAAAGCAGGCTTGTTTTTCTGCTGAAGACATCTTTCAGTGTGCTGTTAAGATTGTATTATGTCCAGATAGCAAGGTCTTTGAATACAAATACATAGGGTATGTGCTGAACTGAAATGAATGGATGCTAGCTTCTATTTCCTTCTAAATACATATTTCTCTTTCCTTTTTTATTAAAGCACATTTCAACTTAAGCTGGAGCCAACCAGTCTTGCTTTCTTTTGCTTTACTTCAGCATTTTTTTTATAAAGTACAGCTGTAAGCAGAGGAGTTTTGCATAGACTGAATGCCAGAGAAATCTGCAGTAAATAGTCTGCTTTGTTGTAGATGTTCCTAAGCAGTACATTTAATGAGTAATGATCTGTTTACTGATGGAGAATACCTTCTCTTTGAAGAAGGCTTTCATCCTAGCCAGCCATGGTTTTTTTGGTACTGTAAGTAATTGAACTAGCTGGTGAAGTGACTGCTGTGGTTTGGCAAAACCCGATTTGTCATGCCTTGTTATTTTACTGAGGAACATTTCTGGGAGCTTGTGTTCTGCAAAGTCCTTCTGTTAAACCTGTATTGTGAACAAATGCTCGTTACCACATTTATTAGAAATACTGCTTAAAGAGACATTCAACAGCAAAGCTAGTCAAATTTAAGGGGAAAGAAAGGTGAAATCATTTTGCAGAGTGGAGACTAGAACTCTGCAAATGCATCATCCAGATCTGTATGTACTGGCTGGTACTCCTTAAATCAACAATGCTGTCTACTAACACTGAACACCAGCAGGCATTTCTTCACACAAAAATTAGTTTTCTGGCAAGTTAAATGATTGCTCATCTCTGAGAGCAGCCCTTCCTCTCCACTAAACTTGTAGGAGTTAGACTGTGTTTTGAAAAGAGATAATGCCAGTGACATATCTAAATAATCATTATCTTGTCTTTGTATTTCAGCACAAACCCACGTTAATCCAAAGCAGCACAGTGCTGATAAAGATGAGCTTTATCAGAAAAGCATCCCAAAGAAGGAGCACAGTGTGAAAGAAATCCTGAAAATGGAATCCAATCCTCCAAAAGGAAAAGACTTCTTCCAGACCAACATTTCACCAGTTACTCCAGAAAAAGACTTGGATGATTTGCGTAAGAACTATAGCCCGGAGAGGTGTTTCTTCCCTCGAGTGGTCTACCCGATCCGACCTCACATTCCAGAAGACTATCTGAAAGCTTCCATAGCATACGGGATGGACAGACCCAGCTACATTACTCACTCGCCCATCCAGGCATCTACTACACCGAGTCCTTCCGGGAGGAGCAGCCCAGACCAAAGTTTAAAAAGTTCAAGCCCTCACAGTAGTCCAGGGGTCACAGTTTCACCTCTGGCACCCACTTCCCAAGAGCACAGAGAGCCATACTCTTACTTGAATGGATCGTACGGCTCAGAAGGATTGGGGTCTTATCCTGGATATGCACCCCCTGGCCACCTCTCACCTGCCTTTCTACCATCCTATAACCCCCATTACCCCAAATTCCTGTTACCTCCATTCAATATGAGCTGTAATAACCTGAGCGCTTTGAACAATATCAATGGCATCAATAATTTCAATCTCTTCCCAAGGATGTATCCTCTTTATGGCAACCTGCTCAGTGGAGGTAGCCTTTCCCACCACATGCTGAACCCCACCACGCTCCCCAGTTCATTGCCCAGTGAAGGAGGCCGTCGATTGCTGCAGCCTGATCATCCGAGAGACTTCCTCATACCAGCACCCAACAGTGCCTTCTCTATCACGGGCGCTGCTGCCAGCATGAAGGACAAGCCATGCAGCCCTACCAGCGGGTCTCCCACCGCTGGTACAGCAGCCAGTTCGGAACACATAATGCAACCTAAACCTACCTCAGTGGTGTTGGCTGCCACCGGCGGTGAAGAAGCCATGAATCTCATTAAAAGTAAGAGAAATGTGACCGGTTACAAAACCCTCCCATACCCACTGAAGAAGCAGAATGGCAAGATCAAGTACGAATGCAACGTTTGCTCCAAGACCTTTGGCCAGCTCTCCAATCTGAAGGTAGGCAGTGGAGAATAAGACAGGAGCCTTCTTGAAAGACTCAGATTTCTCCCTGTAGGTTTTCGAGGAAAAGCAGGGTCAGGCCTCCCTTGCTTGTGAGGCTGTTTATACGTCTGGGCTTAATACAGCATCCCCCAGCAAGAAAGCGTGGTTGTGTGTTTTAATACTGACGCCACCTAATTATCTAGATAACATTGTATTTTGGCAATGGGACTCTTCCGCTGACTTTAGGAAACATCTGAAAGCACTTTTGTTGTAGTACTGGAAACTGCAAGTTGTTAATTGCTTTGTCTCTCCCTAGGTGCACCTCCGAGTACACAGCGGAGAGAGACCATTTAAATGCCAGACTTGCAATAAGGGCTTCACACAGCTGGCTCACCTCCAGAAGCACTATCTGGTACACACGGGAGAAAAACCCCACGAGTGTCAGGTATGTAACACACACAGAGACAATTCCCTCCGAGGCCCAGGGGAAGGCAGGGCTTTGCATACCCTGTACAGTGTGCAGGGAGGGCTGAGGGTCAAACCCTTGGCTGCTCAGGGCCGGAGCCAGGCCCAGCCCTGGTGCAGCAGCATCTGTGAAACGGCACAATTGCCTCCAGCCTGATAGAGCAACATCTACCTGATACAGTTTTGCCATCAGCCACACTCAAAATACCATTCAGCAATATTTAAATTAACAAGGTGGGGATTTTTTTTCCCTTTGTGAGAAGGTGTGAAGATACAGAAAGCTGCTGCTTCATCCTGCCGTCTCCTCCTAGGTGTCTGTGATTTAAACCATAAAATCCCCTCCCACTCATTCGCTATTTCTCTGCCACCCTCCACATTAGGTTTGTCACAAGCGGTTCAGCAGCACCAGCAATCTCAAAACCCACCTGCGGCTCCACTCAGGAGAGAAGCCTTACCAGTGCAAGCTCTGCCCAGCCAAATTCACCCAGTTTGTGCACCTGAAGCTGCACAAGCGTCTCCACACCCGGGAACGCCCCCATAAATGCATCCACTGCCACAAGAGCTACATTCACCTCTGCAGCCTCCAGGTCCACCTGAAGGGCAACTGCCCTGTTGCCCCTGCCTCCGGCCTCTCCATGGAGGACCTGAACCGAATCAATGAGGAGATCGAGAAGTTCGACATCAGTGACAATGCTGACAAGTTGGAAGAAGTGGAGGACAATATCGACTTAACATCGATCGTGGAGAAGGATATACTGACCATGCTCAGGAGGGAAATGGAAGGAGCTAATCTGAAAGTCTCTCTACAGAGGAACCTGGGAAATGGGCTTATCTCCTCAGGATGCAACCTTTACGAGTCGTCAGATATGTCAATTATGAAGTTGCCTCACGGTCACCCACTACCTCTGTTACCTGTAAAGGTCAAGCAAGAAACAATTGAACCAATGGACCCTTAAGACTTTTTGGCAAAGTAATTTTTTTTTTATTTATGACTTGGCAAGTCAGGGTGCCTGTAGCAGTTGCTTGTACATAGTTTCAATGCTGCAAAGCAATCTTGGCTTACAGTAGTTTCCCTACGCTCTCCAGCTGAAAGAAGGAACTCCAAAGTTACTGTTTTCTCAGGGCATAAAAAGGGGCAAAGGACTGTGCATTGCCTCACCAGTTACTAAAAGACAATCATCTATCCATAATTATTTTTTCAATGATAGTACTTCATAATTTATTATGCAATTAATCATTCTAAAAGCAATAATTAGGAAAATGTTTACAATGACTGGAAAATTCATTGTAATTTTTACTTTAAATGTTTTTATTTTTTGTTTAATGGCCATTCTTTGTAGATATTTTTTTCTGCACATCTGTTTTAAGAACCTAAGATTAGGGTTTCAGTAAACGTGTTTTATGTACCAATGTCTTTTAAACAAATGTGGTTTTTCGTATTGCCAAAGTTGGACATGTGACATACAGAATCCTAGATCTGTTGGTTTGAAAAAAAATGCTGTGTACTTTCATGAGCAAATCACCCCACTGAGAATTGAAAGGGAAATTAAAAAAAAACAAACCAACAACCCAGAGTAGCAGCAAGCAGGGAAGGAACTTCTTCTCCTGCCTCTCTGAGGAGAGGAGAAAGATTCTTCTACCTGCAGCTCTACCCGGAACAGATGTGGTACAGCAAACACTGACCTGCCATGGACAATACCACAGGTTTTTAGAAAACAGCTCTAGTCCCACACATTGTCATGGAACTTTAAGACCAAAGGAACACATGAGCTTAAAGTGGCTTTTCCAAAATAAAATCTCACATTCTTTTGTTTCCAAAAGCCGTTTAAAAGCAAAGACACAAATATTATTAATATTCTGCCTAAAAGGAGGGTTTTGGCAGATTTCTTTCTTCTGATTTTTTTTTTTGTTTTGTTTTTTGTTTTTTGGCCAGAGCCTTCCAGGGATAAAAAAAAGAGACGGTCAGGTTCCCTGAGAAAGAAGGGGTTCAGTTTTACTAGTATTTTTCTCTCCCACTTTGCCTGGGTAGAAGTGGGGAAAAAAGTCCTTTCCTGGCACATAACTTTTTTTCTTCCTTCCTGTACGACTCAGATTTTTCTCAGTATTTGTGTTTGTACATTTTGTGGTTAATTTAATTAAAGAAGAAAAGGGCATTGCAAAGTTGTTGAACAACAATTACCTCAGTGCTTGTGTCCAGTGGTGCAGACAATGCTGTTTTACCTAAATGCTTTGCTACTTTAGAGAAGAAACCAAAATGTGCACAGGGAAAGATAGAATGCACGTCCTTTTATCTTTTTGTTTTGCTAAGCCCAAAGATGATATGGTGACGTTTGAGGTGTAGCAAAGAATACATGTATATTTATAGATATATTTATACCACTATACGATATATGTATATGTATATATATTTATACCACTTAAGTTGTGAGCCAAACCATGTAATAAAACCTATTTTTCATCTAAGTGTGAAAATCAAATGTTATCCCAGTTTTGCAAATAACCAATGACCTCAAAACCAGAAGGTTGTACCAAGGCATTTATCACTTGCAAGTACACCACGCATAGCTGAAGGTGAAGCTGGAACTTGCAAACACATGAATGACGCCATCCATCCACATGTGGCATCTCAGTGAATTCGGTGGGAATGACCCTGTTTGCAGGCCAGGGCTCCATCAGTACCCTGCTCTCCTGGCAGTCTGCCTTGGTGGGGAAAGGAGGCTCATGGTCAGTCAACAGACAGCCAGAAAAGGTAACTGAAAGAACTTGAAAAGAAGCCAAATATGAGCCGTGTGTGATGTCACAAATCACAGTCAGGGCAGGATGGCAGTAAGCTGGGCCAAGCCCCTGGTCTCCTTGTGCCCTGCCACTAACGAGTTGCACAGCCAACTCATATGAATATAAGTAGCATTATTACACACCTCCCCCCCACGTATCTGTTGTTGTCTGGTTATGTTTAAAAATTTTCAAAAGCCCACCTCAGCAATTCAGGATTTGGTGGTCTTTCTTTTTTTTTTCCAGCAAACTTCATTTTAATACCTTCTGTTACAAAAACAAACAATCCTGAAATACAAGTCTCTCAACACAGCTTTTGAAGGACTACAGTTCATTACATTTCCACTCCTGCAAATTGTGAGGCTGACATCTTTTAAATGTAGCAATAGTTCATAAATATAGTACTTAATTGTAGGATAAACCAAAGTATCACTACTCTGTCACTGGACACACACTTTTCCTATTATTGCCTGTAGTGCTTTCTTGTATTTGATACAAATTTTACAAGAATTTATATGCATCAGCTTTAAGAATTGTTACTTCTCTTTACTGTTTCCCCCTTCCCTTAGACGTTTTACATGTGAATGTAGCAACAATCAACAGTGTTTTGGGGTTTTTTTTTTTTGTCTCTCTTAAGAAAGACTCTGACCAAAGTTAACAGGCTTTTTACTTTGCTAGAACAACAAACTATCATATGTTTACGTATTGGTTTACATCATTATTTATGTGCAAATTGTCAAATGTAAATTAAATATAAGTGTTCATTGCTTTACTGACGCTTCCCTTGTCTTCAATCTCTCTGCACCGGCTGGGTGCGCAGCTTGGTTGTGGCCCCACTGCTGGTATGCCAGGGCGATGGTGTCTCCAGCAATGCTGACTCCTGCCTTTGTGGGTTCTGATTTTCCCTCTTTGGAAGTTGCAAAGAGCAATGCTAGAGCTGAATACCCTGAATACCCTCCTTTTTTACAGAGGTCTCCTCAGTTTCAGCCAGTACCTTCAAGAAAAAAAGCCAAGAGTTTTCAGTGTTTCAATGAATGCCTCACAGATATGTGACCAGGGTTCTCATTTACATTTTTCCAAATGATTGTCATTTCTGGCCTGAAACCCTAACCACTGGGACCACAATGACACACTCAAAATGTCAGTGTGAGACCACTTAGTCCTGTCTCAGCATGGTGGGAACTGCATTCAAAACAAACATGGATCTGTTGTAAGTCCTCACAAAGGAGATGTGAACACGCACTAAATCCAGGGGAAGGTCAAGTGTCCGCCTCTCCCTCCCCACCTCAGCCCAAGAGTAACAGCAGGCCAGGATGCCCCAGAAAGCTAATTCAACATTTGCTACTTCCATCATTTACCGTGAGATCTAAACCAGAGAGGCCATGTGCTGCCCTGCCCTACCTGAATGTTAAAGAAATAATGTTCCTGCGCATATTGAGACACTCAGCACCGTATGATGTTTTAAAAGTATTTCACTGTCCTCTTAAAAAAATTCATTTAAACATCTGTCTCAAGAATTTGAAATACTGCCAACATCAAACTGTGGAGTTAAGAAAACCAGAGCACTGTTGTCATAAACGTGCCAAATGCAGCATGTTATATTCCTATATTCGACAGAGCTATTGCTGTAATATTTTTTTAAAAAAAACATAGGATAACCATTACCGCCATAAATCATACTTCATTACTTGGCAAAGGGTTACGTTGTGCTGGAGAGTTATGTCCTGGGGACACTTGTAAGCTTTAGAAGATGTTTAATAAAACACATTACATAAAAAGACAATGCACGTTATAGATCACAGCCCCGCGAGGCCGAGCCCAGCAGCTGCTGCCTTGGTTTCTGGCAGCCCCTGAGCTGGTTGGGAGCCGCTGGCGGCGTGTGCTCCGACCAGCAATACAGCGGGATTCAGCCATGGCAACACCACCACCACCAGGTCGGACAACAACAACAGCATTAGCGAGGGGCAGGGGGAAAAAGCTCTGTCGATTTGGTTGCTGCCACAAAAAGCAGCCCTGTGAGACCTCGTGCCCCTGGCACAGAGCCTGCCTGTGAGCAGGCAGGCCTGATGCCCATCTTGCTGCCGTCAGTGTGAAAATGTTGAGGGGCCAAACGCGCTGGGCAATGTGGCCTTGCCAGCTGAGCTGCTTTGTGACAGGACAGGGTGAATTACAGGTGAGATAGACCCAAGCACAGATTTAAAGAGGATCCTGCCCTTCTGGCTGGTTTATAACGCCTGGTGTCTCTCAGCTGAGTACTGGGGAGACACCGCTAATTCCCAGTGTGGGCAATTATGGCCTTGAGGTCGAAAATGAAAGATGTGACTCATTGAGGGGGTATGAGCCCTTTGGGTTCAAATCGGTGGCTGCCAGTGCACGGCTGCGTCTCAACACGTGCTGGGACCGCGTGGGATGCGGCCCAAAACCTTTGCTGTCATTCAGAGGTGTTACATTAGAGTGAGGGAAATAGTTGTGGCTGTAATTAAAGGCAGCCAGGAAACACTTGGCTAATTACTGCATGAGCCGGAGCTGAGTGGATGCGGTGCGGCTGAGGAATGTGCCCGTCATGGGGCAGGTATCTTCAAAACACAGGCTGTCATGGTGACTAAAGAAAATCTCACCGACAGCATCAAAGCAACCGCCCTGGCACTGAGAGGGAGGTTTCCCTCCTCTGTGCAGGGTTGGGGTAGACTGGCAAGGAAAAGGCAGCTGCCTGGCCTAGGATGCGGCGGGGCACAGGTCGACATTTTGGCAACTTCAGCACAGACCAGTCTTGCCTGAACAGCAGAAAAACAAGACTTGTTGTCAAATATGTGGCACTTCTGCAAACCACAAGTGTTTAATTTTTCATGAGGTGCCAAAACAGACCCATCCTGCAACCAGTATGGCTGCTGCCCTTCCCATTCTCACAAGAAGCGTATGGAAGAGCTGGCAACGAACACATTTGCACACCAATTTAGGCCACCTTTGCACCAACTGCCATCAATGACAGTTTCCACCATGCTGCATGATTCTGCTTTCACTCTTTTTTAAGAGTCTGGGGAAGATTTCCCAGCAATTCGCAGAGGCAGCCAAATGGGAGAGGAGCCACTAAGCCTTGTCAAGCCCCTGCTGCCTCAGTGCCTACTTCTGATGCAAAGTTGTATTCTTGTCCCTTGATAGAAAGGTCAGGTGTCTGCTTGGAGGTGTGTGCAAGCAGACATTGCCTTCTGCTTGAAAGCCAAAGTATCCAAACTTCCACCATGACAACTTGCAGCTTGGCACAAGTCAAATAGTCCTCTGCACAGAAAAACTCAGCCCAGGAAAGACAAGATGATGCTTTACACCTCCAGGCAGTACAGGCTCTATTGGCTCAGCTCTACAAACTTCAGCATGCACAAGCTCACCTAGGAAAGGCCCCTGAGACATTACCCTCAGCATCCTCTTCTAGGGCAGGGCAATGCAGCTCTGTGCCAGCCAAAGCCTGGAGCCTGAACACCTATCTCCTGGTACTTCGGAGGCACCTGCCAGCCATCACATCTAGTCACAAACTGCTTTCTGGAGTTGGGGGTTACACAGACTGGCTGCCACAGTAGCTTAGCCAGGGAGCAGAAGCCCAGCAGTGGGGCAAGGAGCTGGAGTCACTGGATGGGTGGCACACACCCCTTGACCTTCCTTGGCAGGGACCCCCACAGCTGGCACGGGGGAACTCTGGTGTGCATGAACTTCTGCTCCTTTTTGACACCAGGGCTTGGGGCAGAAACCTGTGCTCCAAGTGTGGGGACAGTCAGCACTGGTGTGTGCACTGGGCAGAGATCTCTAAAAAGAGGTGCCAGGCCCTCCAGAAAAGAGAGATGGACACTCAGAGTTCTCTCTTCCCTGTGAGCTGTCAGCCAGGAACCTTGGTGACATTTGGGTGCAGTGGCCCTTCCTTCCTCCTCCCCGGCAGCACGCAGAGAGATGGTTGGGATGCCAAACCACTTAGGTAGGTGTGACCAAATAGCCCTATTGAAGGGAGCAAAACCAGTATGACTTCCTTATTGTGCAATGATTAATAAAGGCTTTCAGCCCTTTTTTCTCCATTAATTGTGAATAAGCAAGTCCTTGATAATTTCCTTATCCAAGGACTGAGTGAGATTCCTTACAGCATTCCTGCCCCAAAGTGGCCACACTGTGCTGGGAAGAGAAGTGTTTCCTGCAATATTGAAACCACTGCACAGCAAAATCAGAGGCCGAAAACCTCTTTCCTAGTTCGCCTGTGCTGAGGACTCAGCCATCACAACATGATACCAGCCTTGGGGTTAGGAAGACCCAACATTTCTGCCTTTACCAGTTGAGTTTTACACAGTAAATTCTAACTTCAGTAAGCAAAGCAGTAGGCAGCTTTTGAGCAGGAAGAGGAGTGTGGCAGGCATCATGCCATATGTGATTTCTTGGATATTATAATTCGCAGCCTTCCTACAGCTTTCCTATGGCAAAACTTTCTGCATGAGGATTATCCCTATGCAAACCACAGGAAACACTTGTTTTCCCCCTCTCCACCTCCTTAGCCTGCCTTGTGTGTTCAGGTAGCCTTTTGTTTTTAAGGGACAGGTGTTGTCCATCTTTACAGGCAAGATCTGCTCTTCTTATCAGCCTCAAACCCCATGCAGAAATCCTTTACTACGAGGGGGAAGTTTGGTTTCTTCTGGCCACACTGGAGCCATGTCCCTAGGTGGAGACCCAGTTAACCAGGCTGGATGGTGTTCCGGAGAGGTCTCATTTTACTCGCAACCAGTCATGAAAAAACCAGAAGTTAAAAATGTTGTAGAAACTGCAACCAGGTGCTAAGGTAAGCAAGAATACATGAAAAGTGAAAATTTGCCTTTTTAATAAGCCGTTACAAGTTAGTTGGGTGTTTAGGAGGAAACACGCGCTGATGTTTGTAGTCATTCAGTGAAGATTTGGGGCGTGTGTGTTTTTAATGAGACCAGAGGGTGCAGAACAGGGCTCGTTTTCTAACTTATATTGCAGCAATTTGTGCATGTCTGTAGCTGTGGGTGTTATGTGCTTTCTACTTTGAGTGGTAAGTTTCAGTTTGATTCTGCTCTCGAGAGCTGTGGGGACAGTTTGCACTTGCCTTATCAACCCGGAATCCAAATTGCTTCATGGTGCACCCAGCCCCCTGACACTGCAAACTGAGAAAATATGCTTTAAGCACAGAGAAGCGAGAGAGGTGTCAACCAGAGGGCTTTTTCTCAGCAGAGCATCCCAATCTGCCAAAACCTTCACAACCTCATCAGTGGGGGCAATAATCCTTCTCAAGAGCCGCAACCCCGGTGCCACTCTGAGAGGTCCCTGCCAGGACCCTAGCAAGTAGAGCCAGGATCCCAGGGCTGGGGCTCTCTTCCTACATTCCCACCGCCCTAAACTCCTGCTTCATCTCTGTCTGCTTGCAACAATGTCCCAGCACTGGAGGCCCAGCCTGGCTGCTGCAAACTGGGCAGCTGCAGGAGGTGCTTACCCATCCCCATTCCTCCCTGGCCTGGCCCTGAGCAAGTCTAGCCACAAACCACTGACCAAAATTGTTGGCACCAGGAAGATCCACTGCTGCTACACAAAATTGTGCCCATGATTAGAGATGGCAGCAAGGGAAGGGCAGGTATGTCCATGGCCTTTGGGAAGCAGCTCTAGTTTGGCTCCAAAGTCTTGTGGTCTCAACAGTAACTCCTGTGCCCACTTATGCAGTTGATTTCCAAATGACTATTGCTATTTTTACATCTGTTTGCTAAAAACGCCCGTTAGACTACACACCACTGTCTGTACTGGCTGTCCCACTGTCCCCACATCAACTGTGATTGAGAGATGTCCCACTCCTCCACCCATGCTTCTCCTGCCTGGGGCCCTGTGTTACCACCAGTCCCATGGCAACAGTCCTGGTATTACATCACCCTCCAGAAAAGCCTGTTCCGTATGGAGAGGAACCCCACAGAAGCCTCAGCAGCTGCTGCCAAAATCTGAAGGAAAATGGCCTCATGAATCTAGAGCCACTCAGGAGGAGTTCAGCATAGCTCCCCAGGGATAGCCCAGTTCCTCTTACTCTCCTTGGGTGCCATAAATCACTGGAGCCTTGTTCATAAAATACCTGAATATTTCTCAGATGAAGTTATGCCCTACATAGTAGCTAAGAATGATGTGCAGATATCCTTCATCCCTCAGATCTGCCTGAGTTTGTAATCTCCTCCAGATACAATATTCAGGAATGACTATAGTGTTTGCTGCACTGTCATTTGTCTTGCTTTATCTCAAAGAGATTCCCAGGAGATGAGGTGGAACAGTGGCTGCAGGTGCA
Organism: Climacteris rufus; assembly: GCA_013398175.1. NCBI lineage: Eukaryota > Metazoa > Chordata > Aves > Passeriformes > Climacteridae > Climacteris > Climacteris rufus. Next base: position 658,797 of record VZRZ01006460.1, read on the forward strand.
AGTGGTTCAAGGTCCCCTGGAGCAGAGGCAATGTGGCACAGGCCTTTCTGCTGTGTAGGGCAGGATTATCTGCCGGTGAGGACTCAACAGAGGGGCAAGATGAGGAGTGGAGGGTGCAGACCTTAATGGAGACACAGTGCTCTCCGATTTCCTTCAAAATCTCAGCTACTCATCCAAATTGAAAAGGCCAGAAAACAAGGGCCCTCCCTGACTATTAAACCCATTTCCTGAAGCAGCACACACCCCTGCAAAACATTCTAAGTGCCTTGTTAGAAATGAACATGCTAAATCTCAGTTCTTTGCCACTGCCCATCATCTCCCTCTGCACCCCTCTGCACCCATTAGCCACAAAGGAACCCCTCAAGCCCATGTGAGCTGACTCCAAAAGTACATCCAGGGATGGATCCAGACACAGAGTTCATCTACAGGTTCTCATTTCCCCCAGATCCAGGGTTTTTAAGTCTGGGAATAACAGTTGATGCCGTTCCTACTATATATTTTTTTAAATTAATTTTCGGTGCAATTATTTAGATCAGTCTGAACACTAAGGCAGTGATGAGTGTTTACACAGGGTAATATATCCAAGATCAAGCTTATCTAACAATGGAGATTTAAAGACAAACTTTTCATTTTTAATCTAAAAGCATCAGTACTTCAAGGCCAGAGCTAAGTTTTGCAATAAAGACAAGGACCCTGGAGCTACGAGGCTGCGTTCTGGTTTTGGTACCTCCACTAACTAGTACTGAGGAACAAGTCAGTTGACCTTCCCATACAGCACTCGACTCATTTGTAGAATAGTTACAAGACTAGTTCAAGCTGCGGTGTAGGACTAATATTTGTACCTTGTTTTGAGATCCTCTGATCTGCAACTGCATGTATTTTGTTGTTCACAGAGAGAACAAGTTGCTTACTGTACTCTCTGCAATATCGTAATATTTAGAAATCCTTACTTACAGGCTATGACTACCCTCAACTCAACACAAACTCTCTCTGCCCCAAGGACCTTACAAACGAAGCACTATTAAAAACCCAAAAACCACAGTGGCTAGGTGCACAGCCTAAATTTCCATTTTCTCTCAGCAATTTCCCACGAGGGGATTGCATGTGAGAGCACACAACAGAGAGTCAGATCACGCCCGGATCAGTTGTGCTGGCATGCCATTTGGCAATACAAGAATGACATAAATTAAAGTGAAACCTCTTCACCTCAGCCTAAGTGTAAATGTGAAGAGCAAGGGGGGTGAGGAGGAAGGGGGGATATTGATCCATATCTACTCAACAGTCAGACCAATGGTGTGGCAGCAACAAAAGACATGCCTTTGCTTTTTCAGTAACTAATAATCTATAGAGAACCATTTCCTTTTCTGCTGTTGAGATAACACATTCACCACCTCAGTTGCATGCAAATAATTCATGCCTCTGCTTAACTAATTTACCTCTCCAGTGCAGACAGAAGGGCAGAAACCTCCCACCAGTGCTGGCTGTGCTGCACTGAAAAAGGAGCCAGCTCACCCAGAACTTTCTGAAACGCTTAAATCATTAAGAGGACAACTGCACCAAATGCTCTGCAGGAGAAACATGGCTCCATGGGATTAAATGGGTTGTTTTTGCTGGTCTTCAGTCCTGCCTCTGACCCACATGTGGTTTGCAGGCTGGAATTGACATTATCCAAAGAAAAGCGTTTGGTATCTCTGCACATAGACCACAGCTGGTCAACAACTCATCCCAGATTTAAACACAATGTATTAACTCTCATCTGTTGCCAGAAATTAATATTACATGCTATTAAAAACCTGGGCCCCCAGAACTGTGCTGAATTGAGTGGGCCTTCACATTGCTTAGAAACAAACAGGTACCAGGTTGGACATGTGTCTGTATCTAATGGAAACCTTGTTCTAATCAAAACGCTGACACTACTTTCACTCGCTCACATACACTCACCTCTCTCCCTGCATTACCACACTGTAAGCAAGGTTCAAATGTCAAGCATCAAAAAAGTTATGAAGAGACAGAATTAATTAAGCTTGTCCACACACAGCTTCAAGAGCAGCCCTTGCTCACAGGATCCCACACTGGTTTTCCCACAGGACTTATACCTTGCTCAGTGCTCAAGGTGGGAAATGCTTGTCCTGCTTGGGACAGGGCAGGGATGCCCTCCCCCCTCATCCCATCTTCATTGCTGGCCACGTGGCTCTGGCCTTTGTGCTCCTGTCCCATTCTCCAGCTGGAGCCATTTGCTCCTCAGTGCTTTCAGTGGATGCACTGGAATGATGGCTGAAGGCTTCAGCTGTGTCAGTGTCCATGTGGGAGAGGAAGGTGGTATCCCTAGCAAGGACTGAAAAAGAAACAAAATACAGGAGTTTAAAATCAAATACTTTTTTTTGGGTGCCCAGACTTTTCAGGGCAGTTTATCCCAGACTTTAGTTTATCCTAACTTCAAGGGTCACTCAGAATCCTGAACACCTTCAAACCAAGCACATAACCAGAGATTACTGTACTATACAGCCTGTGATAACTCAGGCTGAGTGACTTGCTCCATGCTATGCACAACTCCTTGGGTAACAGCCAGTGGAAAATGTTTCCCCTAGGCAGCACTACACTCCCTGACCAAGACAGCCCTTCCATCTACCCCTCCCCTTTCAACAGAAACCGTCTCCAACATGTGGGGTTTACACATTAGAGCCTCTTTTGGTTCCCAGTTCCAAAGGCCAAGGGGAAGAGTAACATGCATCCTGTAAAGACCACATCATTACACACATCCATGCAGGACTGACTGAATCTTAATTCTGTCTTTTCTCAGCCTCTGAATGCCTGAGCCTGCTGCCTCAGTGCTGTTCTCACTGTCTGCCTGGGCAAACTCTCAGGCTTTGGAAAGCACATGCACTAGCAAGATTTGTCCACTCTGTGGCTGTTCAATGGTATGTCAGCACAACACAGCAGGATTGGCACTTTCCATGAATCAATCCACCAGATCTGCTAGCCATGGTACTGCTGCCAGGAGAAGCCTATCATCCATTATGCAGACTGGCATGGGAGGATGGTGAACCTTCTACTCTCTTGCCATCCCTGTTACCTTTCTCATTTTCCCCTTCCCTGCATCCAGCCCTGTCCTCTTGCCTTCTTGGCGAGCATCCCTGGGGCTCCTGGATCCCTGCTGGTGCTGTCAGCCCTGCCAGCACACCGGCCACGGGGGAAGGGGGCCACCAGCTTGTTCAGTCTCCCCAGGAGGAGAACTTCTGGTGAAGTGAAGCAGTGAAACCTCACCTTTCTTTGGAAAACTTGGTGCCTCATAAGTGAGGGGACCCACACAACTAAGGGCAAGGGTGAGATGAAATACTAAGAGAGAGAAAAAAAAAAAAAAAGGAAGAACATCTTTTCACAGTCTGTAGATGCAAAGTGAAACTATTTTGATAGATTCAGCTCTCCCACGTTGAAAGGTCCAGAGTTTCTCATCTCTGACTTTACTCCGAGGCATGAAATTTCACCCATGACTTGACAAACTGTAATACCCACAATGCTTTGTGGCCCTTGGAAGCCTGTTGCCACCCTGCCAAAACTCCCCTTTAGTATTTTGCTGGGTTGATATTACCAAATTACTCTTTTTTTTGGGGGGGTGGGGGGGTTCCTTATTTTGATATATCTTACTTTGCTAATACTTTTCCTTGGCACTGAAAATCCAGTGATATGGATTTTCTGGTGCTCTTCTTAGGACACTGACATCTCTGTAATGGGATACAGGCAACCAGGGAAGAAAATAACTGGGGCCATGCTAACAAAGTGTCCCCTTTACTGGCAAGTGATCACTCCCAGCTTTTTTGTGGATGCTGAGAAAATTGCTCAGCTGCTAATGTGTGCAAGAGCCATTTGCCTTCAGCCTCTTGACAGAGATTCACCTGGCTCAGCAGAGCACAGATCCAGTTTGGCAGCCTCATTTCGGAGGGTCTTCAACTACAACCCACGTAGTGGACATTTAAATCAAGACTGGTGGACATTTAAGTCAAGACTGGCTTCTGCAGAAGCATTTTGAAAGAAGAGAATTGTGTGTAAGCCTGATTTTACAAAAGCTCAGCCATGTTCTTGGCTTCCCAAAGTTAGCTCAAAGGGAAGATAATTCCATATACTGCCTTTGAAAAGATCCTTATTTTGCTCAATTCTGTTTTAGTAAATTAACAATCTAGCCACAGAGATGAAGGAATTGGCAAATGTTTCAATCTGGACCAAACAAATTTCAAAAGGAAATGGTCTATCTCAAGGAAGTTGCATAAAGGTTCAAAGGAGTGGGTGACACACATTAGCTTGTATCATACAAGGAAACAACCAAGGATTAAAAATCTATTATTCTGGGATTACTCTATGAATTTTCCTCCAAGCATTATGAGAGGTTTCTGTCTCCCTGTTGACAAATCAGCTTCTACAATGTTGTCTAAATACATAGTGCCTCATCCATGCCCTGTCACCATTGTTGCACCCTTTGATTCAGGGGAGATAAGAAGATAAGCCAAAAAAGAGGTAATAGGTGATTGGTTGTACCACCTGTGAAATATTCATACCTGATGTGTTGTTTGCTGGAGCTGATGCACAGATACTTAGGATATGTTTCCTGCTTACTTCTTCTCCCTCATGACAATTTCTTCTTTAATGTTTCTATATCATCTTGGTAATTTTTGGCATTGACACATATAGGAGCCCATGTATGCTCTGCCCCATTTCAGGGATAACTAATGTACATCTAACATGATTTTTTAAAGCCAGGAACAGGGGAGAACAAAACACAAATGCTATGCTTTGGAGAATTTTCGTCCTGGTATACACAGAAATTGTGTTTGTCTCCTCCCCCTGCTGTAAGGACAGAAGTAGCATTAATAATACAGAGCATGTCGCTCTTCAAGCTCTCTTGCAGTTTTTAAAACATAGAGAGCAAATGGCAAATTTACCTTTCATCTCCTTTTGAAACTCATGTTAGGCCTTACTGGTAACAAGTGAAATTAAACTGGTTGTTGCTGTTTAACTTCTCTGTGCTGTTTCCTCACATGAATTAGTCATGACCAACTATACTTGGCAACTGTCCTTACAAAAAACAGAACAGAGAGAAGGGTTAAGCACTCCCATACAATTTACCCAATAAATTTGTCATACCCCTCATATAGAGTTGTCCCTCCAGTTCTGCCTGTTCCCTAACATATCTGGCAGTTTGAACAATGTTGGCAATATTTGAGCAATTAGGCATTCCAAGTGGAAAGGTTAATACACCTTACCCTCAAATGCAGGGTGTGTTTTGTCTTGTGCCTTTAACCAACCTTGATGAGCATCGATTGCACAACAGCCGTGAAGTAGGAAGGTCTTTCAATTTCAGTATGGCCTACATTGTTTTGGTTTAGCAAAAGGCCAACAGTCCACTGCAAGGATGGGGTAAACACACCTTTACTTGAGTGTTATCGAGGCAGATGAGAAAGAGGGAACTTCATGGTGGTTTTCACTTTCCGAGTGTTAAACGCTTGGGTCATACTGGCACAGTTGCAAAACCAGGTAAAAGATAACCCATACAAGAAAACTCTCTGATGCAGCTTGGAATAGGACTCGTCAAGGAGGTGTGAGACTTGTGGGTTATTTCCTACTCTCTTGGTTAAGCAGCATTAGGACCTCAGTTTCTTTTTTGGCCAGTTCTCAGAGACAGTGCTCTGTTTTTGGTCCAAGCAGCAAGCTCTGGGCAGGAGTGGACAGGGCTGGAGAGACCCTGCAGCCTTGTGCCGGGTGGGACCTGCCAAGATCGCAGTCACCCAGGACAGGGATAAAACCATCCCACCAGCCAGCCAGCTCAGCAGCTGCCATCCTCAGCCCAAACCACTGCTGAAGCTAGAGAGCAACTGAGTTGCAAACAACCGTGCTGCAAAGGAGCAGTCCCGGTCAGCAGGAGGCCAGCAGCTGCTGGACGGGCTGCCACAGCCCTCCTCTGCCGGCAGCAGGACACACCCAGCAGCCAGCCTGCCTGTCCTGCCTGGCAGGGATGCTTGGCTCTGTAGTCAGGACCTAACTTAAGTAAGAAAAAAACAAATCTAAGCAGCACAGAGGGATGTTTGGCAGGTCACAGCCATCAGCAATGCTGCACATCCACCCTGAGCCTTCACAGGAGGCCTGGAGCAGTGGTGGACAAAAGAGGTCAGGTCTGAGATGTCTGCTTACCCCCTCCCACAAGACCTGAACAGGTCTTAATGACCCAACCTATGCTTGGGTGCTCCTGCAAGGCCCCACATACCTCACCAAGGTCTCTTGTGCAGCAGCCACGTTCTGGTAAAAACTGCTGAGAATTAGGCACTCGGCCTCTCTACTTGTGGCTGGTGGTATTTCCCTTGCTGGGGTAATGTTGATGTTCATAATGAAGCTTTGGCAGAGAAAGAGAGACATGCTGTAACCATTAGCAGACTTCACTTCTGAGATAGAATTTATCTCAGAAAAGGACAAAGGATAACTCAGCTTGATTAGGTTTTTGTGCAAGTTTGGGTCTACACTTTCCATGGTACTACTAATCCTGGTCTTCACCATTGTCTTCCTCTGACCCAGAAAAGCTTGATCATGAAAATAATGTTAGTTAGAAAATAATGGAACTGATAAGTCATTGCAAGCACATGTGTGTCTCATTATACATCAGTTCGGTTTCACTATATATTTTACACAATGTAACATAAATTTCACTACGCACCACAAGTATTTCAATATGTGATAGTCAGAAAGTGGCAGTTTACACTAAAAGTTTCAGTATGTGGTAGGATATTTCAAATACTATAAATTCTCTTTTTAAATGAAATGCATTGTGTAGATTAGTAAGAAATGCAGTTGTTTTAGTTTACTCAATGTGGTTTTCTTTCAGAACAGTATTTTAGTACTGTGCTGTTCAATTGCCATGTTTATTTTATTAATACATATTAATGGATTATGAAGTGAAAATTCATTAAGTGTACACCACACAGGACTCAGGCAGGAGTTCCTTTTCTTAGATCTTTTATCTCCACTCAATTTATACCATATTAACAAACACACTGTATTTACAGAGACTGTGTTAATGAACAGAGTAACCTTCCTGCTTGAGCCTTGTTATCAGCCTAGTTTTTTAAATTAATTTTCTTTGAGCAAGCAAAATTTCAGGGATCTGAAATCCCCTGTGAGGGTGAATTGCAAAAGCAACAGGCAGGTATATCCAGGGTCTGCACCGAATCACCATTTACTGCAGATAATCACCATTTCAGTCACTATCAGCAGCAGAGGTGTCAGCTCTGCCAGTGCTGTTCTGCTCCTCACAGCTTTGATCAGTTGACCATAGAACTATCATGTCAATCAGGCCTTTTGCTAGCAAACCCCAGTTTGCTGAAACTGTTACTGAAAAAGGTATTCACCGTGACACTGCTACACCAAAAAGCTCTGCACAGAGTTACCACGTCATTACATTTTCACACCTGACACACTTCAGTGCCAGAGAGTACAGATTACCTTTGAGAGATCCTTGCCATGAGCATATCAAAAATAATCATCTGCTGCACATCTGCAGCAAGGACCATCTCCTGCAATCTCAGTCAAAGCTACAGTAATGTTTCCAGACTGGTGCAGCAAAGCAATTCCCCCACATCCAGTACCTACCACCAGAAATGCAGAATGAAGAAAAAAATCAGGCTAATTTTTGGTTATGAGTTCTCCCTCATTCTCATCTCCTCTAAACAGAAGCCATACTGAGAACAGCTCCATGCAGAGTTCTATTTTATTCAAAAAATAGAGAGCATGGGGCAATGCTGAACTCCGACCCAAGAGAGAAACATCATTCAGTTAACTCTGCTCTGCCTTCTGTCCCTCAAGATATAATTACATGGATGCTTTTCTAGAACTTTTCTAACAACAATTTCAAGATATTAATGATCTGTACGGAAGTTCAGTGTTCAGCAGAACTGGAGGCCTCACCTACCCTGTCTCACAATCTGAAGACAAGTGTGACCCTGCACCGACGTGGCTTTGGGCAAGCTACTTAAGAGAGTTACAAGGGCCCTGGATTAATTCAAAACTGGGACTTTTAATGTAACTCCTTGCCCCATGGCAGACCCAGCAGACCTCATTGGCTCCCTGCCAAATAGTTCAAGCACCTCTTAACCAACGAAAGGGTAAAGAGCTTGGGTTGTAACGTGCTGGATTTCAGCCCAGCAGCTTCAAATCTCCTAACCCACAAGAGCAGCTTATCTACGTTTGGAGGTCAGAGACCTCAACAAAGCACTGTTAACAGGTGCATGCTGGCACAAACTCAAAAGTTTGTCTCTCCAGATTGCAGCAGTTCCTGGGTTTCTTACAAGTGTGGCAGAAAGGGCCACCAAAGTGTTCAGTGACACACTATGGGCTGGCTGAGTCTGCTTATGCTAGTTTATTTGGCAAAACACGTCACCACAAGTGCTTCCTTAGCTCACAGGAGCTGGAACTGAATGCATCCAATATAAAGCTTGGCTACCCTACTCTTCCAAAATTTTAAACCAAGACCTACAGTTCTCCTTGTCTGTAGTCTCTGACTGCCATAAGAAACAAATTCTGCCCCAGACACACCAAAATCAAAGCTCATGATCTGTGTCAGATTCTTCCCAGGGTCTGGGCTGAAGGAAATATGAATGTTCCTGCCACAGATGAGGCAGGAGGACAGTCCAGACTTGCAGCGATCACTGCTTTCATCCCAGACAGGGACTGGGTGCAGTGGGAGCTGCCTTCCTGTGCCAAGCCTGAAGACCTGAACCCCATCTGCCTCCTCCACGGCAGCTTGAAAGCACCCTGCCATCTGCCTGTGTGTCTCTGTGTTTGACTGGATAAAACCCAGGCTCCTATCTCCATTCAATAGGATATTTGGGATGAAATAAAGGTAGTGCTTTTAAGTGGATATCTATTTTCCAACATGACCAAACCTGAACTGTCCCTGTTCCTGTTTAAGAAAAGGAGAAGCAACAACAATGCAAGCTTTCCCATGTTCGCTTGCTCCCATGTTAGATCTGGGCTAAGATATATAGAAAGCCATGTATTTATGCCCTAGATTCCACTGCTGATACTGCCAGCAAAAGCTAAATTACAGTGATTTTCCTGTAGTCAGGTTGCTAGTCCAACAAGTTTTGGAAGGAAGAAAATGTATTACACACATCCTCCAAGTCCCCTCCTAAGCACTGTCAGGCTATAATTTTAGCTTGCTCTTATTACTTATCATGTATAATTGATGTTGAGCCATCCTTTAGCCATCATGAAAGTTACATTATCAAAGCTGTTGCATTACTTTCACTAACTCATCTTGTCCAAAGTTTTTAGTCTTTCTCAACTGACAAGGCAGAACAGCAACAGAAGGTGACAAAACATACCGACTCGTTTATCAAATCCAAACCTTTTTGTTTGACCCAATTAAGTTTCACTCATAGGCTAAATCACATGATTTCAGGAAAAGAGATTGCCATGCAGCTTGCAGTATCCACTGTTGTGATTTCAGAAGCAGCTTGAAGATGGTACCAATAACATTTAACAAAGGACTTTTCCATCTTCTCTGACTGAAGAGTAGGACCATTTGTAGTGTATAATTGAGTTTCCCTTGTTTTGAATGTGACCTACCTTTTTTTTTTCCTCTTTACTCAGCTAGGACTGAAGCTAATATCTGCTCATCAAAATCCTTCTGTTTTGAATCAATGCATCTCCATCTATGCAAATTTGAGAGGGGAAATGCTCACAACAGTTCATATTCCTGATAGCTGAAACATTCCTGTGGAACATCTCTGCTGCTTTTGTGTTTTACGGACATTTCTCTGTTTGAAGTCAACTTCTACAGAACATTTTCATCAGTCTCATTTCCTCCAGCTGTAGCAGCAAAACATTGTTGTCAGCATGCAACCTTGCAAACTGACACCTTAAAGAAAAAAAATTGATAAAAAATAATGTCGTGGCATGAAGTGAAAATTTTCCACGTCAGCAGGTTGCTGCACGCCTTTCTGTCGATTTTCATCAAATCAACATTTCTTTGTTTTAAAAATAGAACAAATATTCGTACTTCAACAACACACTGCAACAAAGAGTACTCTGCTGATCTTATGTAAGGGAAAACACCAGTTAGACCAAACCTTCTCATTCACTGCTGCACATCCCTGCCTCTCCCTCATGTTTTCTTCAGGACAAGGGAAGCAGTTTTGCTTCACTTGAAAGACTGCTGAAGTGTTTTGGTGGGAAAAAGGCCTTTTCTCAATGTTCATACTATAGCTTTTCTGCTGTGAGACATCAAGTAACAGCAAAATTCAGCATCTGCTGAATTGCATCTGTGTGTACAGGGAGGCATTTCCCTGTTCTGGAATTCGGGTTTGCAATATTGTTTACAAGGGTGGCAAACCTCCCAACTTTCATCTGCAAAATGCTCCACAAATACAGGTGAAAGCCATGAAAGAGACTTGGGGAGTACTTTAGTATCTCAAGCAAGACGGCCAAATGAAAAGAAGCAGTTTGTCCATTTAAAGGAGTGCTCTGAGGACTGCTCTGTGGTAGCACAATGCATTTTACCTTCTGGAAAACTGCAGAACATTAACAAATTGCTTGTTTAATGCTGGATTTCTATACGTAGACACTTGCTGGATCCCATGTCCCATAAACTTAGGATAACACTGAAAATAACACAAATTCTGTTCTACCACAGTAACAGAAAACAGCAGTCAAAAAGGGGACAGCACAGAAAGGTGTACTGTAATCAGCAGTTGTCCTCTGAAGATGGCATATCAAACCACATTTTATTTTTTAATTTTAAAATGTTACCATCCCATTATTTTCACAGAGCTGGCAGATCCAAAGAGCTGGAGAGAAACAGACCGAATCCAAAAAACATCTTACATGCAGAAGTATCAGAGGATGCTGCAATCCCAGACCGTGCTTAGGAAACTCAAGAGCTGACTTTCTGCTACATGGGAGTTGTGCCCGAGATTAGGCACTGAGGCCTTTGGAAAGGATATTGCTCAAAAGGCACAAACCAATACTGGCATAAAGGAAGCTCACAGGTCTCGACACACCCTGACTCATCACAGCCCATGCAAAAATCAAGCATTAAAAGGAAGATTACCCTGAATTCATTCTCAACAAGGGCTGACACAGATCAGATACACATCTTTCCTGGAAGTTGACACATGGAATTTACATTTATCCTTCAACTGCTTCTGTGGAAATAATGAAAAACACCAAAATGAAACTCAGGAATCAATCCAGATCTTTGTAGCACTCCAACTAGGCATATCCTAAACTGTGGGTGGTGGGAGAGGGAAGTCACACTGTCTTTCTGGTTCCGTTAGCAATACCCCAGAGCATACTGAAAGTAATTATTTCCATCTGCCACACACAGCCTACAAGCCTGAAAATGGTACTGCTAGTAGAAATCTAATACACCGGTGAGTAACCAGAGCAACCTACTGCTTTCTTTTGTGGTTGGTCACAGTGCTCTGGAGATGTCACAAGTGCAGTTCACTGTTAGGCTATGCCTGCTAGGGTGAATGTTTAGTACAAATCTCCAGACTGAGCAGTGTATCAAGCAACAGCTGGGAGAGAAGTACAGAAAATGCCCAACCCACTGCAGAAATTACTTTTCTTTCCTTTCAGTCCGCCTTTGAAAAGTATTAGACTAGTCAATTTTTCCCCTTCTCTTGAGAAAAAGCTGGTAATGACCCAATTGTCTATTTGCAGAAAGAGAACTGCTTTGAGATTATGAAGTTCTTTGTGCAAACAACCACTGTTTGTAATAAAAAGCAATTTCAGGATGTATGTGTAAGACTTCAGCAGGTACAAACATAGATGGAAGTAGAGCAGTTACCCTCGCTCAGCCCATAAAATTCTCAGGTATTTATATGACCACTGTTACGGAGATTATTGACCACTATAAGCCAGAGTAGAGATGTCATTCCATCAAGGCAGCTGCACTGCCCTTCATTCCTACACATGTGACTCAAGCTGCTGCATCCATGTGTCTGCACCATTCCACCCCCCCAGCCCCTTCTAACATAAGTACTGTGCTGTGTGGGGAGAAGGGAAAGGGAAACGAGCTGTAGGCATCATTTCAGTAGCCATTTAAATCTGAACTATTTGATAAAACAAGGACAAGTTCAATTTCTTTATGAGACTTGTGCAAAACACTCCAGGAAAAGCAAAGCATTATTATCTGAAGACACGACCTTTGAATTGCATAATTTTCTTCCTAACCATAAATATAGGACTACATAGACCCATCTACTTTCTTCAGGTTGGTGAGTAGCCTTGATCAAAACAAGGGCAAGGACAACTGAGCTGATTCCCAGTCATTATACACTGCCGAGAAGTGAGCTTGCTGAAGAGGGAAACAGATGACATTTCTTCAAATGGCATGGGTGAAATCTGGCACCTGGCTCTCTGTACCCAGGTGTAGACTCTGCTTGTACCCAAACTGAGGGTACACAGTGTGACCAGAAACTCCTCAGCAGTCAAGACTCAGTTCCATGCACAGCAGATGAGCTCAGATTGAGTTGCCTGGAAAAGAGCGAGTTGCTGGTTTAGCAGCACTGGCAGAATTTTAAATAAAAGGTGAAAACACACACCTTTTTAAAGAGAAGAGTCATAGGAGCAAATGTATATGGCAAAGCTCTCACATTTGCTAGAAAAGAGATTTTAACTGGTGAAGGATCTGCAGCTACTAGAGTTGTCCTATGATTTCCCATGAATTTCTCAATAACTGAGAAGTGGACCAGCTAGAAGCAGACAGGCTAAGGAGCCACTCTCCCACTGTTAAAATAATTGGGATGTCTCACAATCCTCAGTTAAGATAACAAACTAACTCTTGTGGTTTGATCATGTTGAAATATTTTGGATATTCTGCTTCTGACTGTCCAAGGAATTTCTTCTCTTTTTGGACAAACGAGGCAAAAGCAATAGATGTGCATGATGAATCCCCAGATAGTCACACCCCTAATCAGATCGAACAGGAGCTGTCTCAGATTGCAATATTCAACCCTCCCTTTCTGATTTACTGGGAGCTATATTTGTCAGACCCAGTATTTTTCAGAAGGGAAAGTAGGATCCATAATCTAAAATGCTAGGAATGCCACCTCCCCCTAACCTCATCCTTATCAAAGCAAGCAAGAAAAACTGAGGGTGCTACACTGTGTTGGTTCGAACTAAACAAGCCAAACAAAAGATTTTTTTATTTATGAGATGTGAAAAAGTTGCCTTCTACTTGCCAAACCATAGTGCTAAATACCAAAGACACTGTGAAAGGGGCACCTCCATTATGCAAAAAACATTTGTATGCTTTTGGTGGATTAATTGCATTTAACATTTTGGTTAAACACACAAACAAGCACAGCTTTTTGTTGTTGCTTCAAATGAAGCCATGAAGAGAACAAAAGGCATCCGACTGAACCAATTTAGGTTTATAAACACATTAATTTTAAGAGCACTATGTGTACACTTAAAATGAATTTAAAGCAGTTGACCTTTGCAGTACGATGCCCATTTTCACTGTATCCAAATTACGAATAAATCCACATGCAAGTTGTCACAGACACTTCTTTGGAGAGCTTGCAAAGTTAAAAGTTAATGTTTCCTATTAATTAATAATTGTTTTCAGCTGTTTTGGCAACTGATTAAAACAAAGTGTCTGCCTTTAATGTTACAATATAAAAGTTTTCTTCCTCAGAGGCTTGAGTGCCACGCGGGATTTGCCTCATTTGCAGGAAGGTGGTGTACGCGCTTGCTTGGGACATTTGTAAGCAAATAAGGTGAGCGGCTGTGGTACCTGCCAGTGCAGTGAGTGCCATTCTGCATTGTCCTGGTCCTGGCCAGACAGGGTTAATTTTTGCTGGAGCCAGGAGGGGCATGGCCAGGACCCCGAGGTTGTTCTGTACCAGCTCACACTGCCGGGGGCAGGGGAAGGGCTGCCCCGTCCGGGGTGGTGTGAGCAGCCGGGGTTTCTGTGTGGGAATCGTTCGCCTCATTCTTGACACTCTGCCATTGATACCGCTGCTGTTATTGCCCCTTGTCTTACCTCATTGCTGTTTCCAGTAAATTGTCCTTATCTCAACACATTATACTCACCTTTTGTGCCTCCAATTCTCCTCTCCATCCCACGGCAGGGGGAGGGAGAGAGGGAAGTGAAGGGAGCACAGCACGGTTTGGAGTGGTCTCAGAAGGAACACGGAACTGTAGAATACCATTCCTAAACCACTACACCATCCATTAAAAACCTACAAAGGAGTTTCAGAGGAACATCAGCTGAGATAATCAAAACAACGCTCGTGGTTATGGTGCACCATGCCATGAAAGGTTCGTTCCATAACAAAACCGTACAGGCTGTGCGTCATTCACCAAACTGTGCCATTTTGCAAATTCAGTATCACACGCTCTTTAAACTTTGCACTGCAAACATGATAGCATCTGTCCCTTCTGAGCTCCAAACCATCACACAGGTACCACACCACAGGTGTGACTTGCTCAACACATCAGCAGATGGTTCAACATAACCCCAGTTCTGACCAGCACCTGATCCACAGCAGGATTAAACACAGCTCTGAGAAGGATCTTCTACCATAAGTAGCCTTCTAGACATTGTCTTTTATTCCCAAGCTTCTACCAATTCATTTCCCCAGTAAAACTGAAAAGGCAGTTCTCCTGGAAGCTGAATTTCCACATCTGTGCAAAGGAAGTCAGCAGATTCGTGGGACAAGCTGATAAACTCTACTTGCAAAGTAGAAGGTACTGACATCAACATAAGCAGCAGTAAGATCCCCAGTTCTCTTCCCTACCTAAACCTTAGGTAACTTACTAAGAAACCTTTCTCTTATGCTGCATCAAGAAGCTTGTGAAGTAATAAAAAGTGCAGGATTTGAGACTTCTCTTTTTCTGGTATATCATGGGAGGTTGCTGCTAGCTCCTCCTAACTTTTGGCTTCTTCTTCTAGTTTTAAAAACTTTTAAGGTGTTCTTCATTTGTTGAGGTAGGAAATTTTCAGATTAAACAGCATACTTTATCTCTGTTACACAATAAATCCAGAAAAAAAAGGCAGACTGCTGAGCAGCAACAACACGGCTATTGCTTAGTGAGATTATCAGTGTCAGAATTCAGAAGATCCAGATTCAGGTTTAGGTCAGCCCTTATCTTGGGGAAGAAGATTTTTCCACCAGAACAACACCATTACCACACAGTCTGAATGGCAGAAGGATATTTCAGCACTCCAGGCAAACAGTGACCCACCAAAACACTCAGCAGAAAGACCACATGCAGGAGTGTTCTCTTGTTCCTGTAATCCTATTTGACACTGAAAAATAAACTCTTATATTTCTGAAGAAATTTCCAGCCACACCATTCACACTTCATCTTACCTCACTCCACAGTGAAACTTCGTAAAAATATCAGTGACTGATTTGCTTCAAATAATAAGCAAGGCTAGTCAATGAAATTATCTCAGTCGTAAGGTTACTTCAAATCCCTGAAGCCCTCTTTGATACAAATAACAAAATCACTCTGAAGAAATCCTGCAGGTAAAGATGAAAACTCAGATTCATTCCTATGGGGTCAAGATGTAACGTGTGGTTACAGCACATCTGGTAAATCCACAGTAATTATTCATCCTCTTGTTCTGCCTCCCCGGCCAATGCCAGAGAAAGCACTCCACTGCTGTCACAGACACTGGCAACCTGCTTACCCTGGGACAAGAGGAGGTAAAAGTTCCCTATCTCGGGGCAGCTCTGGAAAGCTTATACCCTTCTTTATTATGTGGCAACTGTAGCACATGCCCATCCGTTAAGGATCTTCTCCTTTATTGATGGTATCCACGTTCATTTCAGTGTAGCACTCCACAACGCATTAGGATCAAAGCAGAACACATAAATATATTACGGTTCATTTCAAGCCTATATTATATTAAAGAAGAAGCATTTTTATCCCATCCAGATCATAACTTGCAGCAAAGATACGCTTGTTGATTCTGCACACTCAATGCCTTTTACTACTTTCAGCATTTTCTACTGCTGAAGAATAAGCTCCCTGTAAAAAATACACTTATTTTTTCTTGAACGCCCAAGCATTCTGATACCATCAAATGGCATTTTGGAATAGGAGCTGCTGTGGTTTCGAGCTGTTAATTGCCTGCAGTGACACAAGCGAGGCCTGAGCTGGGTGTGGGCAGGGCTGTTTTGCAACAGCCATCGTCCATTCCCACCACAGGATCTTGGTTAGGTTTGCTTTTTCAAAGTATCCAGCAAGTTGATTACACAGAAACAGCAAAATCAGCCGGAATGAAGGTTGGGGATACCTCCATATAAGCAAGTGCCATTTTTTAAAGAGAATTTAATTTACACCTCGTGTAAAGTTGGAAGCTTATGTGGTTACCCCAGAACAAGCCTCTGTTAGAGGTGTGGCTCAGAAACTTGAAAGACCTAAATTTCAGAGACCCCGAAGTGACAGCTGAAGAATTAATCATTATGCTCAGTAGCTATAGTTCACCTGCTTTGTTGTCCAAAGCATGCAACAACAACAAAAAAAAGAAGGGTTGCATTATGGAAAATTGTGGCATCTAGTTTGGGGAAGGAGGGAGGGAAGAGTGCAAGTAGGTAGGCTGCAGAAAACTATTTTCCCCTGTACCCCCAAAAGACACCGATCCCAGTGTGATTTATAGAGGCCAGAAGGGACACAATCCTGCTGTCCCTCCCTGAGGAAGCCAACTGCAGCAGAATCCTTGAATGCATTCAAGTTTCAGTGAGACAAAGAATAAAAACCATGTAGTCCCTATTACTGGCATATTAATTAAAAACACACTATATATTTCAAGGCAATTGTAAGCTGACCCATTAGGATTGTTCCCTCTTACCACTGAAATAACTGAATGCACAACCAGAAGTGGGACATCACTAATTTCACTGAAAACTGACATTATGATTTCTTAGTGAAGGACATTCCATTCAAGCAACACACTTTTTTTTTTTTTAATTGCAATTATGGTTATTCTTCCAGTGATTTTCTCAACAGCCATCAAGTATAAATTTATATACAATAAACCAAAACTGGGTGGTTTCCATAGGGGAGCAGACCTCCCAAACTGGCAGAGAAACTGCCTGGGTGGTTCAGCAAAACCATGCCTCAGCAGAAGTCCTTGGGTGTCTTCATAGTGAAAGGTGTTGAGATGTACATTGCAGAAATGTTGGTGATTAAAAAGGACACATCCTCTTTCTACTGCCTATACAGACTCATTATGAACTGACTTCTTGTTCTACAACTAAACCCCATGTAATGGAATTTTATTCTGACTGGAAAATGAAACAGAAAAGGCTTGTGACCAAAACTGGGTTTGGTGTTTATTACCCACATTGAAAATGTATTCTGCTGTTCTGTGTGAAACATTCAGAACAGCATAAAGTAAAACTTCAGAGCCACGAAACAGTAATTTTCATGAAAGGAAGGTCCTTGAGTGACTCCACCTTCCTTCCATCCATCCATGCATCTATCCATCCATCTATCTCTCCCCTGAATAAAAAAGCCACAGCAATGACTCAGTTTTCCAGGACACAGAGTATTGGAACAGTGACCTGCGGTGCCAGAGCAAGATGTTTTGTGCAGCAGGACCTCTCCATTCTGACTCCTCACATGAAGGAGGTCCAGGCCAGGATCTGCTGCAGAGGAGGAAGCTCTGAAACAATTAAATAAAGGCCTCCCTCAGCAATGTGCTAAATCACCCCAGTTAAATACACACGCCCAGTGCGCTGCTCCCTCCAGGTGACACCAGAGGTGCCAGACGCTTTGCTCCGCAGGTGAAAGACATTGCACTGTATTCATGGAAAGGATGGAAAGGAAAGCAGCTGGTGGGAGCTGTGAGGTGATGAGTGAATGAGAAACCTGAGTGAGATCAAGAATCCAGCTCTGTCATTTCACTTCCCACAAAGTATTTTCTCTCAAGCCCCACCTTCACTGTTTTTTAATTCCTCTCATTTCCCTCTCTCCTCCTCTGCACTCTTCTCTTACTGCTTTCCTACAGGGCCACCCAGTTCATGGTAAGAGGCAGCAGAAATGAACTCACACCACGAGAAGCATCAGGGAGGGCTGCAGAGATGAGGTTTCAGTCACGTGCAGGGCACAGTGACCGCTGGCAATCCCACAAGGGAGAGATGGGAGCTGTGGAGCCAGGGGCAGGCACAGCCACATCACTACTTAGCTGAGGTCAAGGATCAACTAAATAAAGAGAAGCTGCAAATTAAAGAATATGCAAGGACCAGGATTTGTATGATAAAATGGTCGCCACAGAATAGTGAAAAAGCCATATGACTTCGTGGGTTATGCCAGGACTTCAGGGCTTTAGGGTCACCCTCATGGCCTCATCTCCTCCTGTTTGCCTTGTACAGACTCAGACAAACTTTAAAACGAAGGAAGACCAGGCTATTTTGCTAATTTTGAGCTGTGGAAAAAATCCAGTGAGGGTGTGTGTGCATATGACTGATGGAAATCAAACCTCTGAAGTGCAGATTATTTTAATTACAATCAGAAAAGCATGTAAGGTGCAAGTTTCAGCTAGATAGTTTCCATTCTGACCTTTAATTCTCTAGTAATAAAAATACTGGAGTGCCTCTGTCTAGCTGAAAGAATAAGTTCAGAACAAGTTGTCTGGTTTTTATGTCAGCTGGGACACTAAGCAATAAGACAGCCCCAGCTCTCCCTCGTGCACTCTGTCCACATGCCTTTCACTGTCAGGCAGCCACTGAAGGGGCAGGTTTAGTGAACAACACTACTGATTCTTTTTCCCCCATTGCAGGCCGATTTTCATTGACAGAGAACAAAGCTTCTAGAGGTTTCTAAGATGTGCTTGTGAACTTGCAAAATACACTTGACAAAAGTCTAGCAAGCGATCCTCCAAATTCCATCGGATGCAAACAAACGACATCACATATTGGCTTTACCTTTTCCACCACATTACACTCACAGTTACTGTGAGAGCTGATGATATAATCAGGTTTAGTGACTAGATCAGAGAGCTGTTTCCACAACATATTAATTCTATTGTATCTGTTGACCTAGGTTAGTGAAATGATGCAAGGATTAAGGCTTTAAACATCTTCAGGGGAAAGTGCTATTTTAAAATCGGACACATTTTGGTAGTTTCAATTGCAATCAAGATGCTCCAACCCTAAAATGGTGTCTTACTGCCCCTCTTTCTACCCTAAGTATTTTTTCTACATACAAATACTACTAAAACCACACCTTTAAACTCCATATAATGTAGTTATTTTATACATATAAAAAACTGACATACACCGAACTCTTCATGCAGCTGTTTGCATGGCTGTTTTGTATTCCTTCGTGTTCTTCAATCTATTGTTTAGAGAAGCTGGTGTTTCATTTCACAGTTAAAAGAACTTAAATTACGTGCATGGTGAAGACATGAAAGGCAAGGGAAGGCAAGAAAACATCTCTCTCATTTTAAACTCATCTTCCACGAGCTAATTTGATAGTGTAACTTGAAAGAACAGAAATCTGAAACCTAGTTCTGAACATCTTTTTACATCTCTCTCAAGTGATATTACTCAGGTTTAGTGTGACATTTTGAAATGTCATCATGTGTGTCTCAAAACCAGATATTTTAACACGGAACAGATACCTACCTGCTTTAATTCAGAACCCATTCTCTATGTGGTGACATTCTAAGAAACTCTTCTCTTTTAAGAAGGTCCTTCTTAGTGTTAGGGCATGGGTTGGACTCAGTGATCTTGAAGGTCCCTACCAACCTAGTGATCTGTGATTCTGTGATACTTACTAAGTGTTAATTAAATATTCTTGTCACTCCATGACACAGATCCTTATTTAGCTGGAAATAAAGACAGACTCAAACTTTGTTTTATTTTTTAATAAAGTTTAAATAGTTAAAGTAAGAGGAAAGAGTATCTTTTAAAGCCAAGCTATTTCTTTGTTCCATGCTAGGCCTTAAAGTCGGATTTACCGGCAAACACAGGCCATGAGAAGAGCTGTATACTAAAATGCTGGTGTAGAGTATATTAAAATAGCCAGTGACTCACTCCAGCTTACCTTAAAACAAAGGAAACACAATCTCTACAGTTTTTTAAATGTATTGCCTCTTATCCTGATTAATGGAAAAATTATCCTTACAAAAGACTTTTTTTTTTTTAATATGAAGACTCTACAAAATATTTGCTTTATTCATTGGCAGGACTTTGAAATTCTCCAAAACATTTAGATATGTGTGCCTAAGAAGGTTTATAAATGCCAATCCAACACTGTAACAAAAATTCCAAACAGAACTGGAGATTAGAATAACTCAACCAAATCATCCCGCCATAAGAATATTATATTTCAATATATTTCAATTCTGCATAAACACAGACCAGCATGGTTTGTTTTGTTTTAAAAACTCATCATGTCCTGCAGAATACAGCATAGGTTTGTTTCATTAGTACCTTTACCCTTCCATTTCCTTATGCTGTTTCCTCATTAACATTTAAAACAGTATCTAACCTGTCTACTGACTTTTTCCTACCCTTAAGGCTCTTCTTAGCCTCAACTCTATCCTCACCCATGGAGATCCTTCCCCTCTTGCTTCAGAAAGAGGGTTTTGTTCATTTGATTGATTTTCATTTTCTTCTTTTTCAGATACAGGGAAGTATCCTACCATAAAGGGAGCATGGAAACGAATGGGAACAGCACTTGGGAGTTACTGGGACATTTACAAGCCAAGACTGTGAGTAGGAACTTTGACAGCCACTATTTTTGAAAGAAAAATGTCATGCTTGCTTTATATTGGATAATATTTGACATATTTGATAATATGTCTACTATAAACATAGTTTTGTGCCACAAACAGCCACAAACTGCAGACAAAGCAATAGAGCATACAGTTTGATGAATTTAGTGTAACACCAAAAAAAAATTGGTAGAGCTCTAGTAGCATCTGCAATGGTAACAAACATTTAGAAACCAAAATGATCCAATAACCTAAAAATACATCTGCTACACTAAGGAAAAATCTGTGCAATGAGATTAGAAGCTTCCAAATTTTGGACTGACTGCTCAGGGACCACAGATGTAAGAAAGTTTTAGCTTGGAAAAGCCTCAGCTTTCCAAAATTCAAAATCATTAAAAAGCAATCTGTTCATCATTCTATGATTTAACTGTTTCCTAGTCTATGGGAATAAACAGCAGGATACAATCCTGTTTGCAACATCCACTTAGCTTTTAAAAAAAAAAAACTTTTTAAAGTAAATTAAGAAAATATATTCTTAGAGAAAAAAAAAATCAGATGAGCACAAAGAAATGCCATGACAAATCCTGAGACAAATTATCCTACATCGTTGCTAGTCTATGAAAACTGGTTTGAATAATAAACACACGGGAGTATTCAGTGACAGCATACAAATCAAAAGTATTTGTAATTATTAAGTTGTGCATGTTTTTAACTGACAAAACATGCTCACGGGCTTACTTCAAAATCTCTCACTGCTTGTTATCAAAGTTAAAAGATCATTTGCATACCAATACATATACTGTAAACATGAACTTCTCATTAAGGAAAGATGGATTTACAGTAATTTGATCTTTTACAAAAAGCTATTGGTAACCAAATCTCTCAGTGTCTAACTTTCTAGAAAATTAAACCAATGTTTCCACCCTCAAAGCTGAAACACTACCTCTGTAGGAAACAGCCCTGTTTATTTGTTAATCAGAAATACAATCAAGTGGCATATTTCCATTTGCTCTTCGGCTGACAGTTTCAGCTTCATTATATTTTACAAGAAAACAGCAGACTTGCAGAAGTCCTGTAAATTCTTTCATATCACAACTGATTTAATTACAGCGGTGAACAAACGCAGCAGTGATGCAAAATAAGATCAGCCCAATTGCCCTTATCTGATGATAGGATCTCTCTTCCTGTTTGGCTTACAGCAGTGAGGACTTCTTGTTTTGTTTCGGCTTTTGTTGGTTTCTTTATTTCTGGTCAGGCGGCCTCTGTCAAGACTGACAGAAGCAAGAAGTTGACGTGCCCTTATAATTCCAGCTTGAGAACGATCCTCATACGAACATAGCTGAGTTTCAATCAGTAGGTCGGGGAATGATACTAATGTGGAGAAAATTATCTGGATAGCTCATATGTTCACTTAGCCACTGAATGGGTGTTTCCAGCATTGGCTCAATTCCATGAATCATCACTTGAGTCTTCTGCTCTCCATCTAATTCAAAGAAAAAGAGAAACCACTAGTATACCCATTCAAAGTTCACAGGAAGATTAAACATTTACTCATACTTAATTTACGGTAGATTTCATTGGTGTTACAGAGTTTAACATTTAACAGAATGAAAAGTAGGAAATATCAGTGTGGAGTGAGCTGAGATTCCTATCATCTAAAACAGAAACTTTGAGTTAAAATTAATTCCAAGAAAAAACTGGATTGAAGTGAAACTTAGTGGAAGTGTCACTCTCTTTATTAGCTGTAAGGGGTTTTTTTTTAACCCTACAGTGATCACAGCTTGTTGTCAACCCAGTTAAGGCACATCCATCTCACCTGGCTGTAAGACATATGAATTTTACACAGATCACACTTAAGATGTTGAGCTTCCTAAAACACACTGATAAGTTGTATTCTTAATACTGTCATCTCCTGAAAGAGCTGGACTATGTGTAATATGTCACACATGTAATACATGTATTATTCCTGAAGTAATTTTGTTTTGCTAAGAATTAATTTACATAAATCACTGGCAATATTTCAGAGTTACTCCAAAGGCTGAGTTGGCACCGGCTTTTTCTCACTTAGTTTCATCTCTTGGAAAAGCTAAGTTAGCAAATGATTCCCAGTATAACAAGAATATTTGCTAAGAATATTTCAATTCTTTTTATTTATACTTGTCCCGGAGGATGCAAGTACTTTGATCCTTTGATTCAAATGATGGGAACCAGCTAAAGCAACTGACGTAACAGTCATGACATGAACTAAAACAACAAAATATGAAAATTTATTTCAGAGCCTTGAGATGAGAAGAGCATATGAAATATGCTTCAAATAATGGTTAGGGGGGGAAAAGTAGGCAGTGACCTTTCACTGATTTTATACTATACTATGGCATTCTCACACGGACCTACCACAGTGAAATCCACATTCAGTACTCAAAAATATCACTGCATTCACTAATTGGCATTTTATATCCTCCTCCACTGTCTACATTACAGAACAAACCAGCGTTCTCACCAAGAGCTGCATGGAAGAGATCAGAATCTAGAAGTGAAGGCACCATTATTGGCTCTTTCATTCAGCTACCCCAGTTGTAGAATAATTTCTATTTTATAACATAGATAAAATTGTATTTGTTTGGTAACCAAAATGATTTGACAGCTGCCTGAAGACGTTTGTAGTATAACCAGCTATCTATGCCAGGACAGCTAAATTACACTGGTAAAAATCATCCTTGAATATGCAATTGACTTTATGCTGGTAATAATTCTTCCTGCAAGAGCAGATAATTCTGTTTGCTTAAAATAAAGCATCATACTTTTGTTACTTGCTACCTATATATGGCACATTCTGTACAAATTATTGATTCTATAAATAGCACAATATACACATTATCCCACTAAATTAAGCATAAACAATTGCTGATTTCTGGTTTTATTCCAGTCAAGTCTGAAGAACAAAGCACATAATTTAAAAACAAACTTCTGGTATTTACAGCCCTGAGACACTACCAGTCAGATTGCCAAGAGTATAAACTCCAAAAGAAAATCTCTCAGAAACCCAGTTGTGAGTGCATTCAGTTTTCACACTCAGAAGTTAGGGAACATGTAAATATTTTTAAGTAACCTCCAAATACATGTATTTAACACTTACAAACGAAAATCTACCTATGGTATTCCTTCAGTTGGTAAGAGTGACTTTTTTTTACATTTCATAGCATTATTTAATTTTCAGAAACAACTGATTTGCATAAAACCAGATGAGAGAATGCTGTTTCAGCATTAGCACTGTGCTAGCAACCTACGCATATCTGACTCTTCTTTGCAAAAACTTGAAAAAAATAGATTGAAAGCCTTAGAACCCCAGTACCATTTTCTTGTCATTGGAGAAAAGGATATAAATGATAAACATTTTCTTTGACTCTTCCATTCTGTGCAACATCATATTTTTGGGTGTGTGCGCATGTGCCTACTAACTCTTGCTTAAAAATGAAATTTAGTTAATCTTGGTGTCCCCATTCCCTGCTCCTCACCCAGCTTTGTCCCTTTCTCATACAAGTCTTTTATTCTGTTCCTTGGCAAACTGAGAAAGTCTCAGAGGTCAATGAAGAATTTACAGTTTAATTAAAATCTAAATCTCTGCATTAGCATTGTTTATGCTTTAGTATTATCTCTGACAAAGCATCACTTCTCCTTAATTCCTTTTCCCCTTGAGGCTTGACTGAGGAGATCTTATCTCCCAATTCTGTATTTACTGTAGCCTTCTTTCACAAAATCCATTGTTTTTACTTCAACATTCTTCCTTCCTTTTGTTACTAGGAACCATAAACTCTCACTTAAGGCACATTTACCCAAACTTTCCTCAACTTCCTTGTTTTCAGCCACACATCCAATTTTAAATCACAGAGTCTCTCTCCTATAGACCTGTTGTCAACTTTTTGTAGCAAAAAGTTGTCAACAGCAAATACACTAAAAAAATTACGGAAGAGTATTCTTGTTTTTTCAACAGCTGTGTAACTCTTATCCATTTCCACTGTGATCTGAGTCCTGGATGATTTGCTAGCTATCATGAAAGCTTCATCTACCTGTTTTAGAGATCTAATAGATTAATAGATTTACAAAAGGTTTTTCTTTCTGTGATTTTGGATGCATCCTGACACACCAACGGCAGTCCTCTTCTTCCCCACCCCATATTCTATGATCACAAGAAGTCTTTTTAAATTGAAAAAATGCATCTACAAAGTGTACAAGTTGCTAAACACAACATATTTAAATTAGTGGTATAAGATTTAAATGACCCAATTACAAAGATAAATGCCACTCTGTGTCATTGGATCAGGCCCGTGGAAATTAGGGCAAATAATTCTGCTCATCTGTAGTGCATGGGGTCCAGACTTGATGATATCATTACTGTCAATACCCATTGTAAAATATTCAGTAATGTAGTGAAAAAAACCCAGGATTTCCTCAAAACTACTAATTTTCCTACTATTCAAATTTTCCAGTAACTTCACCAACTTTTTCTTTCCTCTTAAAATCCTGTCAGAACTGAGCTACATGTTACCTATCACATGACCTAAGATGGTTTCTTTTCACATTGTTGCAAATTATTCTCAGGAATAAGACGAAGTGGAAATACAAGAAAAATAAAAGAATAGCAATGTATATTTTGTAATAAATTTTCATAGTGTTGACTTAAAATCAGAATTTTTTTATACTACTGATGTGATGCACAAATAACACTGTTTTGGCATTTGAAAAAAAAAAGCTAAAAACCAATTAAGTCAGCTATCAGGGTGGTTGTCCCCTGGTTCAATGATTTTCCTTTTGCTTTCCTTGTGGAGCTGCATCAATAGAGAAGGTAGTATAGCCCCCTAAATTTACTGGAGGCAAGCAATAAGCACAGATGAAAAAGCTTTTTGGTAAAACTAAACAATATTCCATATCCAGAAGGCAGATAACTATGCTTAGATATTATGTACTAAGACATTTTTGAGACATTTCAGATCACTTAATTTAGACACTAACTCAAGGGTGCAACACTTATAGCAGGTACCTGACCCAGGCTAATTAACAATACCATGGGAAGTCAGAAGAGTTCTCCAGCTCTGTACAGAAAATGGAGAGAAACAAGAACCTCTGAAGTGAAGGGCTTAAGAGATCTGCTTCTCTGTCATCTACAAGGTGTCTCAGTGTTCCTGATGAGGAAACCCCCTTGATCCAGCCTAAGAAAGTGTTGGCAAAGCACTGTCTTTTGCAGATAGGCATCAGCTGGAAGGAAGCAAGAGAGAGTGGCCTGTTGAATCCCAACAGAGTCCCTGAGGCGGTGGCTCCAAGCCCTCCTCAACCAGAGGCAGCTTCAGTCCACTCTCCCTTCTTTAAGGGGAATGGCCTAACTACTACAATATTCACTGCTGCTAATCCCCAGCTTCTTTCCCTCAATATCCAGGAATCAGTGAGAAACAACGGAAGAACAAAAAAGGAAATCTGTGGTCTTTCAGAGCAGGTGGGAAGATGTGCAATGTCATAGTATCACACAGTAAGATTTTCTACTTCCTTTAGCTATATAAGTTGTTGCTTGCAAAGTAAACAACTCAGTGTTAGGAAAATTAGCTTATCCAGCATCAATTCAGATTGTTGCACATACCCCTGATGCATTCTAAATGCATTTTTTTTCTACTGAATTATATTGCTATTACTTAAAAAAAAGAATTAAAGATGAATGAAAAATAAAAGATTGGTTTAGTTTTGAGACAGATTCAAGTGACTAAGAGCAGAATAGTGAGAGGGCACTACTTCTGTCACAGGTACTTATTTCAACCGGTTTTTACCCAGATTAGCACCTCAATGCTCACCAATACTGCAGTGACATACTCCCTTTCACCTACATAAGATCAGCTCCTCTAGTCAAACTACATCTGTGATGTACCACTTAAAATTCTTTAGTGGGATGAAACACCTCCCTTCTGATTTGTGGCCTCAAGCAATCACCTGTCAGGACAATTTAGCAGGCTTAAATCCCTTCAACGATAGACAATACAAGATATTCAGGATTTAGTAAAAGTGTCCCTGGAGTACTCAATTAAAATCCTCAGTATGCAAGTTCTCTGCATAGCAAGTCCCAGAATCTGCTTGCAGTCAGGGGCAGCAGCTCTTATAAAATTGGCTTTACAGCCCTAAAAAGGGAAACAGAGCCCTGCGCTTCAACCTAGGAGCAAACAATGCACTTGCATGATACAAGGCCACAGGACTATTGGACATGGATACTAAAATGTGTAAGGAGTAAACACAACCAAGGTTCATGCAGTTAGCAGCATTTTAACAGAATCCAGCTTTTTCAGCAGTGAAGAGGGCCACAGACATTTGGTTGTTTATCTTCAGCATACATCATATGCTCTGGAGAGGATGATACTAAAGGTATCCCTGACAATAGGCTATACCATGAGGAAAACTCATGAGAGTTCTCCTTGTGTAGCTGTGGTGCAGCTGCTTTCCTTCCCACTTGTCCTGCTCCTCAGATTACCAGGCAGGAGAACAGGCCTTCAGGTGTAAATACCTTTAAGTGTCCAGAGCTCTCCCTGGCAGCGTGTGCTCAGCACCTCAGACATCTCTTAATCTGAAAAGACACACCAACACCTTCACTGGAAAGGCTTTAATCTACCTCTTTAGGCTCTCTTAGGAAATTACCTACAGATACATAACTTTCAGTAATGTAATGTGCAACCACTAAGTTTGTGTACTGACAGATATTGCTGACTCAGTTCTGAAAGCCTAAAGCCAAAGCTGGGCAGGGCTAAGTCTTTGATAAGCAAAAGTGAAAATTTCCATCTTGGGAGCAAGGCATAGGCTAAGGAGTCAAGGATCATATATGAAACTAATGTTCCATTATTTACAAAAGGCTCTATTCTATATTAGCAAGCAAATTCAAAGTCTGTGATCTAACCTGTAACTATACGTGGAAGAAAAGCACTGGACAGCAGTTGCAGTTATCCTTCCCCTCTCTAAGCACCTCAAATTGGATATTCTAGGACATACAGGAGAGAGACAGCCTCAAACAAGCCTCATAGTCTAAAGAAGTTCTCCACCAGTGACTTCTGCACCAGCAGTAGAATAGAAACAAACAAGCATTTGATGAACGTACTTCACTTTTTGTACTTTTAAGTAGGTAGCATCACTAAAACCCCTCAAACCTCAGTACTCTCAGCAATGGTTCCATTTGCTAGCCCTGAAACTGATGAAAAGCATCTACCTCTTTAACAGTAACCTGTCCAAAACTGAAAACAGCTCCAATGTCCAATATTAAAACTGACAATGACAAGATACCATCTACAACAAAACAAGCTTCACAATTATTTTCACTGTGTGTGCTACAAAAAAATAATAAAATTGTTCATAAAATAAAAAAAAATAGGCTAAGGAGTATTTACTAACATTTTCACATCATTTTTTGCAATATTTACTTTAAGCAGATACCATATATTTTTTAATTCATGGCTAAACATTTCTTTGCTCAGCGAGCAACCATAGCTACAGAATGAATTAAACCCATCCATAAAACAAATATTCATGCTTTCCTTTTCTTCAGTACCTATAAAAATTATTAAAAGTTAAAACTTATTATTACAGGCTTTCCCATTCATAAAGTCCAATCTAACTGGAACATCTGCAATCAGTTTCTGGCATGTGTATGTGTAATAGTGACCAAAGTACAGAAACATGGTGAGGTGTTCTGATTCCACAGTAATGACAACCTCAATATAAAGGTGTCAAACAGAAAAACAAACCTGTATTCTGAACAAATCTTACTTACTCAGCTGAGTACTAACAGGAGCTCAGTGCCTCTGTAATTTCACTGGAAGTGCATTAAAAAAGTTAATTTTGGCCAAATCTCATGGCCAAATGCCCACTTGCTCTTTGAATGAACTCAGCACAAGTGCTTTGGACAGCAGACATGTTCTCTTTACTGATACCAAATATTTAATATTTAAGAAATGACAGCTTCAAGGTCTAAGTTTACTACATGTTATATTGAGCAGGGTTTTTTGAGCTAGAATTTTTTAAATAGGAATACAACCCTATGAGCTTTCAGAAGCTTCACACTAGCCTATTTCAGCCAGCATATCCCAGGCTGTCCTTATGTTTCTGTGAATTCTATCCTATGCAAAGATGACCCTGCTTGTCACAGTAGTAGATTCTATTGCTAGAAGTGACTCATTTTCCACAGCTATCTTAACATACTTTTTACTTCACTTCAACTACACATAAACTACCAAAATCCTTATTCTCTTCCTCTCCCCTAAGCTGGAATAATTAACAGTTTAAGGAGACACACAGATGATACATTGGATCACATCAGCAGATATGCTGCTCAGTATCCTCTGACCAGGAGCAAGAACACACAAAAAATTCTGCAAAGCCAACTCTACAATAGCCTAGCCACAACAAAAGGTTCCTCTGACCTCAAAAATTTTAGATGCTGATATGTGACACGAAAGCACAGGACTGACTTTTCCTTCCTGCCTACATACCCCACCAGCCCTGGGGAAAGCCACTGAAGCTGACTTCAGGTGAAGAACTCACACACAGAAATAAAAAGCCAGTGCATTATTCAGCACAAATTTCTTTCTCAAAATGTTCTGTGTCTGAAATAAACATTGTTCCAAACACAAGATGTGGTTTGGAGAACAAGAATTTCAGTTCCTGGATAGACTCTAACTGCACGACATGATATAAATAGACAATGACATAGATCTAAGTTAACTGTCAGCAACAAGACAATATCACTCATTTTAAACACTGGTAGTAGTAACATGAGTTCAGTTGCTCAAACTGAAGGTCACAATCTCCTAGTGGTTTCAGTTTGGGGTATAGCAAATAAAATCTAAAACTCTGTATTTTGTTTTAAAATATCTTTTAAAAGAAATGTTATTTTTAATAAGTTTACTGAACAACTTACAGATAACGGAAGAGTCCTTAACCTATCTTTTCTAATTTATTAACTTGATTTTTTTGAAATTCTTCTTCAAAATAGAGTTAGAAACATCAGTCTCTCCATCCTGGCGTGTTTTGTCACTCATACTACATCTCAATTTAACCCTTACACTGTTTTCCTGTCACCTTACCAGAGCCCCTCATAAGAGCTACTGCTTCTTGTCCAAAATGCTGTGATAGAACTAGACCTGTATCAATCTCAGTGAACTCTGTTCTTGCAGAGTACTTGACTACAAAGTGCAACTCCATGCAAGATATAAATATGGATTGACATTAAATTCATATTCACTGATTCAGCTTTAATTATTGCTCTGTTTCTTTACATGGTTTTGACACAGGTCAGTTGGCAGATTTCGACGTGATCTTTTCATGGTATAAACATCTCAGCCTGAATTTAGACATCTGTGACTTAATGGAGAGGAAAAAGCGTTCTTTGTCACAGTTTTTAGTATGCTAATCCCCTGGATTATATTCAGTCACAGTCTAGCCTTCTCTAACCCCAAAACATAAGTAGGTGAATATGCAATATTACTGTCTACATTAAGTATCACTAAATACTGGAGATTAAATCAAATATTTGGCATCACCCCATTCATAATTTTCTTCTCCACACAATTTTTCTCCCTTGTTATTTCCTGTCATCTTCTACCTCAAGTCTATCCTCAGGTTAGATAGCCACATTTCTGAAACATAGTAAAAAAAGCAGATTGAAGTAATCACCACAAGTAAAAGTTTACGATGCTTTGGAGCAGCTTATGAGAACTTGGCTCACACTTCTAATCTCACAGGAGCCAGAAAGCATGTAAATAAACCAGAAAACTTTTTTCTAGACCACTCAAAAAGTTTTTAGAGAAAGTGAATTTGGCCTGAAACATCACTAAGCAGACTAAGCCTGAACAGACTATTTCTAACAATGTCCCAAAACAGTTAACACAGACAGTAATGCCATCTAAGACAACCAAGGGAATTTTTTCTTTTGTAAAAGAGTTCACGCAACTCAATGGAAAAGCAGATAGAGGATGGAAATGAAAGCTTTACCTAACTAAACTTTGCTGTTGTCGCTTTTTTTATTATTATTTTTATTCTTATATATTTCATAGAAGTTTTTTAATGGGGTTGTTGTAATAAATCCCAATCTAATTTATGACAGAATCCTAAAGTACTTTTCTTAAACATCTGACATCTTAGTCTGTAAAAGGTTTGAGAAAACCTTACAAGGACTGAGCTGAAGATGCTTCCCATCAAACATCTAGCTTCAGGCAGAATAAAAAAATTATAAGATTAAACTCCCAGGGAATATTCTTACAACTCTTCTTCCTTAGCATCAGTGCCTTAGCCTCAGCTTTGAACTAGCAATAAACCTGTGGTAGTTTATAAAAGACTGGGGTTAGCAGCTGAGGCTTGTAAGACAATTTTCTGCAGTGCATTAAGTTTGGCCATTCCCATGTGAACAAAGTGACAAAGTTCAATGTAAATCGTGCTGCTGTTCCATGTAACAAGCAAGCACACAACACATTTATATATAGGAGGAACAGGCAGGGTGTGCATTAGAAGATAAACACTTGAATGCGTGACAAATTGAGGCCAACTCATCCATGATATGCTTTCCATTGTTGAGGGAGAGCTAAATCACTTTTAAGAGTTGTGTAGCTTTTTTGAACAGCAGGCTTCTTGACTTACAATAAGTTAACCCTTTCATGCACTTTGCCCTTAATTAGATTTGAGGATGCCCTTCCCTCTAAACTGTGTACAACTGACCTTCAGAAATCAGGGCTATCTCTGTATACAGCTAGGGAGCTAAATGTGATCAGCGTGGTTCTTGGGGAAAAAAAAACAACAAAGAACAATCCCCATTTGATAAAGATTTATCTCTACAAAGTTTGATCTAAAGCAAATCAATTTGCTGTAAAAGACCTTGTTACTAAAAGTTTTTGAGAACTTTTATAATGTCATTGTTTTCAAAATACTATTATGCCAAACAATTAAATAACAAATTCTCTATGCAATATTATTATATATCCCCTAAGCATATGCACATTCATACACTTTTAAAGGTTTTAACGGCATTCTTGAACTCTCAACCTCTAGTTTACTTAATTTTCAAGTTACTATAATTCACATCATGCCTGCAAATATTCTGTGATCCTAATGGCCGTCCATCTTTTATAAAGAACTTTTCAGCTAATCAAATGATGACCTATTCCTAGCAAGGCAAAGCAAAGAAGGATTACTGTTTCCGAAAAATCACTCTCAATACAGAAGAGATCAGCACATTCACTTGTTCTCAAGCCATAATGCTAATTGTTAGTCTATCTGCCCAGTTTAATACATCAAATTCAAAAGTGGACATTCGGACATAATTACCGTTTAAAAACATTTGGCTGAAGAGTGATAAGCGACACATAGAGATTGAAGGCTTAATGGTTGTTATTTCATGTTTGGTGCCTTCTTCCATTTAACTAGAGAAAAATAAAGTGGTTTTTCCTTTTTAAAAATGCTACTTCCAGGAATACTATGTTATTTAACAAAGTAAACAAGTTCATGAGCAAACTATACGTGAAAATTGAGATGAGCTATTCAATTACGTCCCAAATATGGACAATTTTGTTCCATGTCTGACAAATTCTTCAACCTCTGCTAAGCTGATCAGTAAAAACCCAGCTAATTGAATCCATCGATGTGAAAAACCACAGGCTCAAGTCTGTACTGCATACATCAGGCTGAAGGATTTCTGCTTCAGCCACGGCAGTAATAGTCAGCGGGGTCAGGTCAAAGAGGGTTAAAGTGAGTCAGGATATAGCCAAAGGAATACATCAAACACTGATTTTAAAAGGGCAATTAATCTTAGACAGAAATGCTTCCTGGGGAATGAGATCTCAATCTTAAGAGCACGCTACATGATGTAGCAGTAAAAATGTACATATACAAGCTTAGAGAGCTTTCATCCTGTGATCACAAACAGAAGGGGAGTGCTGTTTATCAGAGAAATACAAACCCTTGCTAAAATACTTACATTAGCTTCTTCCGGGCCCTTACTCATTGAAAAATAAATTCCGTAATGACCAGGCAATAGAGTTTGCACACATGAAATACCTTTTTTTTTCCTGCACATGTACTGTAGGTTCTTTTGAACAGCTAGCAGACTGAAGTATTTAGAGATCTCTACTGCAGTAAAATTAAAGAATTTAGTATTGAAAAATTCAGGAAAGAGTGGTGAAAGGAGTAATGGAATACCTGCAGGACTCTTTACACAGAACACTAACTTGGAAAAAAAGTAACAACCCCTCCTCAAAACAGCTACCTGGTCAGAGTAAAAATTGGAAGTGAATTTTTATCAAAAGTTCTTTTTTAGTGAGAATTTGACTCCTATTGTAATTTTTTGTATTTAGAGTTCAGAAAGTAATTTTCCACTTTATAACAGAAAAATAGATCCATAAAGCTTGGAACACAAACATACAGCATTTGCTAAGTTAGTATCATTAATTAGTTAGCAAGATTACTAGGAATCATTAGTATGTGGACAAGCACTGCAGGTACCTATATCTGAAATGAGTTACCACTAATTTGGCAGCATTAGTTTGCAGCATTAAAGAGAACTGGCTTTCAACCACCCTTCCATCTGAGGATACTGATGCCCAACATCACAAGTGGCAGAATGGCATCTATTTGTGCATCTGGTCCATACCTGTGACTTCTTGGCTTAAACTGCTAGTGAGTAGCAGCTTGCACGGAGATATTGGACCTAGTGACGTTTCCCCAAGTGTAAAGACACATTGCATTTTGCCATTGTATATGTGGTGAAGATACCATCAGGAAAAAGGACAAGGAGCACAAGAGCATTCAAATCTTCACTGACTGTAGCACCCCTGTGCACACCAAGCCACTGCATAAGTCTTTGGCTTCAATATAAGGAAAAGTTTTACCTCTATTTTCTTACAAATATTCTCCAAATGGCTACAGGTACACAATAAAATATAAAGTTATCCACTGAAGTCATCAAAATCTCTGATTAAAATGGGTATTCAAGCAGAGGATAACTACTGTTAGCAAGTGCTGCTGAGTCTTTAAAGAAGAGAATAGGACATAGTACATAGTATTATTAGTGGATTATTCTGTTTTACCTTTTTGGTAAGACTGCTACTTTTCTCCTACTTACTTTTGTAGGTCCTTTATTTTTGCCGTAAGAGCTTATCTCCTGGAAAAAACAGGTTATACCTATATGCACCAGACTGCAAGAGAGATGCAAGGAAGATGGCAATGACTTTACTCAGCCAACCCCCAAAGACACAGTATATATACCTAATTTAAAGGTATAGATATAACTCATAAAATGGACCAGAACACACTCTTTGAACTTCAGGGCAAGTGCCAGAGAACAGCTCATGCCTTTTCAGCTAAATTTTCTCCCCCTCTCTATTGCCTATTGAGAATAGACCCCAGACCTTTAATCCATGAACACTGCTGAAGTTTTCTGGGACGGTATTAATTGGCCTTGACCAAAATTATGCCAGAGAACTGCTAATAGTCATTTAGTACAAACAACTCATGTTCTAGGCCTCTTTTGTTTACTAGTATAAATAAAAACACTGAGACATTTAAATCCGTTTTTGTGCTGCACAGGACACCCTGGTTGAGAACTTCACATTGTGGGTCTTCACAGAGGGTTATTACTGTCTCCTGAAAGCTTTGGTAGACCCAAATCTCCAGTTACTTTTCACCAATTACAGCACTAAAGGCATTGTCCCATTTTCTGTGAAACTAAACATAAGAAATATGTACTTTGTGTACTTCAGCTGTTGCTGACGTGCTTGTTTCTGTGAGCAAGGATATATGAGAAACAAGAAGGAAGGTTTGGTTCGGGTTTCTTTCTGTGAACTTTTTGATGGCTCAGTCACACTGAGTGACCTCTGTGGCCTCTTTGGAGTAAGACTGACTCAAAAAAATCCAATTCATAACTCTGCTACTGACCTCAATGTGACCAGGTACAAGCCACATCACCTCTCTGTGCCTCTTAATTTCTCCTTCCTTTTTGTCTCTCTTCACTCATCTTTTATCTAAGTGATAAACTCTTGTGGGAACACACTGCAACGTGTACAGTGCATAAGGAACCTGAGGACTCCTCCTGAAACACAAAAAATACTAATTTTAAAACTGAAAAGTCAACACAGCCAAAACATTTTGTCAAGACGCTTTGATCCCAACAGTTCTCCTAAAACACACACAACACGGCAGATTACTAGAAATTGGGCAGGTTTTCTGTCAGTAATTTTCCACAACCTTTTCTTAACTGCCCAAGATTTTCAGATCTATAACATTCAGTCAGGAAATTGGTGGTAGGATGCTGATGTTCCCAGGAAGAGCAGACTACTCAAGGATGAAAAACTCCTCCTGTCTTCTAGAGAGAATTTTAGAAGTGCTGGCTTGTGATTTTCAAACAGAATAAGCTAAATTTCAAAAAGTTTTGTTCTGTGGAGGATTTTACTTTCTCCATTTCATATTACTACTGTTAATGATAGACTTAAAAGACTTTGTTGTGCCTGAGTAAAGTCATTGGCCTTTTGTCTAATTTAAAAAGAATAGTCTGAAGTCTGATACTAATAAAACTTATTGGGTGGCCAGCAGAACAAATTTAGCTGAAGCTGAACAAATTTCCAAAGGCTTGTCAGAGAAACAGTATTATTTCCCTATTTTCTGTACCTCTTCCTACAGTCTACCCTTTTGGATGTGCATGCCTGTGCATGCCCAGAAACCACTTCTAAGTCACCAAGAAACAGCACATTACTCTTGTGATGTCAGGAAAGTTGCTGGATGCAAGAGGGAAGACTCGACTAGAAGAGACTACTGCAGTTGGAAGGGACCTACAATGATCATCTCATCCAACTGCCTGAGAAATCTAGGGCTGGCCAAAAGTTAAAGGATGTTATTAAGGGATTGTACAAATGCCTCTTGAACACTGACAGGCTTGGGCATCGACCATCTCTCTAGGAAACCTGTTCCAGTGTTTGACCACCTTCTGGGTAAAGAAATGTTTCCTAAGGTCCAATTTAAACCTCCCCAGTGCAGCTTGGAGCGATTCCCACGCATCCTATCACCAGATACCAGGGAGAAGAGTTCAGCAACTCCTACTCCACCTCCCCTCCTAAGGAAGCTGCAGAGTGCAATGAGGTTGCTCCCCAGCCTCCTTATCTTGGAACTAAACAAACCCAAAGTCCTCAGCTGCTCCTCACAGGATGTGCCTTCCAGCCCTGTCACCAGCTTTGTTGCCCTCCTCTGGAGGCCCTTGAGTACCTTAAGCAGAACTGCACACAGCACTCCAGGTGAGGCTGCACCAATGCAGAATAAAGCAGGACAATCACCTCTTCTGGCCCTCTGGCTGTGCTGTGTTTGATGCACCCCAGGAAGTGGTTTGCTATCCAGGATGCCAGGATACACTGCTGCCTCACACTGAATCTGCTGCCAGCCAGGACCCCAGACCTCTTTCTGCAGGGCTGCTCTTCCAGTTTATACCTGTGCTCCATGCTGCTCTGTCCTAGGTATAGAGTCTGGCATCTGCAGTTAAATTTCATCCCATCTGCCAATAGAAAAGGAGCAAAGGACTCATAAGCTACCAAATGGATAATTCTTGTAGAGCTGATTGAAGTAAAATTGGAGAAACCCTTAAAACTCACTGTTTCCTGAGAAATTGTGTGCAGAAAGATCACAAGCAGCCCCATATAGCCACTATAATTTCTCTTTTCTTTTGAGAGCAAGAGAGCCTGAACATTCTGCACACAACAGAAGCCCTCTTTGGTTATGCAAAGAGCTTGTTTAGAAATGAAGATGGCTAACAAGAAGCCATATAAACAGCACAGCTGCCACGTTATTCTCAGATTATTTGCACCTTTCCATGCAGTCATGACAAATTAATTCTATATTAATTCTGTAGTCAAGACTATTAATTCTATAATCTCAAGCCAACCTCTGGACTTCCATCCCTTTTGATCAAAATGGACTACTAAATCAAAAGGCATGCAATTTTAACACAGAAAAAACTGCAAACTTTTCCACTTCAACTTAAAAAAAAAAAAAAAAAAAGAGGCAACTGGAGCAGGTAGGTGTTTGTGGGTATTAAAAAAAATAAAAAAACAATAAAAAAGTTGGCAGTCAGACAGATGAAAGTCAGATGCTGAAGGATAATCCAAGCAGATGGCCTAGTTAGGAAAAGATAACAGGCACAAATAATGACTCACACCAGAAGAGAGAAGTACATGATGACCTCCTCCAACACGGAAAGCACCAGTGAGTGAAGGACACAAGGAGGGTGGAATACCTTCAGCACTGATCTGAAGGTCAGTTGTGTCCTGCAAGACGACTCTCACAGTAGAGGAAACAGTGAACTAGAATTCATATAACTGCTGAGCTTGTAGTACACCCACACTCTGCAAGACCTCTAACCCTTCACAGTACTTTCATAATCATGTGGGATGAAAGTGTGGCTAAAAAACTGCCTAAAACTGCCCAGTACTTGTTGTATTTCCACATTTAGGTGGCCTGGGAAAGTATTTCAACACTGTACCTCCACAGCACTGAAAAGCAGAGAGCAGTCTGCAGAGAGCAGACTTACTAGCGAGACATGGGGAGCAAAGACTTCCACAGGAGCAGCAAGGACTGGGATGGTGCTGTGCTGCTCCAGTTCCCACAGTAAGACCCAAGACAAGCTAATTCTGACCTCAGGCAGAGCAAGCCCAGTCATATTTCATGTCTATCCAAAGACATTCACACTGCATAAATTTACCTCCTTCTGTTGCACAATTTCTCATTTGTATCAAAACTAGGAGCCTACATGGCAAATCTAATCTAAATTCAATTTTCTCTTTAACTAATTTACTGGAAGTCAATGCTTAGAAAATTGAGGGAGAACAAAAACAATTAATATGTAGTCTCTCATACATTATCCATTAAAAAAAGCTGAGAGTTAATTGAAAACAGTTGATCCCTAATTTTACAAAATCATTCAGTACAGAAAGTCTTAAGAGAAAAATCCTGGAAGTCTTTTTGATCCTTGTTTTATTTCTGAAAGAACTAATGACACTGCTGTAGAAAGAGGTCAGTTCACACAGCTTTTCTGAATGAACAACAATGCTGTGAAAACTGGGATTGATTGATAGCCTACTGTTTGCGTCATTATGTCCAAATGTTTACCATTTGAGTCTTCAAGGAAGCATGAGACAAAAATCAAAACAAGTTTTATGAAGACTTCAACAACACTGGCAAATTAAAATTGTATCCAGAATTGTTTAGACATGATAGTAGTGGAAGAAAACTGCTTTCTTCTGCATTATACAGTTTTTTATCTTTGCATTATGCCCAATGTCTTAAATTTCTGGTGTAGAACAGGAAAGTCTTTCCCTCCCCAGAACAACTCTGTTTTCTATCATTTTAACCCTTTGCCTCTTCAAAGCATTCTATTGAACTCAACACTGTTTCCTCTTGCAGTTGTTGCTTTGTAGTTCTGTAAGATCATACTGTGTTCCTCCCTTTCTCCTAGTAAGATGAGTCACTATTTCTAAACGAACTGCTTACAATATTAGGATGTCCATTTACAGGAACTTCATAGATGTGTACCAACCAAAATATCTTTTTTCAATAGTCGTGAATTATTCACTTTTTTTTTCTCAATTTGATAAACACTGAAGTTCAGAACTGATACTACTTCTGGAAACAAAGGCCCCTTAATTGGCAACAGGAACACTATCATCAGATACAGAACACCATGAGGAAACACAGCATGACTTTCTTGAAGCAACAGATACACAACACTTAATTTTATTATCTGTCATAAACGACAGTGTTGCTGTAAGCAGGTGGTCTAATCCACATAATCTCAGTAAAACAGAATTTCAGAGGGTAGGGGAAAGTAGCCATGGTATTACCTCCTTCAGGGACGGGTAATTTTGTTATTCATCAGTTTTGGGAAGAACACCCATAAGTAACGTGTTCTACCATACCAGGTATGTGACCTTACGCTAGATTTGCTGGCAACAACATCTTCTGTTCCTTACCTGCATAAAAACTATAACACAGTCTAAGAGAACACAAGCAGTATCAAGCTTCATCTTAGCCCGTGCCTGCATAATCCACTAAATCTTCCCACAAATAGTAATAACTCTGAAGTTATTTAAATGGCTGCCTTATTTTCTGGGACTGGAACTACTGCAGACAATTGCACTTTACCACACAAGAACTGTCCAATTAAAGAATCAACTTTTGTCTGTGCAAGTGGCATCCACAAGCAGAGGAAAAAAGATCAGACAATGAGTTTACAGGCTGTAACATGAATAATTAGAATAATCTGATTCTAATCCTGGAGTCCTCATGAATGGGTGTTTCATATTAAAATAAAAAAGCTATCTGTCATGAACTTAGATTCAAAACTACATGATGCACAGTCTATGAGAAGCAGCACTATAGGATTTTTGGCTGGAAAGGATCTTGTACCATTTCAAGAGTGTAAAACAGTGCATGAGAAGTGGCACATTGGACAACATTATTCAGACTTTCCTGAGTAACCAGGACATTGGTCATCTTGGAGGACAAATGAAAACCAAGAGAAACTGGGAAATGAAGAATGCTGATAGAGAGGCACAGTCCCTAGGTGTCAAAATATTTTAGATTTTCATATCCAGTGGTAAAAAAATTGTTGGAAAACTCAAGAAAACTGAACTCTGGATAATAGAACACTATAGGACAAAAAGATGGAAAGCAAGAAGCAAATCTAAAGCAGAAGTGACTTGACTAATTACTGCCCCTAAGAACTAGATCTATTCCTGTTAGAAAATCAGCCATGGTCTGAAAACGTACAAAATTAGTTACATAAAATTACAGTGAGCTTAGTCAAAGAAGTAGAACAGCTGGTTTTAAAGGAAGCAAAAACAGATACTAAACGAGTAACAAAGGACAGCAAGAGTTATCTATTACTAGAATACATGTTGAAGGTACATGAGCAGAAAAAAAGAATAGACATTGCGACGACAAAAAATGAGTCAACACAAGTTGAAAAGAGAACTGAAAAACAAGTGCCACTCTTCCCTGATGATCAGGATCAGATATAATGAAATATTGTCCAAAACCTAAATGACCAATTTGCCTCAAATTTAAGTATGAACTAGGGGGAAGCAAACATAAAAAACAAGTACACACCCACTCCTCCAAAAGAGTATGATCACAGCTGAGAACGAAACAGTTTACTATGTTCAAAGTACAGAACTTGCAAAGTTTTACTTTAAAAGATTGAAAACTAAAATGAAATTGCCCATCTTCCAGGAAGGATTTCTAATAACTCTCGGAGGTCAGGAATAGTAGTCCACAAATGGGAAGCTGGATGTATCTATATAACCACACAACTCCCAAATTTGATCTCAATTATATGCAGCCTTTAGATGAACTGAATTAAACAATAATTATGGAAATACAGTAAATAAATATATTAGTACACAATACAGGTTTACCCACAGCAAAATTTCAGACTGAGGTGACTTTCTTTAATTTATAATCTGCTGTGTCACTGATAAAATACTATTGATTATTGCAGTAACTAAAGCCAAAAATATAACATGCCTTGAAGAGAGATTACAGCAGGCTACAATACAGAGGAAGTGATTACTGGATTAGTATGTGTTTGAAAATAATGACTTAAATATTTATTAAACATGGCAAGAAGAATTTCACTGTTTCTCAAACTTCATCTCAACACAGGAAGATCAGAACAAAGGAAAAACTGAAACAAATTAAATGTATTGATATTCAATGGAAGGTGATGACCTGGTATTACTATTTCTGTTGCCACATAACCACAACTACTGCCTGTGAAGCAGCTAAATAGGCACAATGTAAAATGAAAAACTATTCAGCTAACGAGAAAACACATTTGCTGTCTAAACACTCATTTAGACACAAAACTAGAGAGGGTTATAGTAGATCATCTCTAACCTAGCCTTCTGGAAGAAGGTATTATATAGTACTGCAGTAGGAGTAATATAAGATGAAAAAAGAGCATCTTCCTTGAAAGTTCCCTGAACATTTAATTAATCTTAAAGATGTTTCCACTACCTAAAGCAGGCCTGAAAGAAAGCTGGAAAGGGATGTGTTACAAGGGCAGATAGGGATAGGACAGAGGGAAATTGCCTTAAACTAAAAGATGGCAGGTGTAAATTTGATATTAGGAATAAACTCTTTACTCAGCAGGTGGTGAGATAGTGGCACAGATTGCCCAGAGAAGCTGTGGCTGCCCCATCCCTGGAAGTGTTCAAGGCCAGTTTGGATGGGGCCTTGAGCAATCTGGTGTAGTGCAAGGTGTCCCTGCCCATGGCAAGGGGTTGGAACTGGATGATCTTTAATGTCCCTTCCAACCCAAACCATTCTATGATTCTGTGTTTGCTACTAATAAAGGCAGCCATTCTCCTTGCTGCTTTAGAAAAACAGGGTATCCTTTACAGTTAAGATAATTAATGTAATTGCCAACAGTTTTAAGAACTCCACTGGCTTCTCACTGTTTGTTCTAATTACAAGTACTGCTTTTCTTTACACTTTCTGACCATTACTATTAATGTATAAAATGCCTGATATGTATTTTGACAAATGGGTTCCCAACTGCTGTGCACTCTGCTCCAACTCCACTGCACTGATTAAGGACAAGAGATAATAAAGCCAATGCTCCTTGAAATCTGAAGAGTTAAAGGACAGACTTTAAAGAGAAGCCACTCTTTCCTTTGGTAAAACAATGACCATGACAAAAAGCCTTTTGTCCATCAGTTTTCCTGTTATTAACAGCTTAAGGAGATGAAACTATTTAGCAACCCAGAAAGGTGATCAATGTACAGAATTCATTAAGCAAAAAAAAAATTATATATATATATAGGACCAGCTTGAGGAGATCAGTTTGAGGAGAGACAGAGTTGGGATAAAAACAGTTCAAGTTTTTATTTTTTACAGCACTTCAACAAACAATAAAAGCCTTGAATAAATAGTTTCATAAGCTAATTTAAATAAAATGCAGTATTCTAAACAGTTACCCACAGTCTGTAACAGTCCAAAATAATATTGACACAGCATTTTACAAAGACCATTTTCACTATCAATCTTTTAATGTCATTATTCAACCTGTTCTTCTGACAATGCTCTTTACACCGTGTTTTCAACATTTGGTAATCAATGCATATATTCAATCCACATATATATAAATACATTTTTTCATTGAAATATTTTTCTCAGCACAGTTAAAAGGAAGACTTAATTATATCCATGTTTCGTAAAGCAAAGGCATATAGACACTGTGGGTGGTTCTTGAAAGCCTTCCCTCCCTCTTCTTGTGGTGGTCCCTAAGAATCTGGCAGCAGAAATAGCTCACATATACAGCTACAAATGCTGAGTCTGAAAACCATATATTCCCTGTGTTCCCACGGCACCAAGCTCAGTTCGGGATGTCACCACAGACAAGCAACCACCACAATTACCATGAAGCTTCCAGTTAAATGAAAAGTCATTGGAAAAGAGAAAACCAGAGAGGAAAAGGGAAAAAAAAATTCAACAGATGGAAAAAACCAGAAAGAAAGATGCTCATATTGATTGTGTTGCACTGAAAAAAGGATGCAGTTAATGTACCAATGAATCAATTCACTAAAGAGGGAAGTTAAAAACAGCTTGGAGAAATATCTAAACTACTTTGAAAATAAGAGTATAAAGATAGAAAAGAAAACCACCTGCTTGTCCAGTACCTATTTTGCCTTTAAGCATATCTTTGACCAGATACTACTTTTGCCCTTTGTTCAGAAAAATTAGCTAGATCTAAACTTTGACAATTGAATAAAGTGTGAAAATCCAGATGTGAAAATGTTTTTCATCATCTTCTAATAAACCTTTGATAATGTATTCTGTTTTGTTACAAAATCATTTTAATGCCTTGACCAGAATAAAGTGTAGATTAAGACAAAACACAAATCTACAAGAACAAAAATTGAATGATACCAAAAAAGGTTCAAAGAGGACAATTTTTAATTGTGGTCTGACCACAATCTATTTTTCCTTCAGAAACCATTTTATCAAGAGTTTCCTGTAGAAAGAGTATCATAATTTTCTAGATCAGTGAAAGTCAGTGAAGTCACAGTGAAGTCAAAATGATATTAAGGCCAGAAGTATTCATTTTTTGTAGGGTGAGACAGAAGAATAGTAATGAGAGGCCTAAATTTCACTTCAAAGTCGTGCTTGGGGTTTTCACACTCAAAACCCCAGAGCTCTCACTGATTCCAAGTACAAGCAAGCAAACTGTTCAGCAGAACACTCATGCTTGATCACTGGATTTTTCTGATGCTCCTCTCTATAAAAAGTGTGGGTTTGTAACACTCAGCTTGCCTGTGATCGTTTATGAATGAATTCCCTACGGGAAAAAGAACTAAATTCAGTTCCCCAAGGCAGTATTTAGCTGCCTAAAATATAATACTTCCTTGAAGCAGGAATTTATTCCTGAAGGATAAATTCTTCATTTATCCTTTCAAGAATCAGGACTGTGATTTTTCACTACATAGACCTGACACTAAAACGTGCCCAGCCTGGGCAGGAAGACAATAGTCTCACAGAAGACAAACAGAGATGAGAGGTAGAGAGTGATTATAAGCTGAATAATGATCATTGTGTAAGGAAATTAAGATTGTACAGGCAGTCTACAGCTCTGACACATTCTAAATTTCAAGCATTCAACTTCAAACGGAGACAACTGCTTTAGAAGTAAAACTTTTATGTGTAGTATCCCAGATTTCCAAAACATATCTCCTCTGTATTTTGAACTGATGGAATGTCTGTTGACATAGGAAGCTTGTTAAAATCTCAGTGATCCAGCATCAGAGAGAAAAGGAGTTTACTGAATGGGTTTCATGGAGACTCCAGTAGCACAGATGTGCTGTGATTCTGTAGTCTCAGGAGTTCAGT
Organism: Climacteris rufus; assembly: GCA_013398175.1. Lineage (NCBI taxonomy): Eukaryota > Metazoa > Chordata > Aves > Passeriformes > Climacteridae > Climacteris > Climacteris rufus. The sequence continues at coordinate 702,454 of VZRZ01006460.1, forward strand.
CCACTTGATAGAAAAGGAAGAAGCATATCCTTATTGTGGCTTCTAACATCTCTACAGGCAAAACTCAAAAGTGGTGCTAAGCAGTCTGATGAGTTAGTTGTTTTTTTTTTAATAGCTCAAAGCTTTATTAGAGCATGAACACTTAATATGGTGCACATTACATCTGAATAATGAATGAGTGGATTTAGTCAAGCAAGAGAATAATCAAATTCACTTATTGGCTAAGTTGAATAATCAGTGAACAGAGTTTGATGATCTCTAGGAGTCAAGGCTAAACCAGGACTGCTCTTTCCTGTGCATGTTCCTTAGCAGTAAGAACCACTGCTGCCATGGGCATCCATCTTTTCAGGTCAGTTTTTCCTTAATGTCTGAACCTTTCTCCATCATCCCTCTGCTTTGTTCTAATTCTGCTTCTCCCTTTTCTTCTTTCTATGTTGCCATGCCTAGTTTTCTACTATGTATTCCTGTCTGGCATATAGCAAACTCTGAACAGGTTTTCCTCAGTCCTTTATCTGACGACCCTCAGCTCCACCTGATCACTTCTTCTACTGCAGCTTGTCATTCTGCCAGCATAAATTGCCCTTCTTTGCTATTCAACTTGCTTCTCCAAAGCCCTTCTCCAAATCACTTGGCCAGCAGGGAATCTACTCCCCATTCTTTCATAGATGCCTTGCACAATCTCTGTGCATGTTCCACAAGCAATATGCTTCTTTTCCTCCCTCATCCTTTTATCATCCCCTATCCCACTTACTCTGACCAGGTGTTTGCATTTATTATGTCAGGTTTTGGCTTTTGCCCCAATCTCTTTCATTCTGCCACACTGTTTGTAGTTGCTCTCCCCATCACATTTAATGATTCCCAGATCTATCATTTTCTTCCAAATTATTTGTTCAGTCAGTCTGCTTTCTCCCTCCACTGGCTCTGTGTATCAATCTACCCCCACATCTCCTCAGGAGCCCACATTATTTTCTGCATTTAGCTCAGACAGCTTTCCTTGTGTTACGTACCAGAAAGGGAGGAGAACACTCACAATACAAGAGGAACAACTGAACAACACTACAATACAAAGCTGCATTGCAGGAGGAAATGTGCTGAGGATAGCTCACACCCATGTGAAGAATCAGGTTTAATAAACTCTTAAGTTTGCAAGTTGCTCAGTAGAAATTGGGCCAAATTTAAGCAGATGTATACAGGAACAGACAAGCATAATCCAACACATGAAAACCCACCAAATTTCACATCCCTCCTCCTAAGAACAGCATGTATTTGTTTCTTTTCTTCCAAATAATCACCATTTTTTGTCCAAGTTGAGTTAACAATATAAGTCGTTTTTACCCTTTAACCAAAACGAAGCAAGCAATTAGCACAGCATATTTCTGTTCTGCTGTTAAAGGTCGGTGTTTTTGTCAATATCTGAAAAGAAGGCCTACTGATGGGATTCAGAGAGAATTGTATTACATTCACACTTTTAATAAAGGCAGTAACCAGCACATTCACCATCTGCAGTTTTGGCAAATCCACGTAAAAAATATCATCTACTATATCCTGGAATAACTTGTGCATAAATGCTTTTGAGTTTCTTTCATTTAATTTGTGCTCTTGACTGCCTTCCAAGGGAAAATGCATCCATCCTTCTCACTGATTTTTTTAAACTCATTCTGTACCTTTTCAGAAGGGTCTGTAGGATACTGACGGTTAAGTATTTAAAGATGGTTAAACTTGCTTCTGCTAACATTCATGTATCTATTGGTATTTCCCTTTATCTTCTGGACAGTTAGTGGAAAGCATTACTTAAAATAATGCTCCAAAATTTATAATAGCTTTATGAAAACTGGACACAAGATTAGCAACATTCCATATTTTTCTTACCTTTTGTTATTTTTGGAAATTGTTCCCATGTGTTAACAAGTATTAAACAGGGGTAAAAAAGACTCTGATATTTCAGTCAATTTCTAAAGATCATGTTACTTAAGAGAAATCCAAGACAACTGTTTAATTTTCAGTTACACAACTTCTGTGTACAACAAAACCTTACAGACTTTTATACTGTCAAAAGATGCTGATACTACACCAGTAAATTCTGTGCCAAGATCTTCTCTAAAGTACCACACATTTCTCAAAAGAAATTGTGACTTATTCACTGCAAAAAAATAAGTTCCTCATTTACCAGTAAGACAAATGCAAAAACAAGATGAAAACCGTTTCACATTAAATAATTTTGATTAATTCGCAGAGTACATAACTTCTACATTTATCCCCCATATAAACATATATCACAGCTCCAGTACTTTGACACTAAAATAACATCCAAAAATGCCTATTTTCTGAATAAGTGCAGATCAACAAATGCTTTTGCATGAAATAACAAATTCTACATTAATTGGTATCTTGTCACACAATACGACTTAGTAATCATACATAAACTATTATACACTTGTAACCATCTCATTCTGGTACATTTTAAAAGGTTGGACTTACACAAGGGAAAAAAGCATTCTGAAAACATCTTCAATGTCTATAAATTTTTGAGTTTTACACACAAAAAGTTTTTGCAATACAAAATTAAAGGTAGCTCAAAATTTCTGTTGTCACTTTAACAATTTTTTTTTTTAAGTGAAGGAAATAACATGTCAATGTTTTTATTATGACCAACATGATGGCAAAGGAGCACATGACTTTTAGAATAAAACTTCTAGAGATTGATTTTTTAGGAGTGGCTAAGGACTCAGTCTCATCCTCTTGAAACAGGGCAGGTGATACAAGGCATACTAAAGAGCCAGGAAAGAATGAAATCTGAAACTCTGGTACAATTAGTTCTATGTCCAAAATACCCATATTAAAAAAAAAAATAAATAAAGCACCAAAAACCCCCAATAAATCAACAGAAAATTTCTGCAGTACCTTTAGGTGTGATAGCACTAGGACACACNTAAACAAAGCACCAAAACCCCCCAATAAATCAACAGAAAAAGAATTCTCTTATTGGACAAAAGCTATTTCTGCAGTACCTTCAGGTGTGATAGCACTAGGACACACATCTTTTAACAGGTCTCCCAAAGTATGCAACTGTCCTCCTGAAGCAATTGGTCGAAATAGCTTCTGTATAAAAGGTCTCTCTGTTGTTGCCTGTTTAAATAAGAAAAGAAAAATCAAAACCAACTGTTTAAGAACTATGCAAATATGTATAATTAGTATTTGAGACAGGTAGAAGATAGGACAGAACTAAAGGTTGCAGTAGAAGAAACATCTGGTATTTCCACATTCACCTCCCCCAACCCCCGCATCTTGCATTTCATTCCTGTCCCGAAATGCAGGGAAGTTTTTGTGTATTAACAATTGCAAGTAAGCTGTCACTCCAGAAAAACTGTGAAGATAATTTCTAGACAGTGTCATAGGATATAAGAGTGTTAATTTTTTTTTTAAAGCCCCAAACCTTCTGTTATGGAATACAACCTGCTTAAAAAAACCCATTTAAATAGATCCTTAATTTAAATAAAATAAACCGTGAGCACAAACTCAGGAGTTCAACATACACCTATATATTTTGCCAAGTCAAAGCAATATTGTACCCTTACAGCTCAGCAGGTGATTTTTTTTTCCAGTAGAGTTTACATGGAAAATTTCAAATTATTTCAGCTGCAAGAAACAGTACAACTATAAAAAAAAGAAAAAAAGTGTTGTGCTTTGACAGACAACCTAGAATCTTCTGCCTACTTAAGGAATGAGTCATATGTAAAAAACATACATACCCCACTTCTGTTGCAGATATACAAAGGAATTCAGAATTACTTCAACTACACATCCTTCAGTTTAAAGCCATTCCCCTTCTCCTACCACCACACACCCTTGTAAAAAGTCTCTCTCCAGCTCTCTTGTAGGCCACTTTTAGGTTCTGGAGGGTCTCTTTGGAGTATACTCTCCTCCAGGCTGATCAAGCCAAACTCTTACTCCCCATATGCATTAGCATAGTTTCCAGGAGGATTTGCTCCATGGCCTTGCTGGACAGAGGTAAGACTGACTGGCCTGTAGTTCCCCAGGTCTTCCTTATTTCCCTTTTTTAAAAATGGGGTTACATTTCAGTAGGAACTTCACTGGACTGCCACAGCTTCTCAAATATGATGGATGATGGCTTAGTCATTTCATCTGCCACACTCCTCAGGATCTGTGGGGACATCTCTCATCCGGTCCCATAGACTTGTGCACCTTCAGGTTCCTTAGGTGTTCTTGAACCTGATCTTCTAGAATGGGCAGTTTTTCATTCTCCCAGTCCCTGCCTTTTACCTTTTGGGACTTGGACAGTCTGGCTGAAATACTTGCTGGTGAAGCCTGAAGAAAAAGACACTGAACACCTCCAAGTTCTGGGTAAACAGGTCTCCCATTTCCTTCTGGAGAGGGCCCACAATTTTTCTAGTCTTCCTTTTATCCCTGACATTCCTATAGAAGCTTCTCTCCTTAACCTTAATGTCCCTGGCCAGATGTAATTCTATCAGATCTTTAGCACTTATTTAGGAACTGTGGTTAAGGTAGCTCTCTTTGGGTATCTGTAAAAGCAGCTCCAAGGTCAGCAAGAACCTGACATTGCAAGGACAAGCAAAGGTTTTTTTCCTGATAAGTGTCCTCTCCAACAAAATTCAGCACCTGAGCCAGAGGAGAGAAGTTAAAAAGCTTATATTTAACCAACCCAAACACTTCAATTAAGCTCCAAATTGTTGCTGACAATTTTCTGCAAGCAACTAACTCCCAAAAGCAGCTGATGTGCCCTGCATTACGGGTGACTGGGCTCCAGCAAATGACACTTTCATCACATCCTACCTTAACTGGAAAAAGGACAAGCCACTGCCCCTTTCAAATTTAGTGTCCTACCTCTCAGAAAGAGTTTCCCATCCTACAATGTTAATTGAAAAATAAAAACAAAACAACTCAACATCGAGAGGTATTTTGTCTCCCAGTGGCAGTTCTTGGGGAAAAAAACAATCACTCAAATGAAACAAACAATCCCCCACCAAAAAAAACCCAAACAAAGTATAGCCAAAAAAAAAAGTTAAAAATTATTTTTGAAAGGAAGTTACAGTGTGATTTGTCAGCCCTTCCTACATGAAAAGCAATGCAAGTGTCACTCACAGGCCAGCAGGGAGTCTTTTCCTAAGAGTGGTAAACTAACTCAGAAGTAACTCCAGGGCACAAGAGTGCAGAACTGTTGACACACAGCTACTTGTTACTTCTTGATAATAGTTTTCAAAAATGGAAAAATAGTGTTTTTCCAGTTTTTCTTATTAAGACTGATCAGAAGGACCTTACTAGCTGCTGTAGTCAATCCTCTATGTCCTCAGGGCAGCAAAATGCAGATACCAACAGTGCTAATGAAACATCTGAACATTTGAAAAATGATGGGAGGCACACAGCCAGCCAGATCCATGCACCTCAAACAGATCCACACTTGAGAAGTGAACTTTGGCATACTATGCTGAAGAAATGTACATGCAATACATTTCTAAAAAGTAAAAAAACAAAAAAACAAAAAAGGCAAAACATCTAAAATATTGTTATAGTTAAAAGAATTTTGTATCAAGTTTAGTTTTTAAAAAGGCTCAGGTATTCACAGAAGTCTAGTCATAGCTCCCAAGTGCTTACTGTCTGAAGTAGCAGAAGTGGAAATAAACACCAGAAGTATGCAGGCAAAGGTTGTTATCATCAACAGACTTTTAAGATACAAATTTCCCAAATGTGTACTGCAGTTTTTCATTCTTTATTAATAAACTATGATCAATTTCTTCCCTTGCTATAATAGTTTAATGCCACGGCAAAAAGCCAAAGATGTATTTTCTCAAGTCTCCCACATAGCTGCTGACTGCTGCAAACAATATCCTTAGCTGCTATCATGAAACATTATAGAAAATGAATTTAATTTTGCATTTTAAGTGTTAAGCAGCACAGATGTGGCAATGTAAATAAAAATCACTGGTCTTCATCAATGTTAAAATCATAAAAGTAACTGCATGTTGTTTATACAAAGACTGTGGTTCACAAATCTAATCCTACAGGCAGAGTATTACCCCAACATGCTTACACTTCTTCCCTCATACACAGCAGATGCTTTATGCATTAAAAGAGTCAAAAGAAAAGACCCATCCTACAATCTACAATATTTACAGGATGGCTTTTCTAAGTATCTTAGTCATACAGGAGTATAAATAATTTTAGAAAAATCTTACCATCACTCTTTTCCAAGTGTAGAAATATAAAGCCAACTTGACTACAACTTTCTACTCTCCTATTCCCATCCCTGAAAGTGTCCCAGCCAGGCTGGATGGGGCTTTGAGCAAGCTGGTTTAATGCAGGATGACCCTGCCCATGGCAGGTGGGTTGGAAGGTCCCTTCCAACTCAAACCATTCTATGATTCTATTTACTACAACAGCACATGAAGGGAATAGCCACCATGAATAACTGCTTACATCAAGTTGTGTTTTGTACAATATTTGCTTAATCAGTCATGCAAAAAAGTACCACCTGTAATGTAATACAAAGACATCACTGCATAACTGGTAATGATTTTAAATGATCTACATCAGATCTAAAGCAAATATTCATACGACAGCTGTCACTTTTCCTACTAAAATAATCACAACTTCAACAAAATGTAGTGCTTTTTAAATGGTTTTATTTTACAATGTAGCCACCATGTAGCTGTGGGCTGTTCAGAAGATTCTGGATGCATTTGCAGGACACAAAAGGTGAAAGTCAATCAGTAATTGCCAACGTCTACAGAACAAATGCCTTCAAGTATATGAGAAAATGAAGACCAATCACTTGGCCCAAAAATTGCAGTGCATTTTACATTTATCATATCCACAGTTTAGTATCAAATTATCAAATTTATATGAAAGCAAATCTTCATCTCTGAATTAACATGTTTTCTAGAATGTTGGACTTAATTGCAACTACTCATTCTTCTATATTACTACATAGCACCACAAATTTCATGCTTTGCAGAACAAATAACACTTCACTCTTTTTTATAGGAAGTTTAAACCATGACAGTGATAGGATAGTGACAGTGAAAACAACTTACACCACAGTGAGAAAAAAATAGATTAAAGTTAATATACCTATTCAGGTATACTGGCCTTAAGAAGAATTACAGGTGAGGCCAAGTTTTAAGAGGCCATTTAAGGCAGTGTAAAGCCTCACAGGATCAGAGACAAGTTAACATATACAGTTACATGCTGTGCTAACAATTGTAACTCTTTTTCTGCCCTATCATCCTGACCAAAAAAAAAAAGTTGTCAGCTTGCCTGGTCATTTTCAGAATCAACAGAACATCAAACACTGCAAGAAATCCACAATTTAATTAGTCAGATATTTTATACAGGATGCATCTTAAAATGAAAAACATAACTCATGAACCACTGGGTTTTAATCTGGAAAAATCACAGTTACCAGTATTTTCACCTAGAGGAAGCGATTTGGATTTTCTGCCTAAACACTCAGCTGCTACTCAGTATTCAGACAAACAAGTTACCATACATACTGAACCCACAAAGTATAAAAAGAGTTTCTTAAAATTCCCACATGTGCATAAGCTGTCAGCCTAAAACTGTAAAAGTTGAGACTTCACTACATATTCCATCACATTTTCAGTAGCTTGTCAAGTTCATAGTCTGTGCTGTCTCCTAATGAATCAGTTTACACTAAAAAAAGCTCTCTTAATTTCACAGAACCATTTTGTTTAAACTGATTTAAACTCAACCAAGAATCTTTAGAAGTAATAAGAGTTTGCATAATGATGAAAGTTATTTTATACAAAAAAGAAAGAACAGGAAAATTAACTCATCCCTGAAAATGAAATTATGTAAAATTAAATATGTGCTCAAAAATAATTTTTTCATTCATTTTAGAAGATGTCTTCTACTTTATAGAAATGTTTTCAATTAAAAATCTCAATGCACAACCTAAAAGTGACTGACTGAAAAGCTGGTGAATTGCTGTAGTCACAGAACCATCACAACACCATGCCTGTCTCACAGCAAGACACTCTGAGCCCCCATCTGAAATACTGCTCTTTCACTGGTGCTGAAATGCTGCTATCTTTGACTTCTTTTTGCTTAATATTAGACCAGACTCATTGAGTACTTAATTGTGGAGAAGGCATAAGAAGTATTTCTGGGTAGGAGTTTCTGGGTTGAGCTTTTGCTGTTTTGTTTCTTTTATTTTAAAAAAGCTTTTAAAAATAAACTTCCATCTCTTTCATAAAGGTGATTTCAGCCCAACAAGCTAAAGTACACACAAAAGTGATCTTGTTTTATCTATTTGAAATCTGTCACCTTTCAAATGTTATTAGTATTTTTGAGCTTCTATTCCAAGAGGCACAAAACATGACAACGTGATATGCCTTATCCTGTAATCACTGCTCCTCTCCTTTTCTTCAAATCTTCCAAGCAACAGAGGGCTTCTCCCAGACAACACACTGCTTTATTCTATACCTTTGATAATTTTCTATTTCACCTACTCTTTCAGATGTTAGGACTGGAATAACATTCCAAAAAAGGACTATTTCTAGAATTTCTTTAGTCTTTGCAAAGTCCTTCAAGTAGATGCTCTAGTTATGATTTTGTGTGCTTTGAATAAGACTGGCACTGTTTTTGTTAGCATTCAAAATTTTCAACTGCTTACCTGCAACATCACATCACTGTTCAGAGAACAAGGTACATCTTATTATAAAAGAGAATTAATTAAGTTTTTTTTTAATAAAAGAATGAAGTAATGCTTTTGTATGTCCAACATGTAACTATAACCCATAAGACAAAAAGGAGAATAAACATTCTCAACACACCTACCTAGAATTACCACAGAAATTGAGTCACTGACAGGATGTGCTGTGAGTTGCAGGACTAGTTGTAAAATCAACAAATGTATTCATCAAAGTATCTGTTTTTCCCATACTACATTTAAAATTTCTCAAATAAATTAGATATTTTCAGAGGTTATAAAAATTCCAGTACATACCTGAGTTTAGCCTATGGGAAAAAATGCATCCTTTCACTCTTTTTTGAGTTTGTATCAGAATTTCTGCAGTTAAGTTGTGAGAAGGAAGCTTTGGTTTCCTCATTAAATAAAAGGTCTTTATCATGAAGGACAGGAATTTTACACTCCCTAATATTTTTAAGAGGCTTGAAACAACAAAAAAAAATTAAACAAACAAGCTACACTTTGTACATTTAATTACACTAAATCCAGACTCCTAAATTAGAAGTGCAGAAATTTATCACTATGTTGAAGCTGAAGATAAATTCTATGAATACATGCATATATACTTTAATAAGGTCATGACAAATGTGTATTTGGATACCTCTAAAATTTCTTAGATGGGGAGGTAATCATCATATCAATCACACATATCAAGGAATCACAACATCAAGTAAAGGGAAAATTCTGTTATTCTTAAAAGCACTCCTAACAGTATTACACAAGCTGGAAAACCTTTAGGTTTGGAACATTAATAATCACTGTTTTAAAAGCAAGAAGAATTATAGGATGTGTCTTCTTGGTGAAGCTTTAACAGACCTTAACAATGGCCCCCATAACATGTGGCAAATATTATGTCATGAATTGATGCAAGTAATAATGCCAGAATTATCTAGTATCTTAGCCAAGACTGTAGTCAAATTAAAACCACAACTAGAATTATAAACACATCTGGAATAAGGTTAAAATTTTATGTAGTAGGGCTTATTACAGTTATGTCTAGACAATAATATTGAACCATTTTTGATCATGAATGGTTAAGGACTATTCTCCTAATCATGCATGGACAACAACTCATGTCTTCCTTGATGCCTTTCATTGAACAGAGCACACTTACGAAACAACTGCAGTGCTAGCCTAACTTTCTATACAACTAACAACAGTTTAGCATTATTATAAACTTACAGAAAAATATGGCAACTATTTCAGTTAATTGTCTCTTACATTGTTGAGGACCATTACTTGTTCATCTTTAAAAAGATTAAAGAACCATTTAAAATATCACCCTTTTCCATCTTATTTAAACTGGCAGAGAATGCTTCCTTACAATCTTTTAGTAAAAGCTTTACATAAAAGCAACAAAATTAGTAATTAGAACCATGAAACACATTTGAAAGTGAAGTCCTACCACATGTTCTACTTATCTGGAAAAGATACATGTAATTAGAAAGCATCCCTTAACAAACTGATTAAAAATTTAGTGGACTGAGTACAATGTGACACTTCAGAATAGAAGATACTGCTTCAGTTTCTGTAACTGTTTGTAAAGATGCATCATGCTTTCCACATTGATTTTGCATTCAAAGTATTTTCTGATGTTCAGACAGATATTTATACATGTTGATGAGATCTCCCCACCCTCAAATCTTTTCTTCTGCAGGCTGAACAGTCACAGATCCCTCAACTTTTTTTCCCTCTCACATTAGATGCCCTAGTCCCTTAATTACCTCAGTGGCCCTTTACTGTACTCTCACCCTACAGCTCCATGTCACTCTTGCACTGCAGAGCCCAAAACTGTACTCCAGGTGTGGCATCACCAGTGCCAAGTGGAGTGCAGGGATCATTTCCCTCAAGCTGCTGGCAGCTCTCATCCTACAGCAGCCCTAGGTTACAATTTAGCTTTCCATGTCATAGGTCCTACTGCTGATAACAAGAGTATGTATTGCCAAAAGTTCCATTATCAATTCCACACAAAAAGTTGCAGAAGTATCACTCAAAATGCTTAACAAGCATGGCTGAACCACATTCTGGCTGTCACCTGCTCTTTCAAATGATCTATCAAATTTTCTTGTGCAGGGAAAGTAGCACTCTGTTCTCTGAACAACTGAATTTGCACTATTTAATCTCAGGTGAATTGGACAGATCCAAGAAGCAGAAGAAAGTCAACACTTTAGACACACAGAGCAGACAGCAGGCAACAGTCATTTGTCCAGAAATAACAGAGACTCAATACAAGAAGCAGCTTCAAAAGGCGGTTTTGTTGAGGCCTGTGAAGGCAAACCAACCTACAATAAAAGCATGGCCTCCAAGTATTGAATTTCCTTCCCAGGAAAGAATTTGTATTTGTAACTGGTAAAATATCAAGACATCTGAAGAGTCAGGGACAACAAAGCAGTAGTGCTCTTCACAGCTGCAGCATTTCATGTGCTCATGCAGACCTAAGCCTTACATAGCGATTGAGCAATTGAGTACTAACTACCTATGAAGCAAACAACTTTAGAAATGGATTTACATCTACAAAAGCAAACACTACGCTGCTTGCTTAAGAGCAGTAAAAAATACAATACTTCATACACAGCTTTCAAGCTACTTCAAACCATTAAATCAAATAATTCTCTGTAGTTTTTCTACAGTAATGATTAAATGAAGGAACTCATATAAACAAGGACAGCAAAATTTCAAAAATTCGTTTATTAATTCATTGTTTGTTAATTTCTACAGTATGGTGTCATATCCCACTTCCTCATAGGTTTGTTCCATTCCAGATTTACCTGTGGAGAATTTGTTGTCAGTCTTCTGGAAAGTGCAAAGAAAGAACTCTTGGTACTTTCCAAACAAACACTTTGTATATTTTCTAATCCTCAATTTTGTGCAAAAGTTAATCTGTTTTATTCACCTATTTTATTTAAAAGTAAGTAAAGGTGGCATACTGATATTGACAAGTCAAAACAGGTACTGCTGCAACTTTCATCTATGCAGAGTTTGCATCAACATCATAGCTTAGGCTTCGTTCTACTTTAATTCCTAAGCAACAGGCATTGCTTATGATGCACAGCCACAGAATTAACCCTTGAAGATGGCAATCCTCAATTCTCTGAAAAAAAATTCTGTATTAGCTTTTCCCTTTTTTCTGAGAGCAAAGCACCTCACCAACTAATTTTTTTTTTTTTAATTTTGCTATTACATCAGAGTACAAGAGCCAATCTCAGAGGAATACAGCTCCAGACTGGGAGCTTCAGGTAGGCAAAGCCCCGTTTGTTTCAAAAGAGGAACCTGACCACATTACAAAGTACGTGGTGAAAGTGGCACATCAGTTTGTGTTCACTAAAGCAAGTGAAATGGAAAAGTAAAATGATCAGCTTTAATGATTAGAAGAAAGACAGCAATATACCAAAGATCACTGCATTTAAATTACAAGAACCAGTAGTAACTATACACAGACCTAACTCAACTGAATTACTGCTTCATTAATTGTCTTCATCACAGCCTCTCAACATATTCATATTCTTAAAAATTAAGATTCAAGGTTGAGGTAAAAAGTGCATTTTGTTTTTTTAATTGCATACATACACTAACTTTCCTAAGAAATTTAGGATGGTATTATATAAATCTACAGGAGTACCACCTTAATAAAACAGTTTAGGGAAATAGAGCCACAAGAATTCAAACCTCATGGTTTAAATTCAAACTTGTGGCATGAACACTTATCTAAGCCTATTTACATCCAACTTCATTATAATAAGACAATTCAGAGAAAAGACAACAAATGAAGAGTTTTATACAAAACCAATTAGCTAAGAAACTACCAACTCATAATTAGGGAGTGCATAAGAGGTAAAATTAAGGTATTTTCAAATTAGGAATAGACTTTTTTCACACAAAGTGTTCATTATTTCATTGCAACTCAAACTGTACTTTGACTTAGAAAAAAGATCTATAAAACGGTTTACACAAAAGTTAATTTAGTAACTAGGATTCTACTTTTTTTGTATACTTAGTCTTCTGAAATATACAAATGTATTAAGTATGGCAAGATCAAAAAAGAATTTTTTAAAAATACTACCCATTTTTCCCCCAATATGCAGAATCCAGTATGTCCCTAAATTGTTTTAAACTAGATATAATGTAATTCAGAACCTCAACAAACTATTTCTCATACAAGCAAAACTACTTTATTCGTTGTATACAAGCCACATCTACATTCAACTCAGAAGAATTACTGTCGCTCCGACTGACAGGCCTGAACTTGCTTAAAACTACCCAGCTCAGTAAGAGCTCAACCACAGCAGAGAAGCGACCCAAACCAAGGTTTTACAGCCCCATCTCCTCTGCATCTCCTTCCCTGAGCACTGTGCAACTTTTACAATAGCTTTGAACTAGGCAGATTGACAGTTTTACAGACAATTTGGGCATATTTACGGAAACTTCAGTCACATTTTGACAACAAATACAGTTTATCATCTCAGAATTTTTCTTTTAGACTCTGATTGACAGCTCCCATCCTGTACGGAGATTCTTAAAGGCACAGGGCTGATCTTGCACATGGGTTCCTTAAGTCTCTTAACAGAGCTGCATGGGCATTCCTTAATATAGAATATGTAAAAAAAGTCATCTTAAACAGTGCTGGTTTGAGCCAGCTCATTTCAATGTGCACTGAGATGCATAAGAAAAGCTTATGCAATTATGGAACCTCAACTGTGGTGACAGTGACCTTCAACTCAAGGCGACAACTAGTTAAATTGCTATTACTTTCAGCACAGAACTAAACAACCCAATTCAGAAAACAAGTGTTTAAGGATCACACTTCCCCTGTGCAGTACTTGATTGAAGGGTTTCTTTCCTTTTTTTTTTCCAATCATGAGACACTAGGAAAAATATTTACCTAACAAAGCTTTTAAACTTTCTCATTCATAGAGCTTTGATTTTGAAGTAATTTAAAACTGGTGAAAATGTGCTACTCTTTCTTTAGTTATCATCAGTGAACCACCAGTTATTAGAATAAATCAGAGTCCATTTGCTTCTCCCTAGCACAGAAATTTAGCTGACCCCAGCTCTGTTACACAAATCACCATTTCACAGGATTTTCCTACTTGCTCAAACTTCTTCCTTGTACAAGGAAGTTTTTAAGAAACAAATTGATCTACTTTCAGCAGGCCCTTTATGAAAAGGTCATTTTGAATAAATAGCATAAGAAGTAAAATGAGGTATTGCACACAGGTCTGTTGAAGGGCATTCTACACTAGCCAACAAAATGCTGAAACTTGCTGTGTTGTGTTGCCCTCTTCAGGTCGAAAGCACTCAGATTTTCTAGTTCTTTTGCTTGACAACTTATTGCATTTCAACTTTTTTCACAACATTTTCAGATCTAAAGTTTCAAGTAGCAATTAACTTCACTTGTATTCCACCAGTGCTTGAAGCATTTTTGTTCTAGTATCTTATAAACTTTACTTTTGCCCTTTATGCCTCTCTTACCTCAATATTAATCTTGAAGATTATCAAAATATCAGCTAGTGTTCGAAAAGATGACTAAAAAACAACTTCAGCACTGATAAGCAAGTCTTGCGACAAGAGGCTTATAGAGCTCAAATGATTCAGCTTACCAAAGAAAGCTCCTGAAATCAATCCATAACTGAACTTGGGAGGTCAGAAAGCCAGATGACTTTAAAGTGGTGTAAGGCAAAACAGAATCTAGAAACTGAAGTCAGATAAATTTAGACTTGAAATGGAGGCTTTTCAACAACAAAAAAATTAATAATCAACTAGCATAAAAGGGTAAATTAATTATTACTTGAAAACCTTACAGGTAGACCCAGTATCTTTCCAAACAATCTGTTTTGATAAGTTTTTTAATAGTTATCATAACCTGGGCCTAATTGTGCCGCTGATTTGCATACTTGTAATGGGTTTTGCAATTGATTATCTGAGCTCTGCCAATTAATGTGGAAATATGGATAAAACAGTGTTCAAATGCTTGGAAATGGCCATGCTTGAGCTTCTGAGTCATTTACTGAGACAGATATTAATACTGACTTTAAATATTTCATTTCCCACTTCCACCTGGCTATTTTTTAGAGGACAGGTCATGGTAAATATTTATGTCTTCTTAGACATCTCAATACTGCAGCTTTGACAGAAAGAAGTGTCGAATTTAACTCATACATTATTAAGTATGGAGGATTTCACTCATGTTACTATGGAAGATAAACATCCTAACAGTTTGTGACTGTACAACTTAATCACAACATCTTAAGGGACTTCTGACAGGAAAACCTGTTCAAAGTTAAGGCCTACTATGTAATTAAGCAATAAAATTAATAAGCTAATCAAAACCCTTAGAAAATAGAAGCAAAGGAAACGCTCATTCCAGTACCACAGCATTTCCCAGTACCCAAATAAAGGAACAAGCAGACAACCCCATATCACCCCTTTTTGGACTGGCAAACACAACAGCCAGCCTGCATCAAGCCAACTGTGACTCTAGAAAAACTCAGGAGAACTTGTCGTGAAGAGTTTTCATGCATTTTCTTTCCAATACTTTCATAATTTCAATGTCAAGAATGAAATACAATATACAGCTCTAAATCCCATATACTCAGAGGGCAGATTCCAGAGGAAAGCAGGATGAAGTGGGTAAGCATGACGTGGGAAGAGAGCAAGATACCAAAACTAGGGGATGAGTGCACAAGTGAGACCCAGAGTGCTCCCACTCAGCACAAAGACAGCAAACAGCAGTCTCTATTAGCACATAGAGACTCCTCTCCTGACTAATATGCCCTGTCACAGTGTTTGGAGACAAAGACTGATGAAAAACTTCCTGCCACCTATCAGCCAGTTTGTTCAATTAGACTGTCAAACATCAGCTGGTGTTATAAACATGGGGGGACATTCCAAAAGTCAAACTAGCTGTAGTACTGGACATGAAAAGCAACGCTTAAGTTTAGAACATACTCAAAATATTACTATTATTTTCTCTCTTGCTATTAAAAAACAAGTGCAAAAAGTACTCTATTCTACAGTACTATTAGACAAAAAGGCAACAATTTTTTGTGCACCTGTCAATTGAAGACAAAGCAGATTACACTTCTGAAGTGATGAAGTAGGGAACTTGGTTTTTTATACATAGAAGTAAAAGTGTCATAAAAATGTAACCACTATTTTTAAACTGTCTCTGGTAGAAAAAGTTTCCACCTATGTCAAAGGTTTATCTGGTTCAAGTTCCACACGACATAGCTAACAGAACATGAGAGCTGGCAGTAAAAGCTCCACGACATCTTAGCTAACTTTTAAAACTGCAAACAAGTTCATCCTTAGTAACACTCAATTTTTTCTTCACCACCTTACTGTAGATGCCAGGATTCTGGTCCAATCTTAGCTGCTATACTTATAAGAAGAGGTACTGGACAAGAGTTTTTAAAATTACCTGTGGTTAGTTTAGTTCTGACTTACCCAAGTATGATGTTCATATTTTTGCATCTCTTTCTCCCACACACTCCATCAGATTTGGTCACCACAGGAGGTATGATTCATATTATTCTTTAGAAATGTATTTTAATAGACAAACCTTACCATTGAAACAGCATCTGACTTTTTAAAATAATTAATCCTTCAGTGAAAAATCTATTCAGATCACTTTATTGAATGCATTTTTTCTGCAGCAACTTTGCCAATTCACATTTAATTGTTGGTAAGACTGATTTTTCTCAGTTGATATCATAATCTAGTACATTTCTTTGCAGGAAAACAAATTCATCCACCTGATACTGCCAAAAAAATCTAGACAGTTCCCTTCACAGAATTTCCTGCTAATAATCTGGGGTAATAGAAGGTATAGAAAGCAAGAGGAGGAACTCTCCCTATTGAAGGCAATGCCTCGTCATTTCCTGTCTTCCACCTGTGTATCCTTAATTATCTACAGGAACACTCTGTGAAGACACAGGGAATGAATATCCACTGCAGCACAAGCTCAGGTTAAATCAGGTGTTTACACAGGAATATAAAAGCAACCAATTAGAATGCAAAGCTGACTTCTAACAGCACTAATGGAAATTAAATGCATTCGGGGTGGGGGTTAAATACATCTTAAGAATGCTTCAGTTATTTCTGCATATGCAAGTTTGTCACTAAGTACTATAAAATTATGTTAAGGCTAGAGGAATTAATTCCTTGTTTAGAATTAAATTATCATCTCACCCTTCCTAGGGCTTTCAAAAAATTCATTTAAATACGTAGAACAGTAATCAGTACACACACTAACAAACCAAACAAAAAAGCTAGAAACACCTGCATCCACTTTTTTAAAAAGAGGAACATGACTGAGAATATTTAGAAAAGCTAAGAGCAGCATTACTGAAAATAATATATACCAACCTCCTCAAAGGTTGTCTCAGCATCATCTTTATTTGTGTTTGGTCTTCAATTCTTAGTTAGATATTTTAGGTTTGAATTCCAGCAAGTAAGGGTTTCCAATTGAAAAGATAATGGAAATCAAGCTTAAGTACTACTGGCTAAAGTGATAGATATTGCTATATCATTTATTTATTTATTTTTAAAATGCTTTACTAGCATGAAATTGTGTGATATCATAGAAATCTTCTCTCATGCCTTAAAGATCTGCAACCTATTCAGACAGCAAAACCTTTTTGCAAACCCATTTACGTGATTTCTATGAAAAGACTTATGAAAAACCCCCACACCTATCACAGAACAAGCAAACAGCTTAGTCACCAACCAAACAAACTGCTGTGAGTACTACTTTTCCTGATACATACTTTTTGATTCTTATACAAACCTTGCCATCTGCAATGATCTCTGACAAAGTAACTGACTTCCGTTCTCAATCTAAGGTTTCATTATGACAGTAAATGTCTTATATCTAACATTAAAAACTACTTAAGTCCCATTGCAAGATGGTACAGGTTTCTATGGTCATTATAACCCTTTGGAAAGTAGTATCACACTATTCAGTACTATGAATAAAAGACTTTCTTTTCACAGCTATAGGTGCAAAACTTAGATATAAATAGATTGAAACATTCCAACAGAGCTCAGCTGTTTAATTTACAGAGAGGCTGCACAAGTTTTGTATAAGCTTTTAACCGTACATAATTCCAAACTTCATTATGCTATAAAAACTAAGGAGATCTTGAAAAATTTTAAGGATTCCAAGGAATATGTTTCCAAGTAAAGTGAGAAAAATAAAGTGTCGGTGTATTAAAAAAGAAAAAAAACATTCAAAGCTAGTTTTGGATTGTAAACTATACAATTAAAAGATAAGATAAAAAGACAAGAACTAGACGCAAGACCTATGCCATTACTTTCAGCTTAAAATACCAACAAGAAAAGAAGCCTATACAGTGATTCAGGGAAAAATGTTGCTCCTAAAGTGTATGACTTAGAGCTTTCAGAGAGCATTTTGCATCCAAAGCAATCTTCATTGTTAGCAGTTATTTTTAATAACAGAATTAGGTTGTTCGGTTTGTTGGTTTTTTTTTAAAAAAACAAACATTATCTACAGCAGCTTTAGCACATTCTCAAGTATTACTCATTTACAACACAATGAATGTTAATTACCTACTAGGAAAAGTACAGTCTGTTTTGTCTGCTAATTCACACAGTTCAGGGGTCTAGCAAAAATGAGCATACAAAGTTTTACCATAATGCTAGAAAAGGAAACACATAATTCTGAAAATAGATTACAATATATGACACCTCAGTGGAAGAGTTTGCTAAAAGTGGCTTTATTTTATTGTCTCCTACCTGATAAATTCTAAATGGGATGTATCGAAATCCATTATCTTCTGGAGGATACTCCATCAGTTTTCGATTTATTGCCCAAAACTGCTCAAATTTATCTGTGAAGGTAAAATTACACTTTGTCAATATTAATAACGTTTTAAGTTTAAAGAGATAAATGAGATATGATCAGAACAACATGCAAACCTTTCTTACTGAAGTTTAACCTGTATGAATTCATTTTCCCCACATTTCTCTTCCCTACTTAGCCTGAAGCCATAGGTAGGTCACCTGCATTCTCCTATGAAAACAGTAATGTGTCAATTTACTGAACTGAAAGAGAAAGCAACTTTAACTCATACCTTATCTCCCACTGTTAAGGAAATATTGGGCCATAAATTATGGATTTCATTACCTCAGCTAACAGTGCCTGTTTCCCCACTCCCTCCTGTTATTGGTCCATACTGTCTCACAGGATGCTAAAAATATCTAATTGTTCTCAACCATAGATGAACAATGGGTGTAACATATAGAGAAACTAAGGCAAGATAAATACTTTCTGAGTGGTTTACATTTGGATACGTAAATCTTGGAATAATCTGCAACAATGCATGATATAATAAGAAAATACACTGCCAGATTCATGACACAACCCGAAAATAGAAGTTTATGCTTGAAACACATTAGATCCAAGTCTAGATTTAGTAAAATAGCCTGCATACCATTTCATGCTGTTCAGAGATTACAAGAATTGAATAGTTTATTACATTTAAAATGAATTAAGGACAGCATAGTCCTTACAGTAATAAAGGGTTTTTACAGTAATAAAGGGTTTTATACATGCAAATCAATTATACAAATCAACCAAACAACTAATACCAAAAGTGATAGAAAGGAATATGAAGAGCTAAGATGAATAAAGCTGCTGCTAGCCTTACTGGAGAAAGACAGCTTTAGAAGGGGAAGAGCAAGGAATCAATTTCCTTATAGGCTGTAACTCTCCAAGACACCAAACACAGTGGATGTTTCCACAGAAGGAACACACAGGCTCCAATTTTCCCTCCTGGGTAAAATGTTCAGCCAAGTCTCAAGAAACTGGACCCTTACAGAATACACCGATTATGGAATTCAGCCCCTCTGCAGCAAGGTGAAATTCAACAATCTATTTGCAGGACAAAGGTTCTGCCTGCTTCCAAAAGTGCTGATAACAGTTAAAGCCATCACAGAAAACAAAAGGAGTTTGAGATTTGCTTCACTCCAGGAAACAGCACAAATGCCTGTCAGTGCACTAAAAGGCATAGATTAATACATATTGCAGGGTTGTAACATAATTGCTTTTCCCGACCGAATGTCAGCAGGAAGGCAGGAATTTCCAAGAAACTGTGAACAAACTCCTGCCAGGTATTCTGCCAGCATTTAAAGATACTTATCTCAGAAAGTACTTCCACACCCTTGTTTCCTGATTAGCAGTAAGTGCCTCTTGACAGGCACTTACCTGAGCTGCAGACAGCAGCACCAGGCAGCACCTGCCCTGGATGCAGGGTGCCACCCCGGCATTCACTGCGCTGGGAGGTTCAGGAGGTGGCAATGACAGAGACAACCGTGAAACAGACTGTAATCAAGCAATCCCACATTTGGGGACTCAGTCCACAGAGTTACAGGTTCAGGCTGTAGAACGACTGCCTCCTCCTCCTCAGGAGCTCTTTCCGAGGGAAGGTGAAGATTTAGCATGGTTCCTTCATCGTTGGAGACAGTGCTGAGAGCAGCTTGCAGCTTTCACTACGACTGCGTGAACAAGCACCCCGCAGGAGGCACTGATCAATTTATACTTCAACTACCACTTCTAACTCACTTGAGAAAACTGTTATGGTGATACATAAAACAATCAAGACCTACGTAAGCTAGTGAGCTTCAGGAGACTTAAATAAGTAATCTACTATTTGGAGACATCCTAACTTGAACAGAAATAAAACAAACATTAACTTCATTTACTTGTCTAATGCTCATATTACAGTAATTAGGAAAGCTGGATGAACAGTTTACTGTCCTCAAAATTCACCAGAAATGAGCAACACATCTTATGGATCAGAAAAAAAGGAAATTATGAAAAAATAACAGACTTATGGTAGAAGATTAAATATATTGACCCTTGTGGCATATGGCAAACAAGTGAGGCTCTGAAAGACAAAAAAAAAGTTAAACAGTGGTAATGTGCAGTTAGCTCACTTCCATTCTTCATTCCAGCTTCCTTACCTCACAGAAAACATACCAGAAAACAAGTAATCTTATTTAAGGCGGGTACATTTAAAAAATTATATTTTCAGATTACTCTCTGAACACTTAGGCAGTGCTTAAGACAATCTATTGCTCAAATTTCTAATAGCTTCTGTAGTTTCCAAACATAAGAGTGATAAATCTGCAACAGCTGAATGATGAGCTTGTTGCATTTCATAATCCAGTAAATTCTGTCAATCCACCTGATATCCCAGGAATTTTAGCTACACATAATGGAGTATGATATCTTAAGACAGATCTCCACTGTGTGTACAGCACCATCTGAAGACCTCCAAGCTAATTCTTTCTCATAACCTTATACTGCTGTCCTCCAAACATCTTTCCAGGGATACAGTATTTTTACTAAAGGAAACCGAGCTGGGTGTAAGAAAACTAAGACAAATTTTTAAGGCAAGCAGCAGAAAAAAAGCCATCCAGTTTTCATACTGATATATATATGACCTGGCAAGAGCATTTATTAGCAGACCATTAGCTGAATGCCAGAATCAAAAATCCAAAAATAATTGCTTTTCACAGAATCCTTAAGACTCAAAGCTTAAAACAAACAAGCAAAACCCTTAACACTGACAAACATCCCCCCCCCAATCTCCTTAAAATTGTAAGTGAAAGGATTAATTCTTATCTCATTTTTATGTATCAGTACCACTGATATTTGAAAAGCCTTAAGGAAGCTTTTTGTGCCACAATGAGCTATAAGAACTAATTAGTTTACTGACTAGACAGGACAAAGACAGAAGGTGCTGGCCGGAAATTTAACAATCAAAACAAAACCAGTTTTCATCAAGTCAGTAAACAAGGAAGAGTTCTCTATCTATCAGCAAAAGCACTTTACACAGTTGTCTCCCTCCCTCATGAAAAGCTTATGCAGTCTGCATGATATCTAAACCACTGAAACAGTCGAATCTGATTACTTTTGTTTTCCACAATCCATCTGTTTTTAAGAAAGTACTTGCTCAAAGTGTTACAGAGTTTCTGTATCAGCAAAAAACAGTACTTGCAAAAGGCAGATGTTCATATCTGAATAACAATATTTCAAGTAATGACAATAAAATTTGAACAGAAGTGGGATAAATAACAGTATAAAAGTTTCACGACTCCACTAATCATATTTCTTAAACAAGAGATGATTGCTATATAACTTTACTTTAAATGAAATACAAAAATTTTTTTCTGTTTTCAGCTTTGAAAATAATCTATTTACATATTTAGAAAAAGTATGAGTTGGCAAAACTACAAAGATTTAATGTCATTCATGACAATAATCTCAGTACACAAATTCATTAAAGCAGCAAAGTAAACCTCAAACACAAATTTACAGATACAGTATGCCACATTATGCATGTAGGGTTCAGAAATCTATCAGTGAAATTATTCATGCCTTTAAAGTGCCCATTAAAACAGTGGAGAAAATTACTGTTACAGGAAAACACTTTGAGAATTGTCATTTCCTCCATTAAACCAGATTGGAGAACCTTTAGCAGTCATTAAAATTAATCCAAATTTATACCTTGTTATATTAAAAAGTTCTTGGTAATTCCATCACAGTTTATTGTTAACAGACAGTGGCTGCTGAACGTCTTACTACTGAGCACTTTTATCTAAGGATTAGTCCAGGCTGAGGGCTGGAAGACTGGGTCTCTTTTGCTCTTGTGTCTCAGCCTGAAATGTTCTTCAGGCAACCAGAAAAATTAGTTTCAGTTGTACTAGCCTCTTACAGTCATTTTCTGAAACTCGAGTGCTGTCACGCTTCAAACAACTTGAAATTTCACATGGATCTCGACATTAGACACGTCTTTTTCACCCACATGACGCTACAAGAGGGATCACTGAGAGGGTAAAGGGCACTGCTGGCCATCAGCACGTGCATTTCACTGCAGCATGGCTTTAAAACTGCATACACCAACAATCCAGGCAATTATCACAGAATGGAAAAATACATCTACAAATACCTTGTAATGAAAAACCCTGGTAAAAGCATATAGACAGTTAAAATGTAGTTCCCACTGCAGTACAGCAGGCAAAAGAACTAAAAAAACCCACCCTAATCTTTAAGCTTATCAACCAAAATATCTTAATAGTAAGGAATTATTTTGTTTCTATATTTGATAGTGATACAACTGCTATCAGAGATTATCAGACTATAGAATTGGACATATTTCAAGAACACTGTTAAGAGGGTTTATAGAACAGGAAGAATTAATGCAAAAACAAGGGAAAGACTGTTAAAATTCAGAATGAAAATACTAATCAAAGGCTTTTGTACTCCAGTATCTTTAGAAAGTCAAAGAAGGTAACCAACTGGTGCAGCCCTTGGGGTAGCACATATGCACAGTTTTGTCTGGACTATTCATGGTTTCTTCTTAAAACCATTTAAAAAAAAGCTTGGAATTAAATAGTATCTCTAGCTCTATGAAAGCAATATCAACTTGCAGCTTGCATAAAACTATATCCAATACTTAAGTTCAAAAAACACAAAGCTTGTCCATTTTCAGTGGTTCACCACTGCTTAACAACCATATGAACCATAGAAATACTTGGGCAGAACCACATATAGCACTAACTGAGAGACCAAAGACTCTCCAACCGCTGAACAAAAACCACAGAAAAACTTTAGTTTGGAAGTGCCTTTGGAGGTCAAGCTTTGGAAAAATAGCTGCTCACCCTGCTCCAAAGGAGCTGCCTACACAGAGTTCAATGTGTTTGCGCTCTGGGCCTTGTCCAGTGAAGTTTGACTGTCTCCATGGGTTTCCTCTCAACCACTTTCACTTCCCCAGCCCACCCCACTCTCCATTCCCAATGTCCCATCACACTTTCTCCTGCTGCAACTGGTAACTGTTGTTAATTTGGTAATTGCCAAACTCCATTGCCAGTGGAAGCACGAGTGAGAGGAGCCTGGCTCCATCTACTCTACAGGCCTTCCTTGCAGGTAGTGGAAAGCTGGTATTAGATCCACCTTCAGCTTCCTCATCTTCAGGCTAAACAAGGGAGTTCCCCGACTCTCTAACACAGCATATACTCCAGCCCCTAATACTTCTACCAGCACTCTGCTGGATTATTTTCTGTTTGCTCACATTTCTTTTGTCCTGGGGTGCCAAAGAGGACATGGCACCCCCAGTGCAGCTGTACAAGTGCTGAGCCAAGAGGGGGGACAAAGGTTAGAGCAGCTCCCTGGTTGATCTTTATTTACACACCACCACACAACAGACTTTCCACCCTGTTGTTCACCATTAGCCACTTCCACAAAGCTGCTTCCCAGCCAGCCCCTAGCCTGCCCCAAGGTATGGGATTTTTCCTTCTCTGGTGCAGGACTTGTCTGTCAGCTCCAGGAGGCTCCAGCTCACCAAGATCCCTCTGAATGGCAGATCTGCCCCCCAGCCCAACTGCTCCCACCAACTTTTCCATTCAGTCACAGACACTCATTAAGGGTTTCATCAGTCACATGCATATGATCAAACTGTAGGGTACAGAGAGCTGCAGCTGAAAGTCAAGGATACAAACTGTATTTCCTTACCATTGAAGCAAGCGTATTTTCTACTGACTCATGCTTTAATAAGCATTGCTTTTAACTGCTATAGCCAAAAAGAAGTCTTCTCAAAATTTAGTATAAATACTACTTTCCACATTGTTCCCAGAATGACTAAGACTCTGCATGCATACATAAATCTGCTCACTGATGGGTATTTCTAACCCATATTATAAATAAGTTCTTGTGTGGTATGCCTTCAGCATGAAGGAGCTTTTGTTGATGAAATAGAAATATTTTGAACACTTTAAAACCAATTTCTCCACTATTCAGAAACATTATTTACAGCTGATTGCTATAATTTCTCAGCTATTTTAAGACCTGCCTCTAAATGACTTAGTTCACCTAAATTCACTGTTCTTATTCTTGTTGTATAAAAACACTGATAATTGGAACTATCAAGGACTTAAGGAAGACTCTTGCTGACTACCACAGTTCAGTGACAGCCTTTTTGAGAACATAGCTTGAAATACTGGTATGGCATCAAGATATTTATTTTTCTTTTTCATTTTACACATTGCCACAGTAAAAATATTCTTGCTATTAAACACTTAGGTTACTTGAGCATTTTGAAAGACTATGGTATATAATACAAATCCACCAGTGAAGAGGAAACACAAGTTTACTAAACTCTTCAGACTATCTTCATATATGACTAACTACCAGGTACGGAGAGACAGTACCTTAGAACAGTTTTGACTTAATGTAGCAGAAGCTACAGAAATTTGTGAAAATATTCATCATCTTACTGATAGCAAAGTAACAACATTCAACATAAAAGAACATTTTGAAAACTGTACACTTTTCAGATTATCTATCAAATCAAAAAGGCCTTTTCTCCCTGTTTTCTTAGAGTATACACAAGGAAGCCATACCTTACCAACATTATGTTCACTTATTAAACGTACTCACAAACCAGAAGTTTCACTTTAAGTACACAGTTTCCTTAACACCACCTCCCTTCATTTCTAGGTCACCAGTTTACCTGGAAAAGGTTCAGGCAAAGACAATCATCAAGATAGACTACTTACTTTTAAAAATTCAAACATGAAAATGCATGCATCCTACAAGATTTAAGCTTTCTCCATAGTCAAAAAGCAGGTGATCTCAGGAAGTATTGTCACTTAGGCTAAAAAGAAAGCTCTAATGACAAAAAAGTATAATCCATTTCTGAAACACAAAACCCACAGGCTGTGTAGGAATTAAGCAGCAGGGCTTGTTACAGACTTTCCTGAGTAAGTCAAAGGGAAAAGGACCCCTGACAATTTTATCCATCCTCCAGCTCTCTGCTCCACGTCTAGGTAGCCTCGGTATTTTGATTTCTTCATCTCTAATTATGCTCTCTTTATATACATGAAAATAGAGAAGCATAACACCATGGAACTTTCTAACCCACTTTGCTTTCCCTTTACTATGCTTTTTCTAAAAGAAAGCTTTTCTTAAAAGGAACCTTTATATTAATGCATATTAATAAATTCAGGAGTTTCCTAGCAGAAAGTAACTTAGAAACATTTCAAATTGCAAAACAAAAACGCCTCAACAACTAAAGAAAGTTCATTTTAAAAGTGAAGTCCGTTTTCTACTCTGAATTTTACTTTGACCTTACACACCTTTCAGGAAATGACATATTTTGAGAGCGAGGGGAGGAAGAAAAGCAGAAGGCAGCAAAAAGAGGTCTCAAAGTTTGCTCTTCAGAGTGCAATGGTTTCCATTAGGCACAGGGACATCTAACACAAGACAGTGAAAAAGCCAGGAACACTACCTCTGTCTACCCATCTCCAGGCAACCTCCTCTCACAGCCTAAGCTTCAGTAGGACTGTGAATGGTGTGTCACCCCTTCTGCTTTCCTTCCTTCTCTGCCTTCATGCAGTTCATGTCCTCCTTTGAGACCCACTGGTTCTCACTGGTCTCCGACAGAGCAGCCTTGCTCTGGCCTCTTGTTTGAGAGCAGAGAAGAGAAAGCCAACGGGGGAATGCAGGCTGCCATCAAATCCCCACCTTTGTGCTGCAATAAAGGGCAGCTATTCAAGTAGCCACCAGGCCAGCACAGAGGAGTAACAAAGCCAAAAGCAGTTTCAGAGGCACGGTAGTTCAGACTCGCAATACTGCACCCATACAAGTGGAGCATTGGCTTAGTCATTTGTGCAGAAAGGGTAAGAAGCCTGTAAACACTGCAGAATGAACACTGAAGTCCAGGTCATGATCCATTACCAGAAAAACCACCATAACTAACCAAACCCCAAACAAAATCCACCATCATGGAAAAAAAACCAAAAAGCAAAATCCCCAGGAAGGCCTGCTCTGATGCAGATGATTCCTTCTGCAAGTCCAGCCTGCCTGAAGCCAGGCCCTGCTCAGCACCAAAGCAGCACTGGGCTGACTTTGTGCAGGGCTATCTGAATCTGTCAATCTGTCTAAATTGCATCCCCTCAGTTCCGTGGTATCAGCAACTCCCGTGTCTGGTGTGTGCCAGGCTACCTTAACTCCTGAATAAGCAGGTACTGACACTATAAGGCAACTTGATGCATTTTGAGAAATTTCTAACTACCAGCCCAGGAAGGTAAGGATTGGGTTTTTAAAACTTTTTTTAACCAATACACTAATTTTCAAAGCTCAAATTAATTATTTAGTCTTCCTTCACTGTTAACCAGACCTCCACAGATTGAACATGGAAAGAACTCCCCATTTTGGTAGCAAAACAGGGAAGAAGTAAACAAGATAGCTTTGTGATTTAAAAAATAATTGCTTTTACATTCATTCTCCTGATAAACTCCAGAAGATTTTCTAAGCATATATTGCTTCAATAAATTTCAAATGATGAGTTGAAATCACAGAGATTTGTTCAGCTACTAAAGCATGCTCACCGTGATGTAAAGAACAGCATTGCTTCCATCAGTTCTCTATGAAGAGGAGAAACACACCTATCAAAGCTGGGTGGGTCAAGTGTTCACAGCACAAGAGATGCTGATATTGTAAGACGCTTCCTTTTTCATGGTTCAAACATTTCCAAACAGAAATGCGATATTTGAGAAGAAACACAACTTCTGCCTCTCAAAAACCCAAGAATAATTTAGATAAAATTTAGAACTAAATGCAAGACAACACAGGCCTGATTCTGTCAGTAAGGCAAGAAAGAGATCACATGCATTAAAAGATAAAATATTTTATATTCTGAATGCTTGCAGGATATTTCTCCTTTAAAAGAACAATTCAATATGGCCACAATTTCGCTAAGCCCTACAGCATGAATGAGCATTACATTCTTTTTCCGTAATATTTTCAGTAAAATAATGACTTCATTATATTTTATAATATATAAAAGAAACCTTAAAATAGTTTATTTCTCCCAGTCATGTACCAGAAATACCAAGTTTAGTCTTCACTGGTTATAAAGGATGCCTGTGAAAATTTCAGGGTACAGTTGCTTCTCTTAGTCCACAACTGATAAAAAGCAGATGTGCTGAATCTAAATCCTCTCATTTATCAGAACCATTATATACTGAAGTTACAGATATTAATTCTTTGAACCATGCAAAAAATACAGCTCTCCCCTTAGAAACAGTTGGGATTTCATTTGTTTGATCCTGAGTCATCAGTAGGCCCATAGAGTCTTACAGTTTCAAAGCCAAAAGCCTTTATTTTACTACACAAAAGGCAAGAAGAAAAAAAACCCACCCACTTGAAAATCCTCTTTATCCATGATAAAAAAGGCCATAACTCTATTAAAGCAAAAACAGTAGTAACATTTTCCATGAATTCTGACCAAAGAATTTTAACAATTCTTACAAAGGAACAAAGGTCAGTATAGCTACATAGTCTGCTTTTATCACTTCCCTACCACAGTCACGACGCTGGTCAAAAATTTACCTGTCTCAAAGAACTGTCCTAGCTACGAAATATCTGGTTTATCAATCAGAAATTGTCTGTGAAGAGCAAGAAAAACCACAGCACAAAATGGAGGAGTATGTTTTCTTTCCTGATTTGGTAGCAGATTAACATAAAAGCAGAAATGGTGGGAGGAGGGATGGAAGGGTTGATATGAATAACCACGAGCTGTTACCAGCACAACATTTTCCCACAAATTCACTATTACAGCTCTTCCCTTCAAAGCCATCTCCAGGCAACTGAGCAGTTTCACACGTTACCTGTTCAAGTAGCTGCTTCTCAGCAGAAACATTTATACCAAATTACACATTACTTGATAGCTACATTTCTCCAAACAAGCAAAATTCGATCTTTTTTAAATGTAAGTTCAATACGTCCTCTAAGTAATGCTATCATTTGTTAAACAAGTAACACTTTCTATATTTAAAAACTGAAGAAAATTGTTTGAAGTTTCACAGAAAAAAGTCTGCAGATGTATCTTTACTTACAAAGCAGTTATCACAAATGTTACTTTCTTTTCTTTTTTGTGGTCATTCATTCTGTTTCACAAAGTGGTTTAAAATTATTACATCTCAAACGAAAGCCTATAAAAACATATTGAAAGATACAACATGCTTAAAAAGAGTTTTCTTGGTTTCACAAGCTTTTCTTGTTTCTCTTTTATGAAGAGTTGAGAAATTAAAATTAGCATTTGAAAGTATTCAAAAGATTGCTTAAACTTCTCATTTAGGGGTCAGATTCCACAGGTGCAATTTCTCATTAAGTACAGGGAAATCTTGAAATCAGCTTTGCTAGGCAACCTCTGTTCTTAATGTTATACAGCAAAACAGAAAAGTTCTGTTATCCCTATAAATGAAGATATTCTTAGACAAATAATCAATTAAAAAATAAACTCTAAGATAAGCACAAAAAAAAGCATGCTGCTTATCTGTCTTCTTACCTTACATATTGAGAGAATCGAGGTTCTATAACTTCTGGTTAAAAGAACCTGTACTGTTTCATCATTTAGTCAACTCTTCTGTCATTATTATACTCATATTGTAACTCTATACTCAGTGTAACTCATGTTAGAGGTCTTTTAGTTTTAACTTTCAAAAGCATGAATAAAAAAAGCACATAAAGTGCACTGCTGGGAATGTACTGGGAGTACTGAGACAAGGTGACAGAATTTCTTCTTGCAATAAAGAAAATAATGTTTGAAATAGAAAACAAAATTATGCTGGCACAGCTTTTTGCTTCTTAAACTAAACTGCTTGCAAGACAAATACTATTACAGCAAAATACTTTTTTTCCCATACACTTATTAAAATTGCAGCTTAAATTAACTTGTAATGATACCAGCTCTAGGGAAACATCTATTTTTTAGACAGATTTTGACTTTCACTGGACCAGAACTCTTATTTACCATTACTTCACACAAGTGAACATAGTATCAGTCAGTTTGCTGACATTTATACAATAAAGACTCTCTCAAGAAGTATTTAGAATTGAACTAGATAAAGTGCAATTTCTTACTTGATAAATTTTGCAGGTGTGCACGGCCTTCCTCAAGGTCTTACCACTCAAATGGCAAATTAAGATGATCCCTCAACTTCTAACTCTCCTCCAATTAAATAAAAAATAGAAGCCAGAGTTTCTAAAAAGCACTCATCTTCAAAATTATCACAGAGTGCCTTTAGTATGAAAGGCAGTGCCACTAAACAACAATGAAAAAACATGCAAAATCCACCACACACTCACTAAATACACACATTACGCCAAAACTAACTTGGAACCTTCTTGTCTAAACCAAAAGCCAGGTTCAAGTCTTCTTACAATCCAAGGTTCTTCTGTTTCATTTATTTTTTCTTATACACACATGGGAAGATGTTAATTCTAAGTGTTCAGTATTTTGTATTCAACACAGAATAAACATCTTCATGCTTCATGCAGTAAAATGCTTTCATAAAATAAATTTAGTAGCGAGAATATAAATGACAGCTTCAGGAGATGAGAAAAATGCAACAAAACTGGCATGATCACCCATTTCAGAGAGCAACTGCTGAAATACAGAAGCTTTTCAACTTACAGGACTCTAAGAACCATGATAAGGAAGACACTACAAGCAAAAGTTTTATTTTGCACTGCAATATAGACTCATGTCATCTGTGCAAAGTAAGAACAGTAATTATTTTTAAGATCCTTTTCTGAATAATTTTGCTGACTTTTTCAAGTCAATACTTCTTTATGCAGAAGTCTTCGTGAAAGCCATAAAGTAATTAAAAAAAAACAAAAAGGCAGAGAGAAAAGTAAAATTATTAAATCTACTGGGCAAGTTTTTTGAAAGTTTACTTGGATTGTTTACCAGTGACAACCCATAAGCATTAACTAGAGGAGGCAATCTCTTTTCTTTATGGTTCAAGATAGCTAATACTGAACACCTACACCCCAGGTGTCTCACAAATAAAGACCATCATTTGCACAGAAGTACACCAGACAATATTTATCTATCTATTTTGATTTGTTGATAGTTTTGGTTTGTTAAAACAGAGTCACAACCCAGTCTAATTCCTTAAATAACTCAAAGCACATTTGAATTATCAGCAAAATGATGACTTTAATCAAAAAAAACCAAAAACCCACCAAAACCATCAATGCTTTCCGTGACAGTAGACAAGAATTCTGCAGAACAATGACATTTTATATCCCATACCACAACTAAAATATGAAGGAATTATTTACTAGCTTGCTAGACCTGAATATAATTAATACTTGATGTGTTGTATTTACCATTCTGTAACCCCATCCACAGTTGTTTATGATCCTTTTTTTGCATCTCATTGATGACTTGACTTTTGTGCTTTAAAGCATCTGCTTCTTTTATACAAGCCATAAAATGAGCTTCAATCACATCCTTAGAATGGCAGTGTAGAAGATCCTTTTCTGGAAAATTCTATGAAGAGAAATGATAGATCAAGAGAAATAAATGTATCATATACCTCGGATGATGAAGAATAAATGATAATTTTTAACAGGCATATATTTATGCAAAAGAAGCACACTGGAATCTCCTACTTACAGAAGAATGTAACAACCATTCTCTCACTCTGCTGACAAGAAACAGGTTGCAGTGAAAATGTTTCAGGAAAAATAAAAGCTCAACAATTTTCTGCAAAACCAGAATTTTAACATGTTTTCAAGAAGATGCTCAATTATCAGGCAATAAACAGGAGAAAACAGTAAGTGACAACCACCTAATTTATATTGGGCCTCTATGACATTTTATCACAAATGTCTATGCAGGCCCTTGAAAAACATTTCCTCCAAGCAGAATCATCCACACAAATAACTACAGCATATCTGCCACTTCCAAGCATTTTTCCTTAGAGATACTGGAAATCTTTTCCAGCTCCAATTTCACCTAATCCATGTGACTATTGCTAGCCTGTGTGACTTGATTTTATACCCCTTTTATTTGGTTAAAGATGGCACACTGCATTCAGCATTGCAGATGCACAGGTACCATTCCTCAGTTCACTCTTATCCCTTCAGTAAATGACAACTACCTCTCTTAATTAGTTTATTAAAGAATTACAGTAATAAATCTCATTCACATACAAAAAAGATTTATTTGGAAATTAACTCATCAGAAGTCCAGCATTATAGAGGTCATAGTTGTTCTTCCTCTAATTTTTCTTTTATCAACACTTACTATCACTTGCTATTTTATAATAACACAAGCACTCATTAGAACAAATCCACTGCCTTTAGTTTTCAGAAGTTTTAAAACCCAATCTGTCTTATTCACTCGTTATTCATCTTACTTCCACAGTTGCTTATGACTGTGTTGAATGGAGCAAATCTCAGAGCCAAACCAGAGTGGCAGCATCATCAGTACTCCTCTTCATAATAAGGGCTGCTACATTTTTATACTTTAATTCTATTACTTTAATGCTATTCCACCAGAGGCCCTTTCCTCTTAACCCACTACAAATTGGAACTTCAGAAAGCTTTTGTGAGGGACTGTCAAAACCATTTTGGAAATACAAGTACATATAATGGCACATTTTTCAAAGGCTTTTACAACATAGTTAACAAGTCGAAGTAGGAGCAATCTAATGCTGGAAAAAAAAAAAACATACCTTCATTCCCCACATAAACCCAGGAAAAATAGTGAAGACTGCTTCAAAATACAGAAACCCAAAATATCAAAAACCCACTATTAGTAGGGCAATGTGAAAGGGAATTGGGAATTGCCTTATGTGGAGGAAATTCGGAGGACAACTGTGATAGTTCTCTTCTCGTTAGGTTATTGAAAAGAGTTGAAAATTAAATAATGGAATTTCATATGATTCCTCCTTATGACAGTGAGAACCCAAACTCTGAAAACTGTGGATCAAAAGGATGAGTATTTTCCAAAAACAGGGACATAAAGAAAAGATTGCTAATATATTTTCCACCAGAGATAATACGGTTTGGTGTTGAACTTGCAAAGGGAGTGCTGCTGTTAGGACTCATGTAGGCTAATATGACTAGAAATCTAAGGGCAGAGGTAAATCTAGCTTCTCATATGAAAATGGGCAAGTATAAAGACATTAAAGAAGACAGAACAATTAGGAAAGTTCTTCTGGGGCGGACCTTGCTCCTGTTCTACCCCACAAAGCTGAGTGTCTCAGCATAATCGGGCCCAAGATTACTAGGAAAACATTACTGGGATTGTTACTTGCCAATTGACATCTGCATAGGCCTGTAAAATACTACAATACTTTCAGAAGTTCCATTTATTTGCTCAAATAAAAATGTAAAGTCTCATAACCAATCCAGAAGAAACAAATAAACAGAAATAGCATACTTAAGGATCAAAAGAGTTCTTTACATGCAAGAATCAAAGTGAGACACTGGCATCCCTCAAAACAAAGGAAGAAACAGAGGTATGTACCTAATGTCAAGTAATACAAGAAACTAGAAACTGACTTTCATAGTTAAAAACTGATTTTTTAGCTAAGTCTATGAAAACAACAGTTTCGTTAAAACAACTGTTTTGCCACACATATGTCTAAATACTGAACTGCAGTATTTTTTGGACATCCTACTCTCTCTACATGTAGACATCTTCCTGCTGACTTCCTTTCAATGAATTTCAAATTGCAGGGAATGTCACTCCCTGGGGATATGTTCCAGGAATCATACACAGTGTAATCTGCAGAACAACAAGGAGCTATCTAAACTGCTCAAAGCTAGCTAAGCTAGTGTCAAGACTCCAACCACAGCAGTAGAACTAGGTGTGGCATGATTCATTTTCCCAGCTTCTAAGAAGTAACACTGTGAAAGACTGGAAAATACTTTTGGAATCTGTGCTGTCTACTCTCCTCTTTAGCAGGAAAGCACTGACACATTTCTATGAAGTACTGTGAGTAGAAGCTGAAAAACCTAAACATAAAAATGACAACTTAGAAAAAACCACTGTGCATCTACAAGAAGCATATGAAACAGTTTCACCTACGTGAGACTGCCAACAGAAAATATGGCATCCCCACTGATTCATCAATCAGGGCACAAAATAGTAAGTTTCATACTTAAATACAGATAATGTGTGCTTGTTTTTTGGTTTTTTTTTCTTTTAATTCTACTTGCCTTCCTTCTACTGGAAGAAATATTGATCAATCATAAATAACTTTATTCAGTTCCCTGAAGAAAGGGACAATTGTAAACAAACTGGGAGCCACCCCTGGCTATACAACTGGGAGATTTGCAAAAAGTTTTAACAGATGCCATAAGCAGCTTTAATTCAAGTACTCTTACTGGTGATGTCTTACTCCCCTCGTGTTCTGTATCCTTGAAAGAAAGTTACTAAGGGCTGACTCTGATTAGAAAGCTCAAGGAGTAGCGTTTTTTTATTTTCACATACCAGTAGACGCTTGCAACATGAGCTGGTCACAGAGAAACAGGTATCATCTGTACACAGCAGACACTTCCAGGTCACAGAGAAATAGGTATTGTCTGTACAGACAGGAGCACTAAATGACCTCTCACATAAAACTGTACCAAAAACATCACAGGCAATTTCAGCAATCTGGTTTTATAACTCCATTCCAACCATATTTATCTATCAGTTCTAGTTCACAAAACAGCTGTTTATCCTGTGACAGTCCACTTGCATTAGGCTACCTTTACAGAAAAGAAAACCATAAGGAATGTATGCAATGGCAGGAGGCAAATCTATGCATTTGTGTTTAATTACCATCAGTGGTCTTTTCTTTCAAAATAGATTAATTTCAAAAAAACTCCATTTATATGTCTGGCTTACACACAATCTCCTAGTAGTTCCAAAATTTATCCATATGCTACATGGAAAAATACTTCCTTTTCACTCCACCTGACCCAATTTTCACCTAAAGAAACCAAAGACTATGACACACAAAGACAGATGCTGTCACTCCTTCTGTACGTCAGGTCATGAATGGAGAGACAGGCACCAGCAGAGAGTGGCTTCAGCAGAATCTCAGCCTTGCCCCTGACATGCACAATTTCCTCTCCTCCAATCTTCCAGAGCACTTCACCACTTCTTATCTACTGCCCAAAATCTGGAGAGTTGGTTACCACACTGAGAACACGAATAGTTAAGCATGCTGCTGAGTAACATGAGATGATTTTAACAGGAAGGGAGAGAGTTTCCCTCATTCCCATAAAGCCACACCTGGATAACAAAAGGAACTACCCAGGCTACAGCTTCTCATGATTCTCAGACCATAGTATGCTGTTCACCTCATCCTTCTACAGCTATTTAATGCAACTGTTTTTCAACTTTACAAGATATAAATGTATGTTATCTATCTTATTCCATACCAGAAGTACAAATTAATAAACTGTTTCTTCAATGCAAAAACTAAGTGTGTTTATGATTTGGTCTGCACACATACCACAGGAGGACAATAACAATCATCTACCAACTGGAAAACTTCTGTTTAACAGAAATAAACCTTTTTCACGATTTTAACTTCAAACAAAGAAGCCTGATAGGGGGAGTTTGACTTTTAAAAAAAGTTGGAAGACACTCTTTACAGATGTTTGAGATATCTGTTGTAGACTGCATGTATTGGCAGACAAAAGGAGACAGCCACAACAACAAAAGTTAAACTCCATAAAATCTACCACTGTTTAATTAAACCAAATAAAAACTATGGCTCTTTGAAAAATAACTACACGGAAATTAAAAGAATAATCTAGGCAGAAATCCCATACCTAAACTATTCAGCTGTAAGAAACTAACACATGAAAATCTCTTCAATATTTTGACATACTTTGATATCTTTCAGTTATGTTTTGACTTTAAGGATTAAGAGAGGGTTTATTTAAATAAACTTTCAGATTACATCAAAATAGGAAAAGAGATTATGCAGGTGCTAACTCCAAGATATTATATTACTAAATGACATCAGCTTTTAAAATAATACTACCCTTGCAGTAAATCTTTTCTGCTGATCTTTAATGTACTCCTTTGGGAAAAACTTTGAGTAGCTGATCTTTTGGCAAGCAGCAATATAAGGACATTAAAGTCAAGTTTACATTGCTGCATGAAATCGAAAAACTGTGGTGCTGCAACTTAGTTCTCAAGATGCCTCTACTTTGTCATGGCAACATCCACACATTGCCACTGTTAATATTCCAGAGCTCTCAGAACATAACAATTAAACCATGATTTATGAAACTAGATGCCCTACATTTCTTGAGAACACTCTGGAAGTTTCCTCATCCCAGGTCTCCGACAATTATCAAACAGAAGTGTAGCAATTACCATGATTTCAAAAACATGCCCAACTTCAGATCCATTTAGTCAGTCATTTTAAAAGTTTCAACATGGTGAAATACATATCATAAGAATGTATTATTTCAGTGTACAGTTCCAAAAAGAATCACATTACTGTTAGAAAAACCTTTTCTAACACACCTTCCAGAGAAAAGTTGTTTGAATGAAAACATGCAACACAACTGCTTCCCAATATGCTTTTCATTTCACTCAAAGCTCTCACACACTGAAGTCAAGCCCTATTAACACAGTATTTTCCTTCAGATCAGTTTTCCTATTGCATTGTTTCTTTTACAATGGAGAAATTCACATTTCAAATTTAAATATCATGATTTGCAGTTGTGCTTTTGACTTCAAAACACACCTAGAATTATTGTCTCAATGCATTTCAGGGTTTGCAAGAATCCTGCACCAATGCTAACACTGCTCAAGTACCCTTCCAAGCAAAGATCAGTAGTATTATTCAGTCATACCTAATGGTTTTACAAAGCATAATCAAAATAATGTCTCTCCTGTGACTCAGCTGTCACAAGACCAAACTAATTTCACACAGCTCTCTAAAAGGTACCAACAATAAGTTCAACAGCATTCCCCAACTTCAAGGATTTCTACAGCATCTCATATCCATGTTCCTATATACCTAAAAGGACGAGCACTTCTCAATCCTCCTCATCTTCGGTGAACTCAAACTGACAATTAAAAACATTATACAAAATTCTTCTCTTATAAGTCTCATAACTTATCCTGAAAAACAATTTTGGATTTTGAGATTATAACAGAATAATTTTCTAAGGAAAGTCCAGTAAAAGCACACACAATCTCACAGAAAATAGCTGCAGATTTACAGAAACCTTTATACACTTCCTGAACAATGCATATTCTCCCTTTCAAATCACATCATTTACTTTTTAAATAAAATAATTATGAAACCTTTTCCTAGCTTCCAAATTTCATGCAATCTCATGCTCACTTGTTCTTAAAAAAGGGTGTATTTCAGCTTTACCTTGAAATGCACTGTGATGCTCCAAGGAAGGGCTGTATTTGATGCATGGAGATCAAAGAGTAAACCAATTGGGTAATGCCTAAAAATGACAAGACACTGATTTAATATAGAAGCTCTGAATTTAATCCTACATATAACAGTTAACATACCTGCATTTACACACACACAAAAAAAACCCTGTTTGACTCCCACAATTAGAATTCTTTACTGCTTATTTAGAAAAGTTATATAGGCAAGTTTAAATGACTGACAGGCAGAATCAGGTCTGGAATTTACATGTTCAATATCTAAACCAGTGGTCTCCAAGCTTTGGCCACAAAACACTGCTACTTTTGCAACAGCCTTAAGTGGCCTACAGCTGCTTTGTGGAACCTTCCAAAACAGTACTTTTAGTTAAAAAGCATCAGACCAAGAACAGCTGGTCTGACCATAAAGCACACATGCTTTCAGAAGCTTCAATGTCCTGGGTTTATACCACACTGACCTTTAACATCCCTTCCCTCTCTCACATGCCTGATACATCAATGTAGAGATTACATACCAAAGTGAAAAAATTACATATCTGTAAAAGGGCTGAAAGAGGATAGATCAAGATCAACTCTGTATCTTTACCATCAAGTTAAAAAGAATGAAAGGGAAGGAAAAAAATTAATTGTAGTTTTGTATTTCAGTGGAATTCTAGATTAAAGGAGTTACACAAAAACACTTGCTTCCACCAAACAGTCACTTGCCTTATAACTTTCTCTCCTTTAAATTCATTACAATATACAGTCCCCAGCAGTATATGAAGTATGTATCATACACACAAAACCTCCACAAGCACTGTAAAAAAAACTCTTTCTTCAGTATTCTAACACACAGACATTGATAAGACTTTTTATAAAATATTTTTTTTTACATTCAGCATACCAGGCTCCATTCCCTTATCTTTCAAAAATCGTAACCCAAAGAGCCTTACTAGCTTTTCTTCCTACAAAGTGATAAACACCCGCTGAACAGTAAACTCAGTAGTTTCACTGAATTAAACAGGACTGAACAACAGACACCGAGCCAAGCACGTACATAGTTCTGAAAGTCCGGGGAGCACTAAACGAGAGCGTTGCTCTAAAGGCACCTGTGCCAAGCCGATTTCCAGACCTGTCAAACTCTCACACAACAGTGCTTTAGCACCCTCTACAGGCCAGCCACCCCCAAGCGAAAACACATTCACCACAGCAGCAAAATAAAAACCAAGAAACTACTACAATTACGGCACTTACCTGAGAATAAAGAGAATGCATATCCACATTTATCCTGATTCACTGTTACTGCTCAAGTTTTTACCGCAAAGATTTTTTACTACTAACTGCCAATCATGTCCTAAACATCTAACAAGTGCTCAGTAAGAGCCCCAAGAAAGAACAGCTTTTCAGGCGAGTTAAATAACAAAAATCAGATTTGATAATTAGATGAACACAAACTTTCAATGTGAACAATTACTTCCAGTTATTTTCAATTTATACAACAAAATAGAAAACTACAAAAAACCAAAATAAAACAACAAAAAAACCCCTGACACAAAAACTCCTGCATCAGGTCTTGGCCTACGTCTGTATTTTCTACCCAGTTTAGATTACAAAATTAAATTAATGTAATCAAGGTCTCTTCAGTAAAGTCCCTATGCCTTGCAAAGGTGATAAATGTCTGATCAAATGGTTCTTTTGTCTTCCACTGATTTACAAATAGGAAGGGTCAAGCATCCATCCACTTGCTACTAGAGAGGCACCTATACAATTACCAGGGCTAGAACACAAGCCACAAAAGGGACAAAACCTCCACTGAAAGCCATGTGCAAGTGCTCAAATGGCTGGAAACAAGCTACAGGGTGTCATCCCCTAGTATCTGCTGAAGAAACCACTCCAGCAGAGTGGCAAAATTCAGGCTGGGCTCCTGAAAAAGGCTGCAGCTCTCCAGGTCTCAATCTGCCAGGAGAGCTTGGGACCTCTCCTGAAGGTTGGGGCAAGCAGAAGAAATGTCCTTGCCTACAGGAGGTGCATATTTGTGAGGAGTTATGTCACCAAGCTAATGAGCTGCAGCAGGTCAGGGGGCTGCACAGAATCAGGGAAGATAAAAAGAGACTGATGGCATCTTCACCAAGACCTCACAGAGATGAGGATCTGGAAAGGGTCAGCATCCACTGAAGTGGTCAGTGGAGACTCACACGATGGGGAAGACCAGAGCTGCGTGAACTCTGGTGTTGAGGAATTCATTCGGTGCAGGTAGCTCAGTGAGCAGCTGCAGGGTGAGCTCTCACTGGCAGGAGCCCAGGTGGCTGGGAACTGCAGAACCTTTGCACAACAAAGGGCACAGGACCTGTGGCCCAGCCAGCTGACTGGACACTCAGAGACACAGCAGGAGCTGATGACCCAGCAGAAAAACCCTGGACTACCACACATACAGACTGTGAGGGTATAAAGGCTTTCCTTTATTCAGAGTCCCTCCTCGGAGGCACCCAGCTCGGTTATTCTGTTGTTGCACCATGATTAAACTATATTAAGGATCTGTTGCCTTGCTCTTTGCTGTTAAAAATAACTATTCCATAGTAGCTAGTTTTCAAGGTTATTATTCTGTAAATATAGCCATGTTATTGTAGAACTATCTTATCATATGCATTCCTTTCTCATGGACACAGACCCTTGATGGACATTCCCTTTGACCACTGTAGTTGAAGGAGGAAGAACTGATTTCCTCCAATGACTAGTGATTTCTAAAAGGGTATATAAGATAATAAAGAAGGTGGGTCTTGCTCCCTTCCTTCCTTCCTTTCCTTTGAACCTGAACAGCTGTCTCTGGCTCTTCTTTCTGCACCGTCAGCACCTAGCAGCATTCCAGCAGCGTTAAGGATCCAGATGTCTGAGACTGCTATGGGAAACAGAGGTTGGGGTCAGTAAGCAAACCTTGTCTGAGTGTGGGGTGTGTAGGGGGTCAAGTGAGGCACCCATCGGCTCCCTTGAGCCACCCGCTGTGAAGGGGCCTCAGTCCCAGCTCAGATGTTCCAAGTATGTGACTGACAGAGCAGCTCCTGGACAGTCAGACAGAAAAGTCTCCTTAATCTCTGGCCCAGAGAGGGCAGGCTCCTTCTCCACCCACTGACACTGCTTCAATGGCAGACAAGAGGCTGGAAGTTCTGAGGAACCATCAGAGCCGTCTGAACAGCACATCCTCAGCAAGAGGAAGCAGTCACAGCACTAGGACACTCCATCCTACAGGGGAGAGAGCCCCACCTGCCAACCTCACTCATAAACCTGCAGAACTTTGCTGCTTGCTAAGAAGTTGCAGACTGGCAAAGTTTGTCTTATGCTTGGATTATTAGTCCTTGCTGTTCACCCACACGGGCACAAATCTTAAGTGCTGCAAGGGAACCCCTGAGTGTATGAAAAGTGACCGTGGGGCAGGGTGGCATCTCACAATTTTGCCATTCGTTACAGGAGACAGGCTCAGAGAGGTGTTTGCAGGTCAACAGCTGGTTGTACAGCTGGTGCAACAACAAGGACTCGGCTTTTACACACACAGGACACTCGCTGGGGGTAATGGACTGCTAGGGAGAGATCAAATCCACCTAAGTCAGACAAAAGTATCTTTGCCTTCAGGTTGCCCAGCCTGGTGAGAGCTTTAGACCATAAAGAACAGGAGTGTGAACAACAACCCACAGATAAATAGCAATTAATGGACATGGGTGGAAAGCAAGTGGTGAAAGGTCACAGCTACAAGGGAGATGTAAAAGTGATAAAAGAAGGTAGAAGAGAGCCCACCACAAATGTTTCTACATAAGTGCACACAGCTTGAGAAACAAACAGGAAAAACTAGAGTTCCACACGCTGTGACATTACTGTGAGCGTGTTGGGCTACCTGAGGTACAGTGAGACAGCTTGCACAACTGGAATACTGCTGTGGAAGGACAGACATGAGCTACTTAGTAAAGACAGGCAGGGCAGATGAGGACAGAGAGTTGTCTTCCATGTGAGGGAGCAGCTCAGATGTACGAAACGTAATGGGACAGACAACAGGTTGGTTGACTTCTTGTGGTTCAGGATCAGAGGAGGGACTAGTAAGGGCAACAGATCATGCAATCCAGGTGAGAAAATAGATAAATAGATAAAGTCTTTTTCAAACAACTCAAGAACTTTCTACATCACAGATGCTGGCTCCTGTTAATCTCTGTCATCTGCTGGAAAAGCAACACAGTGGGCCACAAGTAGTCAAGATTTCTTGATACAGACACTGGATCAACCAGAGATAACCCAAAGCTGAATCTTATGAATAAGACAAAAGAGTTCTGGATGTGATAATCAGTGGCAGCTTTGGCTCTAGAGACCATGAAACTGCAGGATTTAAAATGCTTGAGAAAGGACAGTAAGCAGAATACAGTGTTTTGACTTAATTTGTCATTTCCTCCTGGTGCCCCTGCACAGTTCAGGCTCAGCTACATCACAAATCATCAGACAACACTTTCAGTCCTTCACCTGCACCCAGAGCACCAAACCTGTGCTGTACTTAAAGACATGCAGGTGTAGGAGGAACATTCCTTCTGTTGCAAGAAGTCATAAACTTCCAGCTCTTTCACATCTTAGGAGACTGTTTTGTAATCCAATAATCACAGTCTTTGGCTGCATCTCCTTCAGTGTAGTTGTAGGTTTAGGCTGCTGTAGGTGCAGGAAGGTCTGAGATTTGATCCATTTCCTTTTGTAGTGTCTAATGCTGCAGTCTGATAACGTCTTCCTGCAGCTCCTTACCTTGGTGACACAGACCCTCCCCCAGCACACATCTCCTGCAAAGAGACCATCTTCCCCTGTCCCAACAATCTCAGTGAGAGAAAGAACCCAGGTCCCTGAACACTGGAAAACTTCCATCCTCCTTCAGGATCTTGGCCCACATGCTGCAGACCATGAAGTTGAAACTATGTTTCAGACTTCCTCCAAAATCTCACTGGAAAATAGAAGAGCTGCACCTGAACAGACATACACTTCATCCCAACCAGGTACGAAACTGCACAGATTGTGAGCAACATGACCTCAGGGTGCAAGGTAAACACTTAGAATGAGAAATATTATTAATAAATTCTATTTGATTCTGAATGCAGAAGTCACAGCTAAAGAGATTAAACATTAATGCTCACTATTCTTTCTCTACAAACTACTAGCTCAATCTAATTCTCAGTTCTGGTGTTTGGGTCTTGCCTGGAAGAAACTTCAGCTTTTTATGGGATTACCATTTGCTTTAGCTAATGGTTTGCAGACAGCATTTTCCTCAGAAAAGCAATTCCACCGAAATCAGCAGAGCTGTTCCTGGCAGAATATGCTTAGCTTTTCTGAAAGATCAGAACCTTAATTAGCCTATCATCATTACACTTTCTATGTTCAATGAGTTTACCTTAATTAGCCTATCATCATTACACTTTCTATGTTCAATGAGTTTACCTTAATTACGTTGAGTTTACCTTTCTATGTTCAATGAGTTTAGTAACTCTTCACTTAATTTTAGAATTACAGTTTATATTTTTACTCTATACCTATATTCTACAATTATTTTTTAATTCTAGTTTAAACATCATGGTATTTGAAAACTTACAGAAAATACAGATCTATTTTTGCCTGAAGTAAAAAGTCTCTCCTTTCTTGTTACAACTTCAGTGAAAACTTAGTTTCCTCCCAATATTATCTGAGATTATGAACACACTGGGACAAGCTTGGTACCTTGCTGTTTATTTAGACAATATCCATGACTCAAGATCACTATGGCACACAAGAAACCATTGTTAAATTCCAGATAATTTAAATAGATGTCCAAAGCTGGTTTTGTCAACCAGTTACAAGAAAAAAGTTTAAAAAGCTAGTTGTAATGGGTTTCTACCTACATATTTTCAAGTTTTACTCTAGGCCAGTCTCAAAGAAACAAAAGACTAGAACAGATCTACTGCACCACCAAGTCTACAGGGACTCCATGATGTGACCCTTGTCACAAGACGATCCCGGCTCAGTAAGATAAAAAATGCCACTGGTAGTTTTCTTTCCTATGATGATACAGAAAATAGATAAAAATCTCTTCAGCATTTGAAATACTAAATACCTTCTGGAGAGCTGATGCTATCTATACAGAGCTAGCAAACACTGCAGCTCTCAAAATATTTTCTGTAAAACTCTTTAACAGCAGAAGAACTAAATCTGATGAACAGAATTTATGAAAGTTAATTAAATGAAAAAATGTCAGTCTGATTCCCTAACCTCTCACAAAAAAAAAAGAAAACAACAAACAAACCAAAAAGCCAGAAGAAAATAGTTTTAATGGACTATATGACAGAATAAAACCAGAATCAACAGCAATTAGTTCAATAAAGTTGAGCTAATTGAATTCAACAAAAGCTTGCAGATCAGTATTAGATTGTTTTACAATGCAAGCATGTATCACACCAGTGAAAAGTGAAAGTTACTCACATGTTTTATTATCTTTAAGCATATAACCTATTTGCATTCAGACTCCAGAACTACTACTTCCTATCTGTGTTATTAGACATCTTTTAAGAAGGTGGAATAAGTTAAGATTTATTTGGTGAATCTACTGCAAAAAAAGGGTAAAGCCAAAACCACAGACATTTAGCAACACGATAACAATGAGAACAAAAACAGTAAGTGCAGCACAACCTCTGTTTTACACATATAGTAAAAATACAAGCAGAATGAAAAAAAATATGTTCAACATTAAACCTTATTTTTCAAAAAAACATGCATTTCTTACCCTCCCCCTCTTTTGCCATATTTGAAACCCAAGGGAGTGATTACTTTAGGAAAAGTACTGACACTGTGCAGAACCTGGGAACTCTTTACATGATAAACTGCATAAAGGTACAAAGTTAAATAAACTCACCATTTCAGTGGTGTGCCTTCGTATTCAAACCATATTTCACTAACTTCCTCTTGTCTCATAACTTTCTGAAAGTGTTTCTTCAC
The DNA here is from genome assembly GCA_013398175.1 of Climacteris rufus. Classification (NCBI taxonomy): domain Eukaryota; kingdom Metazoa; phylum Chordata; class Aves; order Passeriformes; family Climacteridae; genus Climacteris; species Climacteris rufus. The sequence continues at coordinate 746,404 of VZRZ01006460.1, forward strand.
TTTGTCTGTTACCAGTGTCAAGTAACTTATCCTTGGCAAAAGCAACTGAAAAAACAATTATAGAAGCTGTAAGTATAAATAAAATACACTAAACTAATAAAAATCTGTAACAAGTATGCATTTTCATAACCAAAATTCACTTAGCATTCTCTTTTTCCCCCTTTTAAGGCAAGACACCTTTTAGACAGTTCAGTTATTAATGGTCAATTAAAGCCTATCAAATTGTGTACTCAGAAGATGCAGAATAGCAGTATCCAATACATTAACACAAAAAAACCAGTAAAAAATCCAGTTACTGATTCTTTCAATGTGGTGGGAGGGAGAACAGTGGAACTCAATTCTGGTTTTCTGTATTTAAGTAGGCTAAATAATGAAGTTTTAAACCTTTTCCATATGAACACATAAGAAGAGATTCAAACTTCTTATTGAAAAGAATTAGCAACCGCGTATCAGCTATTATTTCAAAATGGAAATTCCTATGCAAGAAAAAAAAAGAATGAAAACTAGCTGCTTAAGGGTTTGGTTTCCAAATGTTTTGTACTTCCAGTAGCTGGCAATTTCCATTTTCTTTGCACTGGGTTTGCCAATTCAACCTATTAGTCAGACTACTATTCTTCCACTATTTAACCTTCACCCAGCAACCAAAATCAGAAAGAAAACTGTAAATATTCTATTACTTGAAACAGGACACCTTCTTACAGCTTTGTCATACACTATCTTCTTTTCTCAAGTGTACACTATCCAAACCAGAATGCTGTGCTATTTTTATTTGCCACCTCCTCCCCCTCCTCCTTTTTTTCAAAAGTCTCACACCCAGTAGGAGTGGTTAAGCACACTATCAGTCAGTGCACTGACTGATGACTGTGTGTCACGTTTACTTAAGATAAATCAATCCATAAGCATTAACCAACAATGCCTTTCACTGTCTCAACGAGAAAAGATTAACCTGCTTGTAAAATATCAATTAGCTTTAAAGCAGACATTTTAAATTAATAGTATTCATCCTGTAAAGTTCTGTTTCATAATCTTAATAAAACAGACGGACCTAAGGTTTACATAGATTATATTTTGCATATTTAGAGAAACATTTGTTTTCCAGTGTTCCTCATAACCAGTGTTCTTTCTTCAACTATTTTCTTCATAGTATATGAATAATGCCAGGCCCCAAGTGAATGTTTATGGTACAGACATCCCAAGCCACATCAGGATACATTTTGCCCGACAGAAAAATTAATCTCTGCTGCAACATTCTTCCAGAATTTCTCCAATAATTAGACCACACTTCGATGTATAAATCAGATAATATTTTGGCCATGATACTACAATTTTGTGAATACCCAATTCAAAAGAAATATGGAGAGTACATCAAGTTCTTAGAAGAAGACAATGGATTCATCTTTTAGATAATTCTGCATTAGATTACATCTGTGACACAGCTAAATTTGATGATTATATAAAACAACATAGGACCAAGTCTCCCCACTGTAAGTCACCGTGTCAGTTAACACTGCATGTTTCACATACCATATGGTTTTCTTAGTCCAACTGTTGCTTTTATTACCATCATCATATTGTTTCTACCTTGTTTCATAGGAGCAAGGCAATCAAAACACAGCCTTCCTTTTCAAAAGGTAAACAAACTCAATAAATTCAATGAAGTTATGTGCATACTCAAGTAAGAATTGTTTGGTACTCTAATGACATGAATGACAATATAATCTTATCCTTTATTTATCTAATTTCACATCTCTTTATCTAATTCCACTGATGGTTCTCGAGACAAGACAGTCCAGGCTATACCAACCAAACCCACATATTTTTGGTAATAATTTTGTGTTATTTCTGTCTGATATTTACAGTTAAATTAATGCTGGTATATTCAGGTGAGACTTCCTAGGACTGTTACAAAAGCCAATTTTCAGCATGCTGCACGTAGCAGAGCCATGCTGGAATTGATAAATATATTAAAGTATCATTCATTGCAGTGTTTGGCATAACCCTTTAATCTGTATAACTTCCTCTGTAAAATATTTTACTTCAGTTTGTATTGTGAAGGAACAACCCAGTTTCTACTTCAACACCATTGGAGATCACAGACAATAACCAAACAGCATTTAACTGAATTTAACAGAACATGGCCAGCACTCCAAAAAGGCCCCTCTGGAGTACAAAATCCAAGAGTTAACCAGGTTAACAGGGACTACCTGTTTCTCAGAGATGCTAAGCATTTGTAGAATCTACTGAACTCTTTTTATAATCTCCCCACCTCTTTTACCTGCTACACTTTTCCCCTTCCATGGGAGAAATGACAAGATCCTATTCTACCAATTTTCTAGCTTTAATTATCTTAGGGATTTACAAGTGTACTAAACCTGTTGAGACCTTTAAAAGCATAATTGAAAGACATTTTCGCTGTTACCCCTTTTAATATCCCTTCTCCACCAGCTGACAGATAACAAGTAAGATCATGAGTTCTCTTCATTAAATTAAGAAAATAAAAGTAAATCTCCAAATACACTACTAACCAGAATAAATCCTAGTAGCCATCCCTAAATGCCACACCCAAAATCACACAAACCACACCACCTTCCTTGTGCATATTATGTATCGCTCCATTATTTAATCACAATAACCAGGAATGTTTTCTTATTAACCAGGAGGTTAAATGAAATACGAGGAATTTAGGCCTAATGCCTAAGTAAATGCTTGCAATATAACTCTGTGTAAAAAAGTACTTCTCCAGATATCTCCACAGGTTTTGTTGCAGAGTGTACAATATTTTTACATGCAAAACACTAAAACAGAAAAATTACAGATTTAACAGGAACTGGAATGGTCTGATCACTAAAGTGTTGAGGAAGATGAAATAAAGCATCCTAACAAGGAATGACTCTTATGTTGCTCACTCCTACAAACACCTTAACAAAACAACACTTTTGACATGGAGGAAGCTGAAGAGTGGTCCTGCCAAAGACCAGTCTCCTTGGGCAGAGCATCATTCTCAGACTCTCTCCTGATGTAATTTTGTTCTTCATACACCTGACAAGTCTCAGCAAATGAGCACTCTACTTCCTGTCTGTCTTTTATTTCTGTTACTTGCACCAAGAGACAAACAGTACATAATTTTAAAACAAAAACCTAACTGTTCCTAAATACTCTGCCACTCAAAAATCTGTAGGAAACTCCAAGGAAAATGGATGTATCCATTTCCATTGGAACTGCAGAAATCTCTGACTTGACTATAGTAAGACACAGGACAGTGTTTTACCAGAGCTGCTCAGTCTTTATGTCACCACTCTTCCCAAAAAAACAGACAAATTAATTTTAAATCACTTGTCCTACCCCTGTGCAGTGTCATAAGGTGATACAGACGTGCATCACTCCTGTGCTGCACCACTCCCTCTGACAGACAAGGCTCTCCTGTCACACTACTCACAACAAACCAAAATCCACCACACAGACTCTGGGTTGTTTTTCTAATCCCTCACCCTCCAAGTCTATGTCATCCTTCATCTTCATAAAGCAAGCTCCTCAGAGCAGAATTCTTTAGCCTCTCTCAATATAATTATGCCAGTATTTCCTTCCCATGCAGTCTTTCCATTCACGAAAGGCAGTCCAGAATACAGAGGTTACATCTGTATTAACAAGTAAGAAGAGCCATGTAAAGCTGAAGAGCTGACATCAAGGCCTGGAAGTGTTAACTACACATTCTTTTCTACTTTCCCCATAATTTTAGGGAGTTTGATGTTCTTTTACTTTGATTTAACTCAAGTTTGATCCCATACACTAAATGTCCATCAGCCCATCTGCTGCTTCAGGTTCACGTGAAAATGATTCAGCCCGTGGGCCATCAGACTGCTCTGGGATGCCAACCTGGGCAATGCAAGGGGAAAGGATGAAGACTTCTTTCAAATGCACTCCAGACCTGAACAAACACATTGACACAGACACACTCTGAAACTATGGCAAGTATATGATGATTTAAAACCTTGACTGCTCTTCTGCAATTTTATTATATTTTGCTACCATAAATCCTTCATCCCTTCAAAGACACCAAGCTATATTATTAACTACAATATGAACTGAAAAAGGAAGAAGCTAGAATTTTAGAACTGTCACCCACGAGTAACCAGATTTTACAGAAATAAAGAATTACACACTGAGAATTTCTGTGCACACTTTACATGGAGTAAACAAAAGAAACCCTACCAGCTTAAAACTATTTTCTTGACTTAGAAAGCTGGCCACTCCATAAAGATAATGTGGTTCCATGGCTTCCATGCTGATGGTAAACACATCAACACATCTCAAACTCACACCTTTCAAGTAGCTCTTACACAAGGTACGTAAATATATCTTAACGCATGTAGGTATAATTTAAAGTCTGAGACTTCTAAGGAACTTAGATGTATTTGGCAATAGGTCAACCAATATGAAGAAAAAGTACTCATCTTTTACCAGTGGTGAAACTAAAATATACAAAGATGAGCACTATTATTACTGAACAAAAAGCACTAATGGTTTATTAGGTTTCAAAACAATGGAGGGAAATCAAAAACTGATGACGCAAAGATGCTATTGAACACAGAAGAAAAGTTCTACCCAGCGTGGAATGGGATACGAGAAAATTTCAGAATCATGTAAGAACTGAAAGTTCAAAATTTTCCTCCTATATACTTGTTACATTTCAAATCTGGGTTTCACTGCATCAGCTAACATTCATTCTCAATCATATGTCTGTTAGGTGCTGAAAGAATGAGAACTGATGAGAACCCTGTAAATAAATATGTCTTTATACAAGGCACTTCCATGTTACATCTCAAATACATCCATCATCTTTTTTTTATCATCAGCTAGCAATCCAATTCAGGCAGTGTTCTGTTTAGCCATTATAGTTGCTTTTCTTACTTCTGAGCTGTATCTCCCATGGCTGCTAGCATTTAAAGAAAATGAGCACAAGGCGTCCATGGAGCTAGTGTTCATTACAAGTTTGTGTTACACGGGTGATCAACCTTAACGCTTAAGATTTCATAAATCTCTGACTGAATTATTTCTGCATTAAGGTAACATAAAAGTTCTCTCCCTTCTTCTGTTCATTATCCAAGAAGATACAAGCTTACATACAGCCTCCTCATTTATCTAATCACTTGCTTTTTAAAGATCTAAATTAACTGTGATACGTTTCTCTCACTAGTGAAACAAGCCTGACATTTTCAATCTGCCGTGAAGACAAAATCACAAAATCAGCATGGTTATAAGCATACTTTCAGTAGGTACCAGGAATAATAAGAAAAAAAGTTGGGTTTTTTCACAACACGCAGTAGCACACATGATGAGAATGAAGGAAACAAACATAACCACGGCACTGGACTACTTGTGACCACCTCTGCCATACTCACATAGTAAGGTTCAGCTTCCCTTTCAGTTATCTCATCCTGATACAGAGTGAAACAGGTCGGTATTCGCCCAAACCACACATCTCGAAGTACATCTTTGTCATCTGTCATTCTTCCAATGGACAGTGAAGCACATGTAGAACAGTTTGTTCCTTCAGCTAAAACTGTAACCCATTCCCCAACCCCCCCCCAAAAAAAAAACAAGTCAGCACGACTGCAAATAAAATACATCTTGTTCAAGGTTCTCCCCTAACTACATTTCTGAAGGCGTGACCAAAGCTGTCAAAGGGGCATTAAATGCATCACTTGGTACAAAGAACGGGATGAATTAAGTTATCAGTTATAAATACGGGGTGGATATGGAGTAAAATGCCAACGAGCATTTCCTAAGGCTGCATCACGCCCCAGCCGCAGAGTCAAAAGGTCCCTTCCCGTTACCGCCTCGCCGTCACCCGCAGCTCCCGCACCCCCGAGGCCCCGGTGCCAGGAGCAGAGTCCGTGCCCGCACAGGAGCGGCGGGA
>VZRZ01006460.1:752765-769025 GCA_013398175.1 Climacteris rufus
GGCCCCGGGCGGGCGCGCCGGGAAGGGGTGGGGCCGGGAGGTGGTGCCGCCGCCGCTCGCCGGAGTCGGTCCTGAGGCGCCCCGAGTTCAGTGTTGGTGCTTCAGCCGCAATGCCGGAGCCGGAGAGGCGCCGGGCTGCAGCTGTGCCGGAGCCTGGCACGGACATGCTTCGGAGGCATCAGCGGGGTCGCTCAACCGATAAGGCCCCGCGTTTGTGGATTTTGAGCTCTTAATCTCTCTGCTCTCTCTTAGCCGACCCTTCTCTTTTCCTGCTTCCCTAAGGAAGTAGTCACAGCACCAGCCTAAAAGAGGTCAGGAAGTGTTTGGCCAACGCTGTCAGGCACACGATGTGACTCGTGGGGTGTCCTGCGCAGCGCCGGGAGTTGGACTCGATTGGTCCCTTCCAACTCAGAATACTCGGTGACGTTTTCTGTAGTAGATCTTACCCACCGTGACAGATGGAGCGATTCCAGAGGAGGGCCACAAAGTTGACAAGAGGAATGGAGCACCTCCCCTATGAAGACAGGCTGAGGAAGTTGGGGATGTTTAGCCTGGAGAAGAGAAGGTTGTGTGGAGACCTCATGGCAACCTTCCAGTATCTGAAGGGGGCCTACAAGGAAGCTGGAGAGGGACTGTAGTCAGGACTGCATCAGGAACTGTAGTCATAGGACGAGGAGAAATGGGTACAAATTGAAAGAGGGAAAGTTCGGGTAAGATATTAGGAAGAATTTCTTCACTGTGAGGGTGGTGAGGCACTAGAACAGGTTGCCCAGCGAGGTTGTGGGTGCCTCAGTCTGTCAGTGTTCAAAGACAGGTTGGATAAGGCCTTGAGCAGCCTGGTCCACTGGGAGGTGTCCTTGCCCACAGCAGGGCAGATTGGGACTAGATAGTATTTAAGGTCCCTTCCAAGCCCTAACATTCCATGATTCTGTGATTTTACACCACAGTCACAGGAGGATGAGGAGTACCTGCTGCCACCAGTGACATCTCTTACATACCAAAGCCTCATTCTGGATAATTTTTTATCAGCCCAGTACGTGCACGTTTGCAGTGAATTCCACCTCTGCATTTCAAAGAACATATCCCACAATTCTGTCACTCTGCAAATCCTTGTCTCGATATCCCACAACTGCAGGAGTGCACGGGAAGGACAACACTTTTTGTGGCAAGGACCATCCTAACTCCAAGGAAGATATGTATCCTAGTGTGCCACACTAGCAGCTGTCAAAGCTGGGTTGTTCAGAGGTTGTTCTGTTTAGAGCGGCTGTTTCGGCACGTTTGGAGGAGCGCTGATAACGGTGTGGTTTTAGCAGATGCACACGCTGCAGTTTCAGTAGTGCCACGTTCTGGCCATGCTGTCTTGTGGCCACCAGATGTCATGCAGCGGCCATGGCTGCTGAAGGAGTCTTCAGGAATTCGGGAACTAACTGCAGTGGTTACTGACCTTTGGTGCGTTTTACCCAAGGACTGGCATTCTAATGAGTTTGTGTGTTGCTGATCCAACCGTATGACTTGTGTATTTTTTCAATCATCCAAAGGATTAGAAAAGTCTGAAATGCTCATTTTATTTTTTTTCCAGTTTAAATAAGCTTGTCATGATGACCTCTTTTCAATAAAACATAATATTCCAAACATGAGTCCTAATATAAAATTAATCTTTTTTGTTAGAGCCCTATAAGCAAAATAAGTTAAACTGTGGTGGTTTTGTGATTGGGACATACACAGGGAAGCTCTCCTTACCTCTTCTCTGAAGTTTTTTGTGACACATTAATTTAAAAAGCAGGTAAACTGCTGTGAACCAGGAGTAAACTTAATGTTTGCTATGGTCTACCCCAAAGCACAGGGAAAGAAGGCACAGAGCACATGTGATATTGCAAGGGCTTTAGTCTCTGAAGGGACCAGTTCCCTTACACACCTGAATACAGGCACCCACTTGGGTGCACGTGTTGGGCATGATGGTGGAAGGGGAGAGTTTCCTCCAGAAGTATTGTCTGTGCACTCACAACAGTTTTAACTAGTGTGGATGGTCTGGAAATTACTGCCTTGCAGACCTGGAATGGCAGGAGACCTGCACAGAACTGATCCCACAATTACAGAGGCATCCAACCTGCAAGCACTGCACATTGCTACAGGCTTCTGTGTGTGTTTCTGCAAGGCACCCTCAATGCTGTTCCAGGTCTGTTGGAAACAGTCTCATGAGGATGCACTGACCAGTGGAGCTGCTGTGAGATGCCAACATCACTGGAAAAACAAACAAACAAAAACCCCAACCAAACAGACAAAAAAATCACAAGATTTTTACAAATATTTTTTCCTGGTTAGAAAATTTGCAAACTTTCAGAAAGCTTTGCACATATGGATATCCCTACAGGAAATCAAGGAGAACCACAACTCCTCAGAGTTCTTCTCTAGAAAAGGGTGGGTTTGGTAGGGTTTGTAGGCTAAAGAGTTTGATTCATCATTGTACCAGCATCACTAAAGGTAATGCCAGCTCATTTTTTCCCACAGGCAGGCAGGAGTGTGCCAGCACTGCTGTTATCAATCACTGTTAAGTTGTGACCCCTTCTTGGTGCTGCCTGTGCTCACCTCCTGCAGTCTTACTTAACCTCCTCTGCTACAGTCCTTGAAGCACAACACTGGCCAGCTAGACTGTAATCAGCATTGTGTTGATTACTAAAGACAAGTACCAAACAGATTAAACATTAACTTTTGCATTATTCTCTTGTGTGTAGTATAACGAACATAAGCACCTGACTCAAGCATATGGATTCCACTTGAGAGGCTGAAAACAGAGCTCCCCTGAGTGCCCTAGTCTTTTGCTGGATCTAGACACAAGATGCCAGGTAGAGAATAAAACAAAACTAAGTTATAAAGTGAGATAACTTGGTGTTTATATTATCTTCCTATTTAAACATCCTGCTGGTGTTGTTACCAGACAGAGATACAGCAAGATACATTGTCCGTGACTATAGTTCCATTGGCAAATGAGGCTCTGCTTCTGAGACAAAGTTGGTTGTAGATAAACACGAGATGTAATGTGACTACTGAACAAATAAACTAAACTTGAAGTGAATGCCAACTTTGCTGTTATTATGACTGCAAATAAAGAATCTGAATCCAAACATGAAAAATAATGGCTAGGATGCAATGTCAACATAGAGACAATAAAAAGGGAATTATCTCTTTGGCATATTGTTTTCCACATTGTTATCTAATGCTTTAAGTTGCACCATCACTTGGCAGAATGGACCAGTCTAAACTGGAAGGGGAAGAGCTCAACAAACATATTTCCAATTCCAAAGATCCTCAAGCAGTATTCCCTCATTTTAAACGTCATCAGCAGACAACACACAGTGAATCATTGCCTAATGGCACCTGAATCAAAATACCTGTTATTGAGTACACATGGAATGTGAAGATGCTTGTAATGAACAAGATTATAATTAAAGATTAATTAATTCTAATAAAAATATGAGAAATGGAACAGATGGTTTACATATTTGTGGGCAGTTATGTTTTTGTGTAATGGTAGTGCAGATGAAGGTTTGCAAGCAGAATCAGTGTATAATTTACGTTGGAAGGGACCTCTGGAGTCCTGACATCTAGGCCAACATCCTTTCTCAAAGCAGGAGTAACTACAAACTTAGAAGGCAAATCATGCCGACATTTGATTGCTGAAAAGTTACGTGAAATAAAAAGTGAAATACTATTTCTCTCTGTATTTTGCTAGAACTGGGATAACTGATATTCATTGCTTTGATCACATTGAATTAATTTAATTGTGCTTTCATAGAATTGGTATTTTATGTCACATACACATACCACAAAGTAAGGGTACTTTGTAAGTATCTAATGTATATACTTACATAAATTATACATACACGTATGTATAACAAATAGCCTTGGTGGGTGGTCAAAAGATGCCATTTATCCAGTCCTGGCTCCTCTCTCTATAAAATCATGACTCCATGAAATACTTGGCAAAACACACAGATATGTGAAACGTAACTTGTTCAAGTGTTGTTTTATTAACTGATCAGCAATCACTGTTGATGTTTACCCTTCACTTCCCTAACAGTTTTTGGTAGAAAACAAAATATACTTTAATTTTCTAGCTATTGTCCTTTGAGTGTGTAAACAATACCAGATTGTGAGAATCATTAATATACACCTTTTAACATGCAACAGTGAGTAAGACTCAAATGAAACTCATAAAGCTGCTATTTATATCTAGCTAAATAGTTCATTGTTGCCTACTCCCAGTGAAGAATTATTTTGATTAATTACACGAGAAGCTGATTCATTCATCTGAGAACTTCCTGGAAATGTTACAAGATGGCACAATGTTTTCCAGATACAATTTAATGTATAAGTTTGTAGAAGCAAAAAAAAAAAAACCTAATTCTTATCTGTATATAATTCTCCTTTCATGCTCTCCTCACCTACTAATATTTGTCTTCTGAAAAAATAAATATATTTGGAAATATTCTAGACTAGTTTTAAACTCTTGTCTAAATAACTGAGGTGTGCTGACAGCTGTTCTAGTTTTCCTCACTGTTTTTTACTCTTCTTTATTGTGCTGATTTCATAGAATCATAGAAGGATTTGCACTGGAAAGGGACCTTGAAGATCATCCAGTTCCAATCCCCATTTCCTATTTTACTTCTAACTTAAAATTCCTAAGTCATATTTCAGTTTATGATTTTTTTTTTATTTCCAAAACAAGTGACCAGACTTTAGGAAATCCTAGTTCTAGGTCTGCTGCTTATTATTTACCTTGAACAAAGTTTCTTGGGTTTGCTATTTTGTCATAGACTCATGAGGACATCTTGGTCTTAGTGAGGAGGAAGGGAAATACCACTTTTTAAAATTTCACATTATGTGCATATGGAGGTTTCTTATGAATGTAAATCAGATCATAAGCTTTCTCTTTTAATATATTGACAATGCCAACAGCCAATTATTCACTTAGCCTGATTTTTACCCCTCTGCATATTAACCGAGTAATACTTATTCGGTCAAGTATTCTCACTTATCAAAGAGGAGTACCTGGTATTCAAAAGGGAGTAGGATGACGATTCCTGACGCTTCTGTTTTTTCTGTTGGGAATACTGACAAAAAAGTATTTGTCAGTACTATCTCAGCATGGGACAGGATTGGCTCCATCTATGCTTGATACATAACTTTAGCCATTTATGACCAAGGATCACCACTAACTTAGTGCTGAATCACAGCACAGCCAGAAAGCAAAACAAAAGTAGAAGGAAGATGAAACAATAATCCTGTGCTGTTTGGCTCTTGGAACAGCCTTTAAGTTGTTTACTTTTAGGCAAGAAGGCATTTCACCAATAACCTGCCTTGTTAATACCATTGAAATGTCAGCTTCTGAGACATGGGCAGTCCAGCCCTCAGTACAAGAAGACACTAAGCACCTGTGTGTCACCCAGCACTCGGGAACTCCCAGAACAGAAACCAGAATTAACTGCTCTTTGTTGGCAAGTAATCTTTAACAGTTTGGTAAGAACACTTCTTGCTGTGCAGCTCCATATTAAAATCATTTCAATAAGGACTTGATTCCTTTTCTGTGTTGCACTGTGTAGTTCCAAGCATCTGAGTTAGACTCATTACAACATGGTCTATTGGCTAAATTATGAAACCTGACATACTATTGCAATAAAGTACCAAATATCATAGGGGTTCATGAATAAACACAGTGCCAAGTGTGACAAAGGGACAGCAGGCCAGATTCCCTGCCCATTCAAGTCATCATGGCTTCAGAAAAGTAATTTTCTGTTCTCGATAAACATATATGTCTCGTTACCTCTGATGTAAACCACAGGCTTTTTCTTAGATTTCTGAAAAGAAATAGTACTGATTTGTAATAAAACACAGGATTTCTCCACTCCAGACAAAGTTAGTGTTTTGGTATGACTGTTCTTCAGCAGTTTCACCCAAGGGAAAGAATTTTTCTCAGTGATTCCCAATTCACTTTGGTAATTTTTATCACTAAAGCATCTATAACTGTGGTTCTGAAGCTCTGATATATTTTTGTTTCTCCAGTAATGAAGTGTGTTAAGGATATTTAAATTTACAAAGACTTTTTAGTGACTTTAAAATCAATATTGGGTGTGGGTTTTTTTGTTTTGTTTTGTTTTGTTTTTATTTTCTCTTGGTTGTATTTGTACAACATTTGTTATATGAGTTAGTTGTTAAATCACTCTGATTTGTCAGGGAAATAAATAAGAATACCATGCCCGTAAAATAGGAGAATGGGTGTTTGGGTTGATGGTGGAAAAAAAGAAAAACTCCTAAAGTCAATCTTATTCCATAAGGAGTATAATTACCAGTGGCCTCAGTGCTGAGGTCAGGAGGGGTTGTTGGAAATCACTTCCCTTGACTTACTGGCCACACCATGTCTAATGTAGCCCAGTATACACTTGCTTTTCTCTGCTTGCACGGGAGTTTGCATTTGCCTCTCTTGAACTCCATGATTTTTCCATCCTCTTGTTTGCTGAGATTCCTGTGAATAACATCTCAGCCCTCCAGCATATCAATCACTCCACCCCACCTAGTTGTATCACCCAGAAACCCCACAAGTGTGTGTTCCAGCTAATTGTCCACGCCAGTGATAAACGTGCTACATGGCAGTTATTCCTTTGTGATGGGTTGACCATGGGCGGGTGCCAGATTCCTACCAAAGCCACTCCATCACTCCCCTCCCCAGCTGGACAGGGGAGAGAGAACATAATGGAAGACTCATGGTTCAAGATAAGGACAGGGAGAGATTGCTCACTAGTTACCATGAACTGCTCCAGCATGGGTCCCTTCCATGGGGTGCAGTCCTTCAGGAACAGGCTGGTCCAGCATGGGTCTGTTGCAGGGTCACAAGTCCTGCCAGCAAGCCTGCTCCAGCATGGGCTCCTCTCCACAGGACCACAGGTCCTGTCAGAAACCTGCTCCAGTGTGGGCTTCCCACAGGGTCACAGTCTCCTTTGGGCATCCACCTGCTCTGGCGTAGGGTCCTCCATGGGCTGCAGGTGGGGATTCCACCGTGGACCTCCATGCACTGCAGGGAGACATCCCACCTCACCATGGTCTGGACCAGGGACTTCAGGGAGCAACTCCTCCCCCTCCTTCCTCACTGCCCTTGGTGTCTGCAGGGCTGTTGCTCTCACATATTCTCACTCGTCTCTCTGCTGCTGTTTCCAAAGCAGTTTTTTCCCTTTCTTAAATCTGTTATCCCAGAGGTGCCACCATCAATGATGGGCTTGGTCTTGGCCAGCGGCAGGTCCGTCTTGGAGCTGGCTAGCACTGGCTCTGGCAGACATGGGGGAAGTTTACAGCAGCTTCCCACAGAGAAACCCTGTAGCCCCCCTGCTACCAAAACTGAACACTCATTGGACTATTAACCACTACTCTCTGATCCCAGCAGTTCAGTCTGCTTTTCACCCACCTTGCAGTCTACTCATCCTGTCCACCTCTCCTCAGTTTAGCTACCAGTACACTACAAAAGACTGTGTTGAAAGTCTTGCTTGAGATAAGCTACATATGTTACTCTGCTTTCATCCACAGAGCCAGCCATTTCATCATAGAAGGCAATCAGGTTGGTTAAGGATGATTTAACCTTGGTAGATCTCCACTGGCTGATTCCAGTCATCCTTCTGTCCTTCATGCATCTGAAATGTGGAGTACTTGCTCCATCATTTTCCCAGGAGCTGACCATGTTGTAGACCTTCCTTCTTGACTTTTTAATATATTCATGTGATACTTGGCTTTTACCAGCAACTAGACCTTCCCCCAGTTGCCAAAGCCTTTCAAAGATGACGAAGAGGAGCCTCACAAAGACATCAGCTGTCTCAACTTCTGTGGATGCATCTTGTCTGGTCCTATGTCTGGAAATACTTTAATTCTCCCTGAGTTGATCTTCCTGTAGGGTGGGTAGTGCCTCAGTCCCCACAATTTGCTACTAGGCTTAGAGACCTGACCTTGGCAGTAAAAAGACAGGCAAAGAAGGCATTAAGTAATCCAGTCTTTTCTATATAATTTGTAACTATGTCCCTTTCCATCTTGCCTGTACTATTTAGCGGTGAGCTTGCATTTTTCTTCACCTTTCAGGGCTGCTTATCTATAGAAGCTCTTCTAGTTGTCCCCTATGTTCCATGGATTTCCAATTCCACCTGTGGCTTTTCTAATTCAACTTTCGCATGCCTGGGTGATGTTGCTAGATTTCCTGGTAGCCTCTTTTCTAAGTCTGAGCTCGACTAGAACTTCCCTCTTCAGATAATCTGGCTTCCTGCCATATCTGCCCATCTTCTTGTGCGATCAGAGTGGGCCATTCTAGTGCTTCAAGGAGATTATATTTGAAGATCAACACATTTTTTTTTTTCTCTCTTGGCTCCCCATGGATTCCTGCCTACCCATTCCCTGACCAAGCTGAAGTCCACTCTGAAGTCCAGGTCTTTGCTATGTACCTTCCTTGCTTCTTAAATTCAACCTGTTTTCCCACTTCCTTTTAGGCTTTGATCTGCATACCTTGATGAACCTGCTTAGAAACCTTTCTTAACAGATTAGCAAGACTATTGGGAAAGATGCTCTCGCCTTTCTTTCTCGTGCTGGTGCCACCACTTCCCACCAGTCCTCACTCCCAGAAGATAATCCATGGACATAGAAGCCAAAGGCTCTCCCTGTGACACCAGCTACACTGGCTTTGATTTGCATAATAAATCCTCTCCTATCGAGCCCGTTTCCTTGATGAGTAGGGTCAAAAAGGAACACCATCTTGGCCCTTTACCACAGCTTAGAGCACAGCAGTCATCTTTGATCTGCTCAAAGTCTCTTGGCAGCAACACTTGTATGCAGACAGGTAAGGAGAAGAATAGATAACAATAATCCAAAGACTCCATTGGTCCTTCTGTAGTGTCCCACACCAGGGCCCAGGATGAGCAGTCAGCTTCCTGACAGCAGGTCTGACCTGCAGGTGGGTGCTCTGGCCCCTAGAGAAGGAAGTCTTTTAAATAAGAATAATCTCATTGGAGAAGTTTAAGGAAGTCCATTCTTTATTTCATGCAATATTGATTACTCTTACTCTTTCTGTTTGTCTTTTTTTTCTCTGAACCTGTAATTGTGTAGTTTCCCTGATAAGTTATTGGGAAGGGCATGTTTATAAAGACTAGCTTAAATAAATTTTAGCTTACTCATTCTTCATCTGTTTTTCTTGTGGAACAGCTGGTAGATAACTCCCTAATTATTGTTTATTGATGGTAGAAATTCACTGACCCACATTCTCACAGTCACTCTCCCTGCTTGTTTTAAATATTACATCCTTATTCCCTGTGATCGCAGCTGATTATCCTGGGAAAAGCAAATGCTGATGAACAGCTCTACCACCCCATGTTTCCACTGCCTGGGACTCCCAATAACCAGTTTGCTTCATCAGGCCGTTTCAACACCTCCTCTTTGGATAAATTTTCACAGGACAGTGCAAGGTTTAGATTCACCTGGAAAGAGGACAAAGCTGATGGCTGCACAGAGCAGTGCAGGCTGATGGTTTTCACAGGATCTGTATTACAGACCCTGTGTAATATGCAGGACAAAGGAGTGACTGGTGAACTTAACTATGAACAGACAATTTCAATTTCCTAGTAATGCTCCTGTATTATCTGCAGATACATACGAACAGTTATGCTTTTAATTACATCTAGTCAGCATAACATTTAATTGTAGATCCTTTAGCACCCAAGTAGGTTACAGAAGGTTGGATAGCTCTTGGATTTGTCACAGGATGCTTGTTTCCCATAGCAATTTAATCAACTATGCTTATATTTCAGTCTATAACACGTTGGCTTTAGACAATAAATTGCTGAAGATTGAGAGACACCTGCCTCCCCTCATGCTTGTCCATTTCCCAGCTCATCTGTTAGTCAGTATAAGCAATAATAAATAACTGGTAATTATGTGTTTACTTTCCAGGGTTATTGATTAAGTAATATATCTAGAATCTCTATAAAATAATTAATATTAAATTTCCTGGTAGTTTCTGCCTTCCTTCTTAGAAACTAAAGTAGAAAGATCCTATCCTAATTTAAGCAAGGCTGGCTGATAGATCTCCATGAGAATATGATGAAAATATAACAGAATGGCATTGCTGACTTAGTCAAACAAATCAAAAATTATTTTTTAAGGTGCCAAGTTTCCAAATTAATTCCATCTAGAGAATAATCAAAACTTTAGATCAGGATGCAAGAGAAGAACATGAGCTATAGCTTTTTTTTTGGGCAACCATAAAAGTGTAGCATAGTATGCACAGTAACCAGTGCAAAACTGGAAAGCAAGAGAAACAAAGCCATAAAATATTATCCTGGAAATATATGCATTTCAGCCAAGCTATATCTACTCACAAAAACTTAAGGACCTCTTGATATTAAGCAGTAAATTAACAATTTTTCAGTATTATATTCCTAATGCCTCATTATTATGTTAATCTGGGGTTTTTAAAAATTGAATTAATTAATGGTCTTATTAGTATACCTTTAAATTGTGACTACAGGAGAACAGAGTGCTAGAATTCGCATGTTTGCTTTTTTTTTTTTTCCTTTTAATCAAAGTCCAGAGGAGGCTGGAACCCCTGACACACAGAGTGGAATGATTCTGCCTATCAGTGGTATCCTGCTCCCATGAAAAGCAGCATATCCCACCTCCCTCCTCCTTTCCCACCATGGGAAAGAAAAAAAGGTTGCCAAGATGTGGAATGTTCTTTCCTCTGACTAGCATCCACAGCATTTGTTTCAGACTACTTACATAGTCTGTTTTCTCACAGCTATTCTATCTTCCCCTCTCACAGTTTTGGGGAGGAAAAAAATCTACTTATTGAACCTTGGATACCAAACAAATGCCATATTGAACATGTGTTGACATAGCACACGTACAGTGTTTTACAGATACAAGTGTTCAGCCTGAGACCAGAATCTTTATGTTAACTCTTTATGAAAACTGCTAAGTCCGAAGATTGAAAGCTTTGAAGAAACTGTGAATTGCAAAATGCACAGAGGAAACATCCATCTTTTACAGGTGGGCAGAAGAACAAAATACTTGGATACTCAGAGCAAGAATGAAGTGAGTTGTAGGTGTTGTCTTGGCTTTGTACTGACACTGCACTTCAATGAAAGATAGTTATCATTAAACGAAAAGTAACATTGGATTGTCATTAATGGAATGAGAAAAGCACGTGGCAGGTAACAGAGAAGGAAACCCCTGAAAGAAATGTTTTCTGAGAGACTTTTTTTTCCCCTGATTGGGGAAGGAATAAACACTACTGCCATGGATGTATTAGCAAGAATAAGAGGGATATTCTACACTGGGAACTCCTGAACATTTCATAACTGAAATCTATTTGGCTGTCTGCCTGGACTTCTGGGCTGAACCTAGTTGGCATTGAAATCAAACAGGGCACTCTCACTATTAGCATCACGATGGGAGTATTATGTGGAGGCAGTAACTGGTGCAGAAGTAGTTCACTTATGCATGAAATAGACCTGCAATTGCTCTGGTCAGCACTCTAAAATTTCATGTTGAAGTCAAAGACCATATGCTACACCCTGGCCTCATTCTGAGGCACTTCTAATGGGTAAGCGCTGAAGTTATACAACCCCACGGACTATTTACATTAATTATTTTGTTTGCTTCCCTTGAGATGTAGGATTCTAATGCAAAAGATTATTTAAAGGCCCAAAGATGGGTTGTAGGACTCTGAGTAGCTGACAGGACTCATATGGGTAGCAGGGAGGTCTAAATGACACTTTTCATCTATGCAAATATATATGCAACTCAAAGTCTCAGATAAATTTTTGGTATTCTACAGCAAAAATAAGAATAATGTTAATATTTAATTGATTCATTCAATATGCTAATTTCCCATAAAAAATTCTCCCCACACCTATCTGCTGTGAAATGCTCGGTTTACAGAATAAAAATCTAAGAGTGTCGATCTGTTTGGCAGAACTGTCCATGAATAACTGGATTATAAATTAAGCCAAAGCTATCAGAAAAATAAAGGTGAAATCTTGACCCGGATAAGGGTCACATGCCTTTTTGACTTATCTGATCAATAGCTAGCACCTAAGAGACGGGCACTGCATACTTTCAACAGAGGTACTAGCTCACAGATGAAGCTAAATGCCAAGGATCACAAACTGGACCATGATGGCAACCAGACAACTTAAAATAAAAGCAAAAGCATCCAACACACAAATCTAAATTGCTGCCTGAAGTCATCGCATGAGGTTATGTAAATTCACCCGCACTCCCAAATGTCCCTCAGAGCCTGAGGTGGCTCCATCTATTTGAGCTCCAGTGCCTGTGTGCTCCCCTGTGTGTCCCCAGGCACTGCAGCCACACGGCCGCCAGACAGACCTGGGTAGGTCATGGCAAGTGGCACACCAAGAATCATTGCCCTTTTCGCCTGATTGATGTTTTGCCCCACCTACCACGTACATAAGGCAATCCCAGAAATGCTTGGCTTCTAAATTTAACTCTTGGTTGAAACTCACATCGTTTCTTGCTTCCAGAATCCTTTGTCTTACTCTCATTCAATCTATTGCCATTTTTCCGTTTGTCTTCCCTGTGACATGGAATTGTTTACCTTTAAGGGACTTGCCCTGCTATTTGCTTTAAGGGTCTCTTTGCTTCCCTGGATTCCTACATATTGCTCTTGCTGCAATTCTGGCTGGCATAATTTAGTTCCTAGCCTGAACTTATTTAGTTCCTAGCCTTGGCTTTTCCTAATATTTAGTTGCATTTTCCATGCTGTCTCTAACCCTCAGGGATGATCACTCACATCCCACCATGTCTGATAATTCACTGAGGACAATAATTTACACCTTTTATTTTCAAGTCATGGAATGGAACTCATTCATCTTTTCAGATGTGGCCAGAGAATCCCTTGCCTCTTGTTGGGCCAGAAAACAAACATTAGTGGTGATATGACTGTGAGATAGAATGTATCCTTGTAGGTGGGATATTCCTGAATTAAGGCTGCGTTTCCATCACTATTTGTACATCATACCTTGAAAAAATTGAAAGTAATTGAAGCCAGTATAGCATTTTGTACAAAGCCTGCTGCTACTGCATGAGTTAAACAAGACCCAAATACTCAACCACAAGGACTCCTAGCAGAGATTTAGGCCAAGCAATATCTAGTTTTTAGCTCCTTGTCAGACCTAGGCAAGAAGCAGGCACCCAACACTCAGCCCTGTGAAGGCTGAGACAGCTCTGAGCATGTGGGGAAGTGAATACCTAAATACCTGGGGCACTTTCAAGACAAACAGGGAGGCAACCCTGGAATTTAGGTGCCCAAAGGGTTAGGTGTCAAATGAATGTTGGATTTCAGGACCATAGTTTAGGACTTACGTGTTTTATGTGGGACACAGGCAGGATTTTGGCCCCTGTGTACTTTATTGCTCTTTTACCACCAACTCCAAAGTGTGGGAATCCAAAGCACTCTTCATATATTCTGACAGTGAATTATCTGAATCTCAAATGTTTGCATGCATGTACTGTTTCTGGAGGAAACACCTCTGTTCACACCTCTGTTTCACACCTCTGTTGTATGGGAAAAGAAGATAAAATATATGGTTGATGATAATCTCCATACCTATGTTTCTGTAATTTGCATATAAGCTTTAGATTGGAAGTTTTGTTTGTTTCACAGCTATTGTGCCATATATTGGAATAGTTTTATATTAAAACAGCAACTGTTTCTGTTTTGAAACAATAAAAAGGGACAATCAATTATTTGAATAGTGTTGTCTCAACTTGCGTGTTAGTTAATTTCTGTAACAACTTCAAAGACTTTGAGTCTGTATTTGTTGAATTATCGTAACTCCAAAATTAGCATGTTTAAGGTTTTGGTTTGTTTTGTTTTTTTTTTAATCTCACATACAGTTTGCAGTCAAACTAGATGGATATTGTCTAATCTAGATACTCAATCATCTTCTTTTTCACCATGCTGGAATGATACCAAACAGGAGAAGGATAACTTGTTGCATAACACCTTTCTATGGTATGAAGTACTATGAACACTTGCAAAATTGTGTTGGTTCAGATAAAGCTAGACTGACTTGTTTTATTGCATGTGCTTGGCTTAAACTGACATAAACTGGCTGCTGACATAAACATGACCATCATTTAAAGTTTCCTAAATGGCTGGCTAATTCTAATGAATGTCTATCTTAACTAATGGCCTTAAAAACGCCTTTCTTGAAATAAGAGGTCCAAACCTTCTACATAAGCCAGGTACATCTAAAAGTACTGGGCTTCAACAAATCTGTCTGGATCAAGATCACACATTGTTCTGACACTGCCATATTTAACAATCAGACTTTAATTTTGCCCTGAGTTAAAAAAAAAACATTAATAACCAACCCCCTTCACTTGCTTTTGTGTATCAGGATACTGTAGTGTATGTTAGCAGTGAAGCACAAGTGCTGGATACCTCAAGACTGATGTGGAATGCCTATTTCTTATTTGTGTCTCTCCAGAGAGATATGTAACTGTATGTCTTCTAGGTGCTCTACGGTGCTGATGCTAATCCAGACCCTGCCAAGATAATTTAAGGGGATTTGAAAAAATGTGTGCCTTGCACTTGTCTCTTTTCTCTCTTCTGTCATTTAAACCATATGTTTTCAGGCCCAACATGTATCTCTTTTTGGTGTGGAATGAAGCAGCACAAGTCTGCTGAACATACCCTCATCTGCCAGGTTTGCCATGAACTCAGGGTACCTGATGGATTGAGTGGCAGAGAGAAGAGACACCACAACTGCAGTGGCCTGGACTCCTTTGTCTCCAGTGCTGTTGGTGAAGTGGTTCACCAACACCAATTAATTTACCCGTGCTCTGGCACAACAGAATCCCAGTTATAACTGACACCTAAATGGAAATGTAATACACAGACTTAGCAATATATTTATCTGGCTTCTTCGATGGTGAACATCAGAAAATGCCATGGTTATGCCAGTTGTGGTTCACTAGTCAACGAAATAGAAAGGAATAATTTTAGGCTGAAATAAGAGAATAGGTATAGCTATTTGAATCCTTACAGTGTCTAGCCAGTGTCCAAAAAATCCTATCCAGATTGTACATATTGCTTGGGGTAAAACAGGAGCATAGGTAAGACTTAACTTCTCAGCCAGTCCTTCTGTATTTCGTGTTGTCTTGCCTTGCTCACATCTTTGCCCTTCTGCCATTAAAAACCAACATTAATTTATATCCATCGATTTATGTAGCATTTGTCAATTACTGGCTGATTATGACCATTGCATAGCAACGAATGTAAAGGTTTTCCAGAATACAGACTTCCAACATTTTTATTATGTCATCTTAGCATTGTTAGCAGACAATTATAACATCCATGTCCCATCAGTAGCAAGCCAGTATCAGAACCAAAACCACAACCACTCTGAGCTCCTTACATCAGAAGTAACAAATGTTACGCGTAACAAATGCTTGCTTGTTAGACACAAGTTAGGACAGACGGTATCCATCAGCACACAACAGTGTTTCCTAAGGAAAGCTGGACCTCAGGGTCATTTAGTAGAAGACTCCTGAAAGCACCGAGGAACACATGGGATGGCCAGGTTCTGGTCACGATACAACCTGACACGATCCTCCCCGCTGCAAAGCGTCTCCGCCTGACTCTTCCCGCGGGAGCGGCTCTGCCTCCCTCCGGAATCCTTTCCTCGTCCTCCTCAGCGGGATAACGAGCCAGCAGGGCGGTCAGAGACAATTCATTCCCAGGGAGAGGGATAAGCGGCTAATTAATTAATGTGGCGGGCACCGAGACAAAATGCAGCGCTGCAAGGTTTGGGGTGTGCTGGCTCAGCAGTCCCCTCGGCTGTACAGCTGACTTTCTTTATTCATGTCTTTCGCCTTAAATTAGGAGGGGTTGGGGGGCGGCCTCGGGGGGATGCGGAGCCGCCGGCGCTGCCCCGCGCGGTGCGGGCGGGCGCGCAGCCTTTCCCCGCGCCTTGCACAAGTGTCCGGGGCGCGGGGCACACCTCCGGGTGAGCAGAAAACAACAACAAGATAATGGCCCCTAATGCGCACCCTGGGCACGGATCACACGTGGGCCGCTCCCTTCCTGTGCGACCGGCGGGGAGCCCGCCTGCCGCGGCGCGGCGCGGCTCGCTCCGCGGGGAGGGACCGACGCGTCCGGCGGTGGGCAGGGAGGGAGGGAGCGAGGGAGGGAATCGCCTTATTAACGCATAC
>VZRZ01006460.1:769377-780424 GCA_013398175.1 Climacteris rufus
GAGAGCGGGCGGCGGGGGGAGGCGGCGGGCGGCACGGCTGGAGGCCGGAGGTTTATCCTCTCCCGAGGGGAGAGGGCAGCGCGGGTCCCGCAGCCGCCTCCCCGTCCCGCGTCTGCCCCAGCCGTGTTGACAAACAGCAGCGCCCGTGTGAACGAGTAACAGTCAGCCCTGTGCCCGGAGCAGAGGGAAGCTTCCTGGCCCAAACCATCCTCCTGAGGGCGGCTGGCGTGTGTGAATGGCTTTTACTCTCCTGTAGCAGTGGGCTTGTTCTCTGCTCGCTTTTTCTGGACGTGGTAGAGGAGAAGGATGAAAGAGAAGGGCTTGACAATGCTCTGCTCCAGTGCTCCCCGTAGCTGTGGCTCCCCAGTGTGGTTCCAAGTCTCCCCTGAGTAATGACCATCTAGTGCATGCTGGCTGCTTGGGGACACAGGCATTCCCCGGGGGCTGTTTACAGCCTGTGGCCGCAGCACGGGGAACCTCGGTGAGACTGTGGGGTTGCCGAGCAGTGCAGTCTGACGTGAAGGTAACTCACACCAGCGTACGGTGAACTTGAGGCTACGTCAGGAATGGGTTTGGTTAATACTCCTCAGATGTGAACAGCACGACCTGGGCAATGAGAAGATGTCAGTACTGCCTACCTTAAAAGAAAAAAGTTGTAAGCTATTGGTCTCTCAGATATTTCATTCAAATTGAGAAATTTGTAAGTTTTAGAAGGTATGAAAATGTTAGTACTTGCCAAAAATTAGACATGAGGTAGAAGTTTGAACTCGACTGAAGTACAGTCTAATGATGTTTGTATTTGGTATTGAAATGTATTATTGAAAACTTTAAACACCAACCTTTTTTTGTAAAAGGTAAAAAAAGAGCTTGTATTTACTTACTTGTAGGAAAGAGAAAATGACGTCTGCTTTTCAGAACTTTTAAACCGGGAAATCATGTATTTCACAATGCTGTTCAGTGACCAAGCTCAGGGCAATGCTGCAGGTGACCTCAGCCAGGAGCAGATCCCTCTTTTGCCTTCCAAAAGCCAGATGAAACAGAAGGGGATCAGGGATCACAGTGCAGCTCAGGGTGAAAGGGAGCCCCAAGCAAGGCTGGCTCTGAGCTCAGATCCCAGCTACTCAGGACTGTGTCCACTTGAGTTTTGAAGTTTTCCAAGAACAGAGAGTGCACGACAGCTTTGGGCAAGCTGTGTTACTCTCTTGTGTGAAGGAGTTTCTCCTGGTAAAAGGCTGGAACATCTTTCAGTTCATCGCTTTTGCTGTGCCTGGCTTGCACTACTGAAGAGCCCTGTGGCTCCTGGGGACTCTCTCCTGCATTCTGGCAGGCGGCTCATGGGTCCTGTCTGAGGTCACCTCTTCCCTGGGCTGGACCAGCCCTGCTTCCCCAGCTGCTTCTCTGGGCAAGATCTGCAGCCCCTCAGCATCCAGGGGCCCTGTGCTCAACCTGTCCCTGTTTATCAAATGTTTTGTATTGCCCAGAAATGAACAGAATATCTATAATTGGGCAAATGCATGGTGGCATAAAAGAAGTGGCATAAATCTTTAATCTTGGTGTGAGTTCCTTTTTCTTCCAGATACCAGGATGTTTTTACTGCATAAAGTTCTTTTCAAATTTTGTACATAAATTACAAGAGAAGTCTAATAATTGCAAGTCTTCTGAAAGGATAGGGTTGTAAGTGCTGTTACAGTACACTGGGTTTTTTGGGTTTTGGTCAGGAAGCCAATCCTTCTATAGGTAACAGGCTGGGTTTGTACTTCAGCACATGGAAGTGTGTGTCTTTAACACATCTTTAACTGCAGTTGGTCATCTTCAGAGAGCACAAACTTCTCTTGTTTGTGTAGCTTTCTACCACCTTTGTTTTTTTTTAAAATGGAGTAAACTAAGCTTTTCGTATACAACCAAAAACACGAAAATCATTTTTTAAAATATGTGGAAGATTATGGTAGCATTTGCCAAAAGACATAGTTTGAAGTATTTTATTTTTATTACATGAATTTATTTTATTACAGGAATTTATTTTATTACATGGCTGTAATGCTTGGTCTCAAGAACACTCGGTAGGCCAGATAAAGCATGTTATTAACAGTGATGATTTTGAAGATTTGAGCTTAATAAGTGGCCATGGTTTTAGCTATGAGAGAGACATAGTTTTGCACAAGGCAAGCATGACAGGTGGCTGTTTGAAGACACCTATTCATATGCTTAAAAATTATCCAGTTTAAAAATTATCTCATCATCAGCTGTTTTGCTGGTCTTAAGTTATTTTTTCAGGTAGCCAGTACTTGTTGTTAGTTATTTATATTGAAGAGCAGTAGCCACTATGGCATAAAAAAATCTTGGCATAAAAAAATCTTGGAGTCCAGCTCCTTTAGATTTGAAGCCGTAGATAACTGCATCATATTAGGAAAGCAATTTTTATTCAGACCCTGGGAGGTCATGTCCTTACAGAGTTTTCATGGTTTGGACACTGAATGATCTCCACCCAATGACAATTTTAAAAATGAAGAGGATGACTTGAAATTGAACTTTGTAGCAGGAAGCTGACTGCAGGAGGACAAAGAAAACTGTATATCTTTGGGGTGTGTGTATTTAGCAGTGTTTCTCACAATGTATGCTATCCCATGAATCTGGAGCTGTTCATATTTGATGGTCAAGACCAGGCAAGTTACTTGGTCCAGTTACAAGTTGACTACCATATAAATGACAGTAGCTAGATTCTTGCCCCAAATTTGTCAGTGTAATCACTGTGGAAAAGGACGTGATTTTTAATGCTTATTACTTCCTCAGTCTCAAGAAGCACAGATATTTGGTATTGAGTGTGTTAGAAGTGCTACCACGAGCAACACCCCTTGTTTTTATTACCTTCTTCTGCCTTGATTACATTAACTCAGCTCGCCTTCATCGACATACTAAATATGTGAAGGTAAAGAAACCTACATGACTGTTAGTCTACAGTGATTTGGCAAGGAAACAAATATTAAGGGTTCAGTAATAGCATAAAATAAGGAAAGGGAAGCTGCACTAGTCTGCATCCAAGGCAAGTCAGACTGTGGAATTATACCTTATTTTGGGGGAGAACATGCATATCCAGGAGATATGTTAAATGTGAAGAAATGTGTTGTGAGTGGAGAAAGTGTTGCTGAGACCAAGATCTGGTGTCTCTTCCCCACTTTCATGTTCTCTAAGTTTTTCTTCTCTGGCTTCTGACCTCTTCACAGCCCAAATAACATCACATTTTGCAAGAAGATGAAGATCAAATGTGTCATTGTGTGAAAAATAGAGTGTATAATAGCACAGACCATTAGTAGCTTAATTGATTGACAAGAATAAAATGTAGAAAACTGTTATATAGTCAGCTGTGTTGTATAGTAAAATAAGAACCCTCAGTTCAATGTGCTTTGTGTGTAATTTTACATTGGTGTGTCGTTTGGTCGGAAAAAAAAAGGAAACATTCACCTGAGTTATTTTAAGACTGAATATGAATTTCTGCAAGTGTTCCTAGTTGCACTTACCTAATGAGAGATGGAAATGGAAAAGGGTAATTAGGTTTGTTGTATAATTCTTGGTAACCTGTAATGTAAGCATAACACATTAGGAATAAGATTTAGTATTTTAATTTTTTTATAGAGGAAAGAAGATCTCTTAAACTATGATGATCAAAGAATTAAATGCAGAACTTTTTTTTCTAAGTTTTTTTCAGTACTGTGACCTAAAGAGGAAATTGGTCCTTAGTAAAAATATGTTGACATATGTGCCATGAAAGCAGCAGCCTGTCTCTCCAGCATGAGTTTAACATCAGCTGCTGCTTCTGTGTTGCTGATTTCAGGGCTTTGGTGTCTGGGTAAACACCAGTATGAAGAATACTCTCTTTTTCATTTTGTCCTTCTCAAAATCAAATGACCATCTGAAAAATCTGAACCAGTAAGTCTGCTGGTGCCTTCCTGGTCAGCCTGCTTGGATGTCAGGGGAAAGGTAGATCCTGGCAGAGAAGAATGGCATCTCATTCCTGACTGCTGTGGTGCACAAGAATTGCTGACTTTATTCATGTTTTTTCCCCTTAAATTTAAAAAATTGTCTTAAAAAAAAAAAAAGTGAGTTAGTGGACTCATGCCATTCACAGTCAAGGGGTTTTGGGGTGTATCTGTCTTTTTTGGATATTTCTTTGAAGGAATGGTGTAACCTACTGCATTCAGATGAATCTGATCCATAGTAGTGCTGGGTTCCATTCAGGTCTGTACTGAATATTAAATGTCTGTTAAAACAAGCACTGTTGTGAAAAAGTAGGTTCTAGCCTATTCAAACTAGGTGCAGGTCTTGACACCTCCAGTTTTAGTGTGTCAGGTCCACACTTGGAAATAGTGACAAATAAAAATAGAATGCTGTTTTGAGAAATTGCTGTTTTTCAACACCACTGTATAAACCACCCAGCAAGGTGCACAGACAAAACATTCATATTGAATGCAGGTACGTACAGTTGGCGCTTAGTAATGCATGGAGTGCTAAAAACAATATTAAATACTGAATGCATACCAATTCAGTGGGTAGGCTTTGTCTGGAAGAGAAAACAGCAGTTTTCAATCTCTACTCATCTTTCCCTCCCTTTTCATCCTCTCATGGTTTACAGCAAGCAGTTTATGCTGCATATTCCAGTGGGTTCCTGCTTGCATGGAACAATCAGAAGAATGGTGCTTTATTGTACCTGTGGTGGTCTTGAGGCATAGGCAGGACATCTGTAGATAGAAATTAATATGTTATTGAGAGGGTCAATATAATTAGTTTGACTTACATCATGTACAAGACAGGATCTATATCCTCTAACTTCAGATATCTACATCTGAAATAGTTACTGACTTTATAATCAAGGAGAGCAAATATGCATGTCTGGTGTGCAATGCATCTCACCCTAAGGTGAGTGTTTAAACCAAGCTACGTGAATTGCATCTTAGAAATGCAAGTTTTTCCTTGTTGGATTTAAAGGCTGCCTGAAGGTGACACCTCCATCATCTAAATTTGGGCATCTGAATTCTATTCATGTTACCTGATAGGGGGGAGTCTGCAGGCTGATACTTCTGTGTAGGAGATGCTACAGTGCAAAGTCATGACCTTCAAAAACTATGTTCTGTTTTTTTTGTGTGCAACTTTAAGGCACCTTCTTTGTTCACAAGCAGTCTGGTTTTAGAGACTAATTTTCACATCATTTCTGTTATTCAGTATATTCTGTTATTCATTTGATTGTGGTTAAGACTTTCCAAGTTTCTCTAGGGAACTGTGATTGATCTATACTTCTGCATTCTTATGAGAAGGCTGGGAAAGTAATGGGAAACAAACCTTTCCCAAATGGCTGAAAGAAGAGAACAGAAGAAGTGGGAGAAAAGGGAAGAGGACACAACCAGACCTATTGTCTGATTTGCAGAAATTTAGCCAAAATGGTAACACTGAGAAAACTTAAATTCTGCTGGAAATTGAATCTTATATAGGAAAGATGGGGAACTGTTAATACTAGGCAGTTCCTCCTTTAGCAGCTTGAATTTTAAAATAGAGTAAAAACATGAGGACCCGTTCAGTCATCAGAGGTTCCTGGCCAAGGGACAAAAAAATCCCTTCTTCAGCTTTCAAAACAGACAGAAAGAAGTCATCCATGGTTTGCATGCACGTAATGTATCTCATAGCAGTGTATCTTTGTATATACTATTCTTATATTAGTCACACCTGCAGACTTTCTGCTGTGCAGTTTATCTTCACACACCTGTTTGTTCATGCAGCCACATACTACTGTGAGCTAACAAAATCTGTCATCAAATATTTCATCATTCAGTACTCCCTAGAGACAAGAAGGGAAAGACAGTCAAAGACTGATCAATGTGAGATTAATGGCATCTTTTAATGTTCTCTGAAAAAAAACAAAAACCAAAACCACCCCCATAGTATTTATTTAAAGAAAATAAGATACTCTCTTCTGCATTATTTTGGACCTGTACTTGGAAATTCTGAAATAAAATGTAAAAAATATTAATTGGATAAAATATCTTTCTTGGGAACATGAATCCTCTATTCATTTAGAATTCACAGTTACTAAGTCAACTAAACCAAAAATTAAAGAATGTCCTGAGCTATGAAAATTTGTAAAACAGACGTGCTTGATGAAGTCCCCAAATCCTGAGTTTCAGGTAGAGCCCAACACCAAAAGCACAGCTTCTATCTTTGTTGTCCCAAAATGGATTCTTTCACTCTGTGTGCAAGAGGCCAATCCACACATGGAGTCAAGACATTTGATTTATTTACAGTTCTGTGCAGAAAAGGGTGCTGGGTGTCAAATCCACAAAGCCAGCACTACCAAAGTTTTTCACTACACATTTTAGCAAGCAAAAATATTAATTAATTGGCTACAAGTTACCTATTACTTGTATAATTAGTATTCTATCTTCTCTTGGTTAATGATTCTCTCAATTCCCATGCAAATTAGTCCCATGTTCAGTCTTTTTCTTCTTTTGGGCCCATGGGTTTCTTGAGTTGGTGGTCTGTGTGTTGGTGGTCAGGATCTGCCCCTGTGGAATTCTCTTTTACCCAGTCAGAGCTGATTCAGTGCTGGGCTGGGTTTGTTAGTTTCTTCCTTATCTTGGGGGTTCTGCCAGATGTCCTTGTGGCCTGTAAATTCTGGGTTCTGTGTGTCCACTATCAGTGGCACATCCTTCTTCCTGACTTTGTTAACCTCCCCCTAGGTCTGAGATCACTGAAACATCTCAGGCCCCAAACCTTAACAACACCATTCTTCCAACAAATAATTTGTCTTCTAACACCTGGACATCACTTAGAGCTTGTTAGCTGCTCTTTGTTTCATGGATTAAATCTCCCTTCTTGTTGATGAGGCTTGAAAATATACAAAGATAAAATGCCAAAAACATCCTTTCTTAAGGAAGTTTTTACATATTCCATGTTTTTCAACATTTTGACAAAAGAAAATACAAAAATCTGGTTTTCCTCAGTAAGGATATCTTATGTTCATTACAGTGCTCCTTGTACAGTTTAGTCACTCCATAAATACTCTAAGAAATATAGACAGTCCGTCCTTTAACCACCTTTTTTATAGTGGCTCTTTCTTCTTTGTAAGCTACTTCTTTATTTCTCCAGAGTACTTTGAACTATCGCTGGTGCCACAGCTGTGGTGCTGCTGCTGAGGCGAGGCCGTAGGTCAGGAATGCTGCCCAATGCCATTCAAATCCAGGAGGATCAGTGCCCAAGCTCACAGGGCTTGGTCAGTCTGTAAACAACTGAGCAGAAACATTGAAGTTGCATGGCCCAGTGGAAATCATCATTTCCCATTTGTGCCTTCTTTATGGCCAGGAGCAGGTGCCACAGCATAGTCTCTCAGGGCTTATGTAGAGTCACATAGATGACTTCTAATTAATTCTAAGAAAGTGGGAGAGAACCTCTAAAATCGGTGGACTTGTGAGGAGAAGCTGCATTTTAGGAAGTGAGGAGGTTGTATGTTTTTTCCTGGCAGAAGGCTAGAGGACTTTCTCATGCTGCAGCTTGTACCCCTCTCATGTGCACCTCCAAGGAGAGACTGGCTCTTTTTAAGCAGCCAGTCTCTGTTCTTCCAGGCCCTCCTTGTACCTCCTACCCCAGCACTTAAGCATCTCGGTGGTCCTTCTCTGTACTCACATAATTTTGTACACTTTCCTTGTGCGAGAGATGTACAGGTAGCTCACATTGTCACAAGGGCAGGCTGCTGATAGAGTTTGACAGTATAATATGAAGAGTAAAGACTTGCAGAGACTCAGCACTGAGAAATAGAAGAGAATTCCAAGTATCATTATGAACCAATAGAATTTCTGAGGGTGTGCCTGCAGTTTCTTATTCTTTGACTTTCTGAAGCTTTTACTGATCTGTTTGATTTGGCTTCTGTAGTCATAATTCTTTGAAACCACCATTTGGGATTTCATGGTGGGCATTCCACAACAGCCAGGGAGGTGCTGTGTGATTAGCAATCCTGATATATTTTCCTACCCTTGACTGGGAATCCGGTGCCATTTATGAATTATTTAGTGAATAACCTGTAATTCTTGTGACAAAATATGTATTTGGAATTTTGGGACAGTATAAACACATTTAGCATACAATCAAACCATATGATTATCAATAAGATTCTATAACATTATAGTGCCATCTCTTTCTTCAAGGAGAGTACTTTAACGATTCATCCATGGTTATACTGTTTTGCAGATAAAGTACAAATAATTCATACTCCATGGTGTAGGGGGGACACCTGTAGATACATGCTGGAGCTTCCCTGTTGTCCCCTGTTGAAGCATCTTTGTGACCTCCCTTAGCTATGTGCAAAAGCTGAAGGAGTAGGGGAGAAAATAGGGGTGGAAATGATAAGATATCTGTCTTGGAAATGAAAATATATCTATTGGAAAGGAAAAGATATCTACCTAATATTCTTTCTCTTTGAAGATTTGTGCACTTGGTGAAGAGGAAGAAATTGTCAAGTCTGGAAGATTGCAGTTAGGTCACCCTGAAGCCTTCTCTTTTCTAGGCTGAACAGTCCCAAATCTCTGAGCCTTTCCTCATAGAAGAGGGTCTCCATCCCTCTAATCAACCTGGTGTCCCTCCTGTGCTTGGGACCCCAGATCTGGATGCAGCACTCCAGGTGGGGTGTCACCTCCCTGGGTTAGGAGTTGTCTGGGAGCAAGGTACCTTCCATTTGCAGCTGGGCTTGTCTAGCTACCATAAACAGAAATAGCTTAACACTATCATGTTCTGTAGAGGGGCAGATTGATTGACTGGGCTGATTGATTGGTTTTTTTACAGCACTGAGAATCAGCTCATGTGTTCAGCTTGGAAGGACAAATGTGCAGATACAGCACCCAACTAACATAGTGGCATGGCTTGCAAGCTAGAACTGGTTTTTACCTGGCTGGTTTCAACCTGGACACATTGAACACAGATGTCTGCCTCACCCCACCTCGTAGACATATTCTGAGTTATATTTGTGAGATTCTTCTGATTTGTGGCTGGATTCCTTAATTATTCAATGGGAGTCAACCTTGTCTGTTTTCAGTTTAGGCATTAAGAAACCTTTTTCTCACGTCTTTTGTCTGTGTTGGTAGTTTACTGAGTAATCTCTCCCAGGCTGTGGATGCTTGGGTTGTGTGTTTATCAAATGCCTAGAATAATGGAGTCTGGTTTTTGACTATGCAAATAGTAAATAACAGCACAAAAGACCAAAAAAATGTTGGCATCTTTCAAAAGCTCTGAATGACTACATATCATTTGCAATTTCAGAGTGGAACTTATCAGGCTTTTTAGCCCTTGTGTAATTTAAAGAGTATGTAGGAGGTGAAGAATTAAAAAAGAGCCTGAGAGGCCTAAGAACATTCCACAGGGGAGTATTTTAAATACAATATAGGTGACAGTCCTGCAGGTAATAAGTGTATTCATGTGAAATTGGCTGCCTGGTTCCTAGTGAACAGCGCAATGCCCATTCCTGTCCCGTTTCCTGTCAGAAATGGAGCATAGCCAGGGCTCTTCTGTTTTGGGGTTGAAACCTGATGATGTTTTCATGAAAATGCTCATTTTTAAAGTCCTAACAAATCTGAATTATGGAGGTTTCTGTCCTCTCTGTTGCTGGAGTGGAAATCCAAAGGCAGCCAGAGCTGTACTATTACTCATGTGAGTCTGTCTCATTGTTAGTACTATCTCAGGCCGTGTATCTGTGGCTTGAAGCGACTGGTAATTGAACTAACCAGTTCTTTAATGAGATCTAGATGATATCTTCCTTGCTTGGGACAAGTAGAAAACTTTACTATTTACAGCCTTTGACCTAACGTAGAACTAGTAGTTTTAACACATGATTTTCAGAGTTCTGTATGAGAAAAATATGTGGGGAAGCTAAATTCTGTGGGGGAGATTTTATGTTTTCACTATCATTCACTACAAAAGGACGAAAATGAGTAGAGCTATAACAGTACTGTCTACTGGTTCATTATAGTTAATAAAACGAACAAAAAAATTTAAATGGACCAAAAAAATTCTGAAGCTTAAATGCAGCTTTTTTGTTAATACACTTAGCTTCTCATCTTGACTTTCAAGAACCATTTGTTGGACATATTCTGTTTGGATCAAAGGATGGTTTAGAAAATCTTTTCATTTTTATGAACTTAAGTTCAAAACAAATAGGAGTCTTATCCCAAACAATTTCTACATATGTGCCAGTGTGCTAAGAATATCTTTTAAAGAAATAAAAAATTAGAAAATCAACATATACTTAATAATGTAAGTTTTTGTCAAAGTAAATCTCATCAGATGATAAACTAGTCTGTTTTGTTACATGAAAAGTCCCTTTTTTTCCGTGCAAATACTAACCACAGTATGGTAGTGAGACTTTAATAGAAAAACGTTATCAAAAGTATAAATCTTGTGAAACAGTGTAGCAATTTAGTCCTGAGTATTTTTGTGGATCCTCTGCATCTGGAATGAACCTAGATTGAATGGGCTAGATGTGTTGCCTCCCCACTGCAGAGTACAGGGCTCAGAAGCTGTGTGTGAGCCTGGCAGGAGCTCCTGGCTCTGGAAGAATGTCCCACTAGCTGCCAAACCAGTGGGGCAGCATTGGAGGCAGTAATAATAGTTCAGGGCTTACCCGGAGGTATTCGAGGGAGGATTGCATGTTACAGGGGTGCTTGCTGTGGCTGCTGGGGAGGAACGGCACAGGAAGTGTCCAACAAAAACTTGGCAACCTTAAATTCCTGATTTCTCTGTCTACATGTGCTCTACCAAGTTCAAATATTGAGCACAATAGCATTTTTGATGGCATTGTAGTGTTGCCTGATGTAACCAGTTTTTTGTGATGAGTATTTATGTTTTAATATTCTGTCAAATTTCTTCTAAAAGTACAAAATACATTTAGGCCATGAGAGGTACTTTATTGCTGTTGGAAAGGTATTTGAATCACTTCTCAGTGATTCAAATTCTCAGCTTGTTTTCTTTATCTGAAACTTCTTCAAAGATTTATTTGTCAGTTGCTTTATTTGGAGTTGTT
>VZRZ01006460.1:780479-821067 GCA_013398175.1 Climacteris rufus
TTTAGTGATTTTGCTAAATATGTTCTGGGTGATTCTTTAATATCACTGCAGTTGTGATTAACTTGTCACAGTCTACAGTTTAGTTTTGCTTGGTTTTGTTTGGTTTTACAAGAAAAAGAAAGCTCTGTATACCTGTTTGGACATGTCTAATCTCTTCTAAGTTAGATCTGAGCTACTTGACAACCCTTGGCATATTTCCTTGAGTAATTCTTCTAAACAGTGCTTTCCCACTCCCTGCTGTTTTCTGCAGTAGTGCTTCTCCTGTATCCACCTTAAAGCAAGTACTTTATGCTCTAAAGGCTCCACATTTTGATAATTGGTTAAGGTTTGTCAAAGTCCAGAAAATTTCTGTTCCTCCTGGTCTTTATTGTGTTCCATGGAGTTCTTTCTCACCCAGTAATGGACTGGATAGGCTTTTCCAGTTGAAGTTGAACTCTCAGGTCATTACCATGGGACAGCTGCCAAAGCAATGTGCTATTATGTATTCTTTTCTTCCCACAGTGAGATGAATCAATTTTGACTTTGTTTCAGGTACGGTAGGAGTTGATAAGAGTTTGCCATTGATTTCCTAGTTGAGACTCTGTAACCAAGACCGATGCTTTTCACTCTCGTTAGTAATACTACTTATTTTTTACCAAAATGCAATTCCCTCAGTTCTTTCTCTGCACATAATATTCCTTAGAAAATCCACCATCTGATCTGTTTCTCTCATAATTTTGAAATATGTTTTTATTTACTTCCACAGGACTCACTGATATACAACCTGTGTTGCAGCACAGGTGTGTAGAGTAGATTTGATATAAATTTAAAATATATAAGTTAATTTTATATACAAGACATTATAATTGTTTTCATTCTAACATGCATTTTGGTTTACTGACTGACTTTTCTTACTAGCAGGATGTCCATTAGATGTGAAGGTGATTATAAATAAATTTTGCTGCTGATGACAAATTAGGTGTTTATGTCATCTAATGAAGCAAGTGTTACCAGCCAGGTGTTGGCAGCAGCCAGATGTTGGCAGCAGCAGGCCATGGTGTGTGTGAGATACACGTGCTTCCTTTTTTTTAACTTTCAAAAGAAATCAGGCTGCTTCTCCAAGGGTAGATTTTATTATTTGGTACTTTTTTTTTTTCCCCCTTTCTCAGTGTGTGTAATATTCCATCTAGTGGTTGAGTCATTTTTACTTTTGAAAAGAGTTCTGAACCCTCTTCCAAGTGGCCTCTTACTCAGTTTGTGGGAAGAACACATGCAGTTGCCTTTATCCCTCTAATCACATTAAGAGTTTCAGGGGAGACAGCTTTGAAGTAAAGGATGTTGAGAGTTAAGGTAATGGAAACAGATACTGTCTAACTGGATACTGAAATGTGGTCAGACTTACTTGACTTATCATGTCCTATGTCTTCCCTGGGTTGCCCTCACTTGCGTCACCTTTCCTTTTAATTTTAACCTGTAAGCACCAAAACTTGGAGAGTCTTTTGAATACGCTGTTTTCTGAACTTTAGGGTCAGGTTCTTACAGGAGATGCCAGAAATTAGTTGAAAATAGAGAAATTATTACCATGAACAGAAAAAGGGTTTGGCAGAACCTTTTTCTCTGCACATGAATTCTAAATAGTCTGTTTTGCTTTTGAGCAGTGGTCCTCATCCATGTATGCGTGTGTGGTTGCTGTGCTCAAACATAAGGACTTTCTAATCTGGCAATATCCACAAGTATCCATAGGATTTGCTGCTGCCACTTGTGCTTCCTATCAGAGGAACAAAGAACAAGACTTCTTTCTGTGTTTCAAACACTCCTCCAGCCTGAGTGCAACTTTCTTGTTCTTGCAGAGTTTTTAACTTCAGTTTATAAGCTGGGGTTCTTTGTTTGGGTCCTTTGTCACAGAGTTCACAAAGTTGAATAAGGACTCACGAACAAACAAGGTGCTGATCAGGGGCATCTGGAGGAGTAGTGAGCACCTCCCAAAACTGGGAACGTGAATATTTTCCACTGGTGCTCATGCAGCTTCTGATGTTGGTGACCTGCTTCCAAAGTACCTGGGTGAGGAACAGGTGCTGTGGCACTGTGGCCATTGTGGCACTGTGGCAGAAGGCCAGTGCCTTCTGCATCTCTCCCAGGGTCAAATTACAATCAAGGGACAATAAGGAAACAATTTGGACCCTGATCCTCCCTGTGGTATCTTGTTATGTAATCCTTGTTACCACTGTGGTGTCCAGTGCCATCTCCGGCCCAAAGCGGGATGCCAGGTTATATTTGACAGAGAAGCCAGGGTGACACTGACTAATGCTCCAGGACTTGAAACAGTGTTGCTGATGGCATTCAGTTCCTGTCATGACCCTGCTGCCTTTGGCACCAGGGTTACCTCTGAGGAGCAAGGGTGTTGCCCTTCTCTATGACTCCTCACCATTTGCAGGAATTTAGGAGGATGTGATGAGTATAAATATTCTCAGTCTTTGGCAATATGAGGTAGGTCCTGAAAAGAAAAGATGGTTTCTGAGGCAGTCTAGGATACAAGGCATTTGTGGTGGATAGGGTGGCCCAATTAGGGTCTCTTCAGCCCTGCATCTACCCAGGAGCAGTCCCCATGGCAAGAAGATGTTTAGAAGACACTAATTGAGTTCACAGGTGTTGGAGATCTTGTTTCCAGCTCATCCTCTCAAGATGAAGTGATTTTAGGTGAGCACTCTACAAAAAGATTTCAGAGAGTTAAGGTCCAAGATGTGCTGGACTGGCAACATATCACCACATCAAACAGCATGTCAGAATTGTTGGTAGTTCAGCAAACAGTCTTGGGAACACTGTCTGTGCCTATAAACAAGTGTCCTCTGGGAGATGGATTTGCTGAACTGACCTAGGCTGCTGGGGAAGTAGTATCTCCAGCATGATCAGAAACTGTGTTTATCTTATTTAAGAGAAAAGTCCTACAGTTCCACATTTATAAAATACTACACATTTTCTGAGGGCATCCAAATTTAATGGTATATTCAGCAAAACACTCCTTGAACTGCCTTTCACTTCTTTTCACTTCCCACTTCTGAGTTAACTGATTATTCCTTTGTTATTATTCATGTGTGTGCCGGTGGACAACCACAAATAGAAGAATGGAATGTTTTGAATGTGTTGCTTAGCTTTCCTGAAGATATGTACTCCACTTGCTCTTCACATCACGTGCTCATGAGGAAACTGAAATTTTGGGTGTTTTGTCCTTTATGACATTGCTGCAAAGAATATTAAGCTACATATGAAGAATATCAAATGCATAGGTACGGCTACAAAAAGCTCATCAAGTATGTATGCATCTATTGGAGTATACATATGGCCAGTACTGATTTAACTCTGGTATCTTC
Source organism: Climacteris rufus (assembly GCA_013398175.1). NCBI lineage: Eukaryota > Metazoa > Chordata > Aves > Passeriformes > Climacteridae > Climacteris > Climacteris rufus. The sequence continues at coordinate 783,827 of VZRZ01006460.1, forward strand.
TTTTTTTTCTGTTTGGAACAGTCACACAGGATTGAATTAAAACAGTCTTTTTGCTTTAAGTGAAAGAAATAGAGTAATGTAATGGCATAGTAAAGTAAAAATGGATCAATGTACATTTTTTCATGATAACCAGAAAATGGTATGCATTTCACAAATAGGCCTCTGAACATATGTAATCTCCTGAAGACATCTTATTATGAAGGAATCCTAATCCCATGAGAAGGAGTTTACTTTGTGATGGGTTGGCCCTGGCCAGCAATCAAGCACCCACCCACTTTGCTCATTCCTCCCTGTTAGTGGGACTGGGGAGAGAATTGGAAGAGCAAAAGCAAGAAAAACTTACGGGTCCAGATAAGGATAGCTTAATAAGCAATGGAGAGGGAAAAAATATCGAGTGATGCACAGTCACTCTCTCCAGCAGGCCAGTGTCCAGACAGTGTCTGAGCAGCAGCTACTTTGAAAAGACACCCCCCCATCACAAAAACAGAGTTTGTATTGCTGGTTACATGCTGTGGACTATCCATCCCTTTGATCAGTTTGGGTCGGCTGTTGCCTCCCTCCTCAGCCTGGGAAGAACGTATGAGAAATCAATAAAGCCTTGGTGCTGTACAAGCACCGTTCAGCAACAGCTGAAAATTTGATGTGTTTTCTGCTTTGTTCACAGATAATTAACTCCAGATCCAGTGCACACTCTTAGGTGCTTATCCATAGTTAATGACTTACTCATCACTGAAATATTTATTGTATCAGTTTGTGGTCTGAACCTTGATACCTTGTGGAAGAACCTTGATAGTAAAACGTGTGATGAGTTTTATGCACATACATACTCTGGAAGACAGAGGGAAAAAAAAAAGACAGCTGTGACTTGGAAGGTCAGAAAAGTTACTATGAAATAACCCAGGTTGCCAAAAAAAAAAGTGAAAAGTTATTAATATCTTCTTATATATAGCTGATGAACAATATTGTTTTATATATGTTTAAAACCCACACAGAATCTTTAATGTAGGAATCACCAAATTATTGAAGTAAATTTAAGGCTGCTTTTTTGTTGTTGGTTTGTTTGTTTGTTTGTTTGTGGTTTTTTTGGTTTTTTTGTGTTGGTTGGTTGGTTGGTTGGTTTTTTTTTTAAGGAAGAAAAAAAATTACATTGTATTTTGAAAGCACTTCATATGAACTGCCTGGGGTGCACATGAGGTCAGAGCTGCAGTTTAGTTTTAGAAAGGTCCTTGATAAATTTTACAAATTAGAACATTTGTAGTTAGTAAGCTTAGAGCAAGAAAAAATAAGTCCTAGATGTCAGAGCTTGATAAGATTGCCTAGGAAAGACAGGAAAGGCTGTTTTTGCTTTATCACAGTATTAGAGAAAAATCTTTCCCCACTTTGTTTATAAAATAAGTTAAATATTTTTTTTAATGCTTTAATGAAATACACATTTGCAAATCTAATGTTATTGCACTCTCTTTAACTTTCTATTGTGTAATTTTTCTTCTCTGTAGACGCTGTAGACTTTCTTTTTGAATACTGGTTGTTGAACTTACCTGTTTGTATTTCTTAATCCGTGTAAGCAAGAATTTTAACACAAACCCATGTCCAAGCAAATAGCTGAATGTATCTTGCAGCAGTGTGACATTCCCTGCTGTCCTTCATCCCTTAGGCAGCAGTGAAGTGTTATCATTGATCCATCTGTTACCCTGGAGGTTACTAGGAATGCCCTCAAGTTTGTGTGACTGTCACTATTGTCCCATGATCTTGATTTGAAAGGCCACAGAGGTACATACGTTGTGTATGTCTTGGATGACTCCCAGGAGCTTGCTCACATCCTCTCAATTGGCTTTGATGTTCACTCCAGCTGTTACTTGGTGTTGGTGCCTCATGGCAGATGTTGGATCTTGGTGGTGGTAAATCTGACAAAGCAGCTGCTGGTCTGAAACTGTAAGGATAATTGCAGATGTGTCCGTGTAATTGTGTCTCCTCCCTTCCCACTTAGTGGACATACCCAGGTTTTGGGACAGGACCTACCACAGTGAGACTCAAAAGTTTCTCAGCATAACTGCAGCACAAATAGCAGTAGGTTTTAGTTCTTACACCTTTTTTTTTTTTTTTTGACTTTGGTACAATTTACCGGTTGATTACATTGTATTGCTTAATATTTGAATCTAAGTTATTACATGGGACTTACATAGAACATATGCAACAGAAAACAACAAATTGCAAAAGCTTGAATCACTGCAGGCAGTTTTTTAATGTTTATACAAATTAATTTTCCCTAAAATTTCTTTCCATTTCCTCCAAGAAGAAGAAATGCATGATTAAAAAATGGCTTGAGGAGCCCTTCTTCTGTTAATTGTTGAAGAAGCCCTCACACTCCTTCATCTCTCATACTTTCCCAAGTGTTTTAATTCTTCCACTCTGATTTCTTTATGTCTCATATGCTGGAACAGTCTCATTTTTTTCATGTGCTCAATGAGCTGTCTCTACAAATGTGTTTATTTTGGTTAGTTTTGCACCTTTCCTTTTATGCTGCTCCACTGTCCTTTAATCTAGCCCAAATGATAATTTAGTAATGAAGGTGAGGGTTGATGAGGAGAGACAGTTGTAGTTCAAAAAGTTAGCTGTAAAAAAAAAACCCTTCAGCCACCTTGCATCTTCTGGTGTTGCGGTCCACAGCTCAGTCTGCCCAGGCTTTTCAGGGCACTTCTGTGTTTTCTTGTACCTGTGTGCAGAGTGAAGTGCAGACCTGCTGCTGCAAGTGGCTTACAAAACCACAGGGAAACTGAGGCTTTTCTTTAACAAAAATTGCGTACCTTTTTACTCGGGTTGGGAAGAGTCTTTTAACAGAAATAGCTTACTAAGTGCTTGCCAAAGTTTCTATAGTAAAACTGACTTTTGAGCCAACACTTTTAATATTTGCCTTGTAGAGCAAAAAAAAAAGAATGACCAAGGGCACAGAATCAAGAAAAAAATAAAAAAGCAGAGTGTAACGTAATCAGTTTGGTCTGCCCCTTCTTGTATTTATGTTCTAGGGGGTTTCCATCTTCTACATCACAACTGCTTCTATTAATCTCTTTTATGCCAGTTAACACAGGGAGGTATTTGGCTATACCAGCTATATTTTAGCTGGAAATTTTATGTTAGGAGACTGGCATTTCATTTTAACCTGTTTTGTGACTTCTGATCAGTACTGAGAGAATAAAAATGGATTTGGGGTAATACTTAAATTACACAGACTTATGTGGTAAGAAAATGAACTTTTAATGAAGGAGCTGGTTTCAGACCCATAATGAGATGGGTGTGTAAAACGCAGGCTTTTAATTCTAGATTTTTTTTGCTGAAGTTTGTAAAGCTTGACTCGTGTTTATTTCCTCCATTTTCACTAGTCTTCTGACATATCCTTAAAGAGGAGGAGTATTGGAGACACTTGTGTAAGTTATTTTGTACAACTGAACTTACCTGAGAGGTCATTGCCTGAGAATGATAGAGGGTCTTGCTTACAGGTACAGCCATTGTTGTTCTGAAGCTCCTAAAAATGTTATTGCATGTGTTAATTAGTGAGACCTGAGTTATTAAAATTGTGTTGAACTAGCTTTCATTAGGGAAACCAAGACCTCAGTGTCCTCTTGTTTCTGTAGCTCCTGATTTTTTTTCCTCTTACTTAATGGAAACATTAATAGAAAATGGTATGTTTCATTTACTTTTTTTATGTTAAAGATTTGCAATTAACAGACTTACAAACCAGGCTACAATGCTGTCTTGTGATGGAAAAAGATCAGCTGAGGTCTTTCAGTAAGGCCATTTCTTTATGATGCTTCAGCAAAATCATGCCATTTTTATTTTCACATCTATAATTTACTATTTTATAACATTTAAACTAATAAAATGATCTACCTCAAAAATAAACTTCAAATATTTAGGAATTATTTTTCATCCTTAGTTACCTCTTCCTTATCCTTGACTTCTTTGAAGTTGGTATTATCGCGTTTGAAGACAGAAAAAAATATGCGTTATGGTTAATGAATATCTCTTGACAGAGATTTCAGAGTCTGTATCTGCAGGAAGAAACTTTACAGTTTTAAAGGTCTGACTGTATCTTCACATGTGTATTTACTGCACATAGCAGCCTAGAGGAGGCTTTTAGAGTGCTTGAAGGTCTGGGTTTGGAGACACAGATTTTGAAATTGTCAGTTGATTCACTGTGTATGTAATACAATGAAAATATGACAGCTTGGTTTCTTTTACCTTGCATAACTGATTCTAGTAAGAGAGTGTTGATTACTTTGGTTGTTTACTCATGCTCTCTTTTTGAAATTACGTAGGGTTTTGGAAAGGAGTCTGGCTCATCTACCTGGAAGAATGTTTTTAAGAAAGGAGGGGTCTACGTTATACTTTGGAAAATCACAAGATCAAATAATTTGCTGTCTAAAACTATAAAAAAATGCTTTGCCCCCAGATCCTGAGGATTTATCTGTGGGAGATTCTGATTTCTCGTCCCTTGTGAGTGAGTTACCCCAACTGGGTCACAAAAGATGAGATAAATGCCTCGTTAAACTGGTTCTAGCCCTTAGAGGGTTGAAAGTAGGCAAATGCAGAAATTAAAATAGAAGGTTTTAGCAGGTAACTACAGAGCTGCTGGCAGATGACTCTGTAGTCAGCTATTGTAAATAGGACATCCTAGATGACTTCAGTCAGTCGTTGAACTGGCTCCAGAACAACTTGCATTTCATGTGTGAAGTCCAAGGCTCGTAATACATTTGTACCACATGATGCTTTAGGATAAAGTTTACTGTGTGAACTACTTTAAAATTAAAATGGGATTGAAATGGTAGTAGAATTATTTTTTGTGATTCGAGATGTTTACTTAATTACTCTTTGTACTCAACTGTCAATTAGGTGTCTTGCGTAAGACCCAGAGCCAAATCGAGCTACTTAACCTCCTGAGACACGGGGATGGCACAAGTGCCTTTGGCTCCGAGAGAACACCAGAAAACTTTGTACCTTCATTCATTTGTTTGTTTTTAAATGGCCACGTGAATATTTTATGTCTTGAAGCTCTCAGCAGCTTGCACACTGGAAGCACATAAAGTGTCGGAGTCCCTCAGATGACACTCGTGCACGCTTGAACAATGAGGTTTGTCACTGAGGGCCCTGCCAAAATAACTCATCTCTTGATGACAAAGAGCCAAAGTATGACATTGACTGCAGTGAAAATTCCTTCCTTCCTTCAGCAAACACTGTGGAGGTTACTCGTGCTAGGTACAGACCAGGTCAGGTACACATAACAATATGCAATGCTGTAGCTGTAGGATAGTAAGAGCGAGTCCACTCCCTTTAGTTTTTCGTCTTAAATCAGCTTCAAGCACAACCGTAGTAATCTTACAGTTTTACAGATGGCATCTTTAATCAAAGATAAGGGGGACGATATAAAAATTTGCTTGTCACATGTAGAGGGAGCTTTCATTAATTATAGACTTGACCCAAACAGAAGAGTAGGTGTGGCTGAAAGTTAATGCTTATGGTGGACAAATCAAACTTGTTTTCATGCAGAAGTGCATGTGCATTGAGATTATCCACCTCTGCTCTGGCTGTTTGTTAAATCTAAGAGACTTAATTCTTTTACAAAGGTGTGGCCACAGATCAGTGCTAGAGATAGAAATAGTTTGTTGTAATCAGCTTCCTCAAAGTTATAAACTTGTTTAGTGTTTTCTTAGGACTTTTCTTTACATGGAATTATTCCATTATAGGAGCACATTGCTTTTACTCATCATGAAGAGTCTCTGCCTGCTTTACTGTATTCAGAACTGTTTGGCAGGCTCCAGCTCAGACATTTAATATAATTAACCTGAAGGTGTTTCCTGCTCAGGAGGTATTTAAGCATTCTAGGATGATCATGCATTGAGGCTGGAAGATGAGCTGTTCATAACCAATAGTTGAAGGCCTTGTAGATTAGTAATCCAGAAGAGAGCTGTTAATGAGCAGAGTGGAAGCAACATTAAGTAAGTGTACTGAATTGTAACAAAATGCTCATCATTTTAAATAACAAAGCCTTACACAAAATTAACTGGGCTGTCAGTGTCCCAGTTAAAAAAAATATTCTCTCTAGTTTGTCTGCACCTCCTTTCCCAGGAGCCTCCCATTTTCATTTTTCATTTCCCCCTCTCTTCTGTTTTTTACATCCTTTCTTTTATCTTCACTCACTGCCTGCAAGATCACTTTTGGTAGCTGTGGCAAAGAGAAGGAGGTGAAAGAGGGAAGTGATAAATGGATTTGACAAGAGGCAAAAATACTGTCAGGAGACAACTCATTCCTCAAAAGGTGAAGCAAAACAAACTCTGAAAGTGAAGCCCGTGGTCTTCTGGCTCTGTAAAGATGCAGAGATGCAGGTAGGCTGCCTTCAGTGAGCTTGTATCCAGAAGAAATCCTGAATTCTGCTGCTATTTACTCGGTAAGCTAGTCCTTCTGAAGAAGCCAATATGACTTCAAAGAAGCACTTCATAGCGTAAATCCATGTTATGATGTCTGAGCTGGCAGAAAGCCTGACCTCTGTGGAGGTATGTAGAAAACCCATCTACATCCATGTATTTATTTTGATGTGTAACTTTTGACAATTTAAATAACTGTATTAATGGCTCTTAAAGGAATGTGAGAATGAAGAGCTCTGATGATAATCTGCAGGGCTATGGAATGTACTGTGAAATGGTATCTTACTTTGGTTCTGTGCTAGAGTTTGTGGCAAAATCACTTCCTATGATGCATCTGTGACTGCAGTTGATATAGGTTTTGGAGTCACCTTTTCACCTTCTCCACTGTTATCCTGTTGAAAGGTTTAATAATTTTCAAGACTTCCCTGAACTACTTCTACTGCTGGATGTGCGACTTGTAAAGCTGTACGAAGTATGAGGATAGATTTTTACAAGTTGTATCTAAAAATATGTCTGGGTTAAAGCATTTTTAAATTGTTTTCATACATATAACTGTATATACACATATAAGATGAAGATTATTTACTCTAAGACATGAGAGTCATGGACCCAGCCCGTTAAACACTCTCATAAATTGTTATTGAGTATTGTCATCTTTTAAGACACAATGCTTCACTCAGGTGCTCCATATTGAAATATGCAGGGAATTTGAATGAAATTAATTAGTGGCTTCTTATACATAATAGTAAAATTCTAGGATTTATATTAAAGTCTCTGCAGATGCATGTTTTCAGGCAAATAGAAAATCCATAGTGATATCTTTTGCAATAAAGTTATAATTACTTGAAACCTTAAATGATAAAGTCCGTTATTAAGTCTGGAAGCACCAAAACATCTCATATTACACAAGCTGACTTATCTAAGTATAACTATATGTTTTCCTAGTACTTCTTCCTGAATATATAATTTCAATTCAATTTTCCATTCCTGACATCAAAAAGAAGTTGTTTAATCATTGTAGTAAATTGTTCTTCCTTTCTTGTGAAAGCTCAGTAAAATTAATGGCCAGTTTTCAAAGCTAAATTTCCAAGTCTACATTCTTAACTGGTGCCTCTGTAGAGCCACTTCTAAAAATATATATAATTTTATTTTTCTGCAGCATGTGTGCAACTGTAGGTTACCATAGGTATTTAGATTTTTGATATTCAGAAGTGACATAATAAACTTACATTAATGCAATTTGTAATCACAAATCTCCATTGAATATAAGCCACTGTGCTATTTTCTGAGCAAAAGGTGGCTCAGTGCCATGTTACCAAAAGTCTGAATTTCAATTTGTCTCAGCATAATGGATGCAAATGTGGAACGGCTGGTACCACAGTAGTTGGTTGTCTTTGTTCTACACAGTGGGCTAATTTGGCTCATGAAATCAACTCATTTTAGGTGAGTTCCTTTGCTGAAATTGCAGGGTGTGGTTTATGAAGATTTTGATTAATAGATAAATGGATGCGCTTGTGCAGCACCAGCCAAACCTCACAAGTCCTGGTTGCATCTCATTCATTTGGCCCTTTCAGAGGGTCTCCTCCCTGGCCCAATGGCTGCAGGAGAGGCTGGACCAAGGGAGAGCATCAGACTGCTGAAAGGCCATGTAATCTTCTGGGATCTCATGCTGAAAGGGACCTTCCTGTAGGCTGCAGTGCCCAGCCGGACCCGGCGCTGTGCTCCTTCATTTCCGTGTGTCAGGCTGTGTCCCCGCCGCAAGACACGAGCCCCAGGTTGTGTCCCCGCCACAAGTCCGAGCGTTCGGGGGTGTGTAACACCGCATCCCTCCCTCCCTGCTGCCTCTGTACCACCCTGCACGGGCTCTCCTGCCTATGGACAGCGGGAACTTGAGAGGCTTGTTTTGGTGTACACAAACCTGTGTCATCCCTTCTTGCGGGCAAAAACTTTTTTCCTAAGAATTAAAGACTTTCCTACTTGTTGCAGGAGTTGCGATGTACGTAGAAATGTCCAGATGAATTGGACTTACTCAAAGTGGAACTTCAGTCTAAGGCGGATTACTAGAGGCTCATAACAAACTTTCAAGAGCAAAGAGCACAAACTTTGCAATTTTTTTTCAATCATCCCTTTGAACCAAAATGCTAAAACTCACATAAAAGAGCGGGGGAGAAATGCTGCAAGTGTGAGTCTGTATGTTCAAAAGCATTTTCATGTCCTTGGATTTGTAAACACCCTTCTGTATCTCTCAGTGTAGCTACAGAAAGTAGGAAATTATGTAGTAATGTGATGTTTCTGTTCCTCAAGTCATGGTGAGTCAATATGAACAAAGTAAGACAAGCATCATGTGTTTAAAGAAATGAGTGATGCTGTGTTTCTGTCTCCTCAGTCAAACAGCTTCATCTGGTTCTTTGAGCTTCTTACTACATAAAATGAGATATTACCCGTGTTAGGTAACTCAGTGTGATGATTATTGTTTAGACAATGCTTTAAAGCTAGGCCAGAGTATAAATATCAAGATGAGCTTTTCACTCAGTGAGATAGTCCAGTGCAGCATAGTTGCAATTGACCTCAGGGGACAAGGATGTTATTAGTGTGTACTTGTTCATTGCCCACCAGAACTGGAATTTAACTTTGCTTGAGCCTGCTGGATGCTACTGCAAAATTAGACATGATTTATTTTATATCACTACAAAGCAACTAAGTTCATTATATATATCCTCTGGCACATCTATCAAAATAAATTCATATGCTCTCAAAAGTTGCCAATACTTACACATATTCAAAGAATCGGGTTTCCCCTGACAGTTTCTCTACACAGATTCATTTTTCCCAAAAATTAGGAGTTGAAAAATTACAGCAGAAAATTTCAGGAGTATTTTACAAAGTCAATTTTTAGTAACCCGCTTTAGCTGTCTCCCAAACATGGCTGTGTACATGAAGCTGATGTAATGTCAACATTTGGCTGTGGGAGGAATGGAGTGATTATCAATGGCATCCCAGGTTTGTTGGGGCACACCGGGCATCTATGCAGAGGTGCCACCCAGTGGTTAGATGGTAATAATGAGCTTTTCCTATGAATTAAAAAAAAAAAAGGCCCCAAAAAAAATTCTTAAAGGACTACATCTCACTTTAATATTTTACATTCTGGGATTTTTTAAAAATTTCATGATCAGCACATGGGGTTCAGTTTCACGAAAAGTCATAACTGACAAAATTTGTTAATGGTATTCAAGTTACAGAATAAAGAAGAGCTTCAGTTAATTTGAATAGTCTCCAAGTGACAAAATGACAAAATGTGTTCCTCCTTTGAAACCAGGTTTTAGAAGGGGGCTAAAAGTAGAACTAGAGAAAAGTGATTGTCTGTGGTAGGCATTAACTGAAATTTATAATGCATCTCCTCATAGTAACATTACATAGTACAGAATGATAATCATCTGGTTCCTAGATACAAAAAGGGAAAAAGCGGAGTTGCTGTGAAGATATTTATGATGACAGTAAGATACAAAATTAAATCTATTACAGTTAATTCCTTAGTTGAGATTATCGGGAGGCAAGAGACTGAAAGGGTGATGAGCATCTGGCACAAGCCTTGTGTAGATCAAGCTCTATGCTACTATTCATTAATATTTTAACTATCCATATAATGGCAGGGTTTCTGAAGCAGCTAACCCCATTATTCAAGAGATTTCCAGATTATCTAAGAGATAACCTTATCATTCAACTCCACCTTTCTGAAGTGTCTGTATTGGGTTTTTTTTCCTCTTTAGTAGAGGTGCTAAAGAAGTTAACTTGAAACATAATCAATAACTGCAGTAATTTCTACGACAGAGTGGCTTTTTGATTTTGTAAAATGGAAAAGGGTCACTTGGAATAAGAAACCAGATGCTACTTGGATTCACTGTATTAGAGATTTGGCTACATAGCAGCACTGTGTGTCTCTGTTAGGACTAAGGAAAACATGTTTTGAAGGCCTAATGACTGTAGTATTTCCAACTGCATGCTGTTTGAAGTGCAGGAAAGCCAGAAGCTTGAAGCTATTTCATCTCATGAGTAGTTGCTCAGAGCTTCAACAAACTGCCAAATGCAAACAAATACATTTAATAACCTGAAATTAATATATTGTACTGGGAAGGCAGTAGAAAGAAAAAACAAACACATTTAGAAATGGAAGTGGACAACAAGTATTACAAGTTTGTGGTATTAGAGTGGCTTAGAAAAGCTCTGTGCAGTTTTTATGTGAGCAAATGTATCGTGGAACAAAGCAATGAGGCAGCAGACCTGCTCTTCCTGGTTTTTTGTGTGAGTGGAGCAGGGACATTTTGTCCAGCTCTAGACACATCTTTGCCAGAGAGGTCTTGTCAAAAAGAAACAGAGAGGAGAACATGGATATTCATTTACAAAAGGGAAGATGATGCTAAATAATGGCTGAGAGAGAGATACAGCTGAAACCTGCAAGTATTTAAATGGTGTAAATTTGCCAAACAAAGGAAGGAATTCTTTAGACTGAATTAGTAAGACAGAGTGGACTAACTATAATAAAAGGTACTTTTAGGTGAGGTATTAACCCTGTTATTAAGATGCATGACAAAACACCTCGAAGTAACCCAGTAGGAATACTTCTGTGCTGACAAGATGTGACCTAAGGTAGTTTAAATAGACTTTTCTATCTCTAGGATCTAGAAAGGTGGAGGCAGAAAGGTAAAACTTGATTCACCTGTGAATCTGAAGCCTGGCCATTAGATGGCAGGGTGCTGGCACAAGAGGGTGTGTGCCTCCCCACCGCTTTAGTGCCATTGCCAAGGAGGAGCTCAGAGCCACTCATCACTCCCAAGGCCTGGGAGAAGTTTGAAATGCTCAGTTTCCCTGTGAAAATCACACACACATCCTGTCACTCGCACAAGAGAAGGTCATGTAGTACATATCCCCCGAGCATATATACCTTCAAGGACGTGTGTGCCTGCTCTGGATTTTCACTTCTTGAACTCTGTGGGAGTAGGTAGGTTTGTGCAAGAGGTGCCCCAGCACAGCAACTACTTTGTATAGGAGCTGAAGTCAGCTCTACTCTTCTGTAACTGGGGATACAGAACTGGGACTGCTGAGGCAGTGGAAAGAGGTGATATAAATGTGGTAAGTACCTTGCTGCAGACTGTTCAGGAAGTCCACATACTGGTTTTGTGGAAAAGATGACAGAAAGAATAATAAGCAGTAGCTTTGTGTGGAAAACTTCAGCCCAGAGCAGGGTGTTTGAAATGCTCAAAATATATTAAGTCTGTAACGACAGCAAGTCAAATAATGCACAATTAAAAAACCCTTGTTTAAAATAGTCTACGTTGTAAAGGATCTGCCCCAGGGAGTGATCCTTATATATGTATCCACACCTTTTTTGCCTCTGGACTGAATTGTTTGTGTTTGTACCGCCTAACATTTGACCTGGGTCTGATGCCCCCATGGCTTTAAGATCATAATTATATTTTTGTGGCTTCAGTTCAAAGTGTGTGAAATAATGTGAAGGCTGCTTTGCTGCCTGCAAGACTGGTGTTTTTATAGCTTTATGCCAAAGGTATGCTGCATGCTGTGGGGTGTGGGGCATACAGAGGCTGTCTGAGGGCAGGAGGCTGATTGGGATGGTGGAGGGCAGGAGAAGCCACAACTGGTCTAGTCCTGTCCTTGCTGTGGCATCCTTAGGGCAGTCCATCCACAGAGCTGTGCCTTGGCTGTTCCTCAGAGGGAAGTAGTTGGTCTCCTAAAGAAGAGTCCAGGTACACAGTGATGCATGTGTGGTACGGCTGACAAGGGGACCGGGACCAGGGAGTGAACCAGGGAGGTAAATTTTTTGACAGCGTAGGTGCATCAGTTGTAGTCAAGAGCACTGAGGTGGTGGATGAACCAAGGAAACGCCCCTTACTGCTCTTCATATTGCTCTGTGTTTTGCAGTAAATCTTTAGTCAGGCATTTTGCTGATCAAATTGATATCTGCTGCTCCCAGGGGAAAATTCAAGTGCTGATATGGTGTGGGAGGGGGAAGACTGGGCAGAGGATCTGAACAAACAAACAAAATGTCTTTCTGTTTTAATCAAGTTTCTCTTGCTCGTACTTGCTCTATTAAAAATGATCTCATACTGTGTTGATTGAAAAGTGGGAAATAATAGGCAAGAACCATCTACTGGATACTGAAGACTGTTACGAAAAATATCAGACTGCAGATGGGATGAATATGATGGATTATGAGGAACACCATGTCTGTAAAATTTATAAGGATGCTAGTTTAGTATGCATTGTTAGTTTAAAATGTATGGCAATCTACTCTTTTCTTCTTTTTGTTTGTGAGTTATTTGCTCCTTGGCCCTATCATTGTTTTCACATATTTTTGTCTGCAGGTTAGTTGTCTTCAAAATTATTTGTTATTGTCATATTTTAAGTCAATATATTAAGACAGTTAAAAGGGTAGCATTATGTTGCTACTAGTGGACTTAGGCATGGACGGGTAAGAGGGATGGGTCCAATCTGTGTGGCCTGCAGAATGAAGAGAACGCTGCCCAGTTCAGTTCCCATCTGATGGTTTTCTTTTCTAGTCAGTAGTTCTACTGCAAATCAGTATCTGTGTACAGGTAAAGAGAAGATGTATGTACCTACAGGACTTCTTCCTCCTTTTAATGCCTCATGCTCTCTCCAAAAGCTTGATAACTTCCAAAGCCTCCTACCTGGTCTTCCTTTGTTTCATTGTAAAATTAGTTATTATTTTAACTACTATCTCTATGAAAACGTGTGCTGGTTTTGGCTGGTATAGAGTTAATTTTCTTTGTGATAGCTGGTAGGGGGTTATGGCTCGGATTTGTGCTGGAAACAGTACAGGTAACATGCAGATGTTTTAGTTACTGCTGAGCAGCGCTACATTGCTGGAGACCAGGTAAACATACTCTGAGCATTTTTGACATAATCAGCTGAACTGTTTAGTAGCCAAACATGTAGTTAATCATAAATATTTACCCCACCATTTTTCCTGATTTAAAAATTCTTCATCTCCGAGACAAAGCTCCTCTCCAATTGCCTCTGACAATTGATGGGCCTTACAAAATGTCTGGGAGGGTTTCATAACATTCTTAGCGTGTTGCAAGCACCCTTCTACCCCCGGGGCCTCGGGGCTCTGAGCAAGTGGGTATGGTTACACAAACATGCCTGGGTGAGAAAAGCAAGGGTGTGGGTTGAGAGTGCCTCCATTTCTCTTTGGTGACTGTCCCCCTACCTGCCCTTTCCCTACAGTGAGTTTCTCTGCCATGCATTGCGATGAGCTGCTCTGCATTTGGGCTGGAGGATGAGAATTTGGCTGGGCAGTTGGGGCAGAGGAGGTGCAGCCCTGTGCCTTCACACCGTCTTGCCCTCAGGAGCTTGTGTGCGTGCCCATGCCTTCAGGCAGGAAGCATACTGCAGCATTTCCCTGGAAAACTGCCTGGTGCCATAAAGTAAAACTTTTAGGAGGCTCTGGTGAGCTCAGCTTGGCAACAGATTGTTGGGAAGATAGACATCAAACTGTGAATAAATTCAAAGAGTGCCTTTTCTCACCTGTTTGGAGATCTGGAGTTGGCTGTTTTCCGGTGCAACATCTTTCATTTGAAACCTTCCAGGCTGCTTCTGCCAGCCCCAGATTTTGGTATGAAATTGTGTCCTTTAAAAAAAAGGTGCCTGAAAGAACCAGTGTTGCTTCACCATATTCTGAAAGCAGCAGCTTCCTGGCTACTGCACCATGGACCGGTCAGAATTCAGAGGTCTAATGATGTCTCAGGGACTAATGGCTATCAGAAGTGGGCACATGGGGGCAAGGTGTGAGGATGCTCCTGGGGAAGCCATGCCTTCATTTCTGGAAGGGAGCCAGCAGGTACCTCCCTTCAGCAGGTGGATGTTCCTCGCTTGCCTGGGGACCAGCACAGCCCCCTTCTGCAGCAGGACACAGGGCATCCCGGTGAAACATCATGACTTCCTGCGTGTGTTTTCTTCCAGAGCTTCCTCCTTGTGGCATTTGGGATTAGTGGCGCATTATTTCCTAACACATGTTCATTGTGTATCACTTGGGGTACAGATGCTTGGCACCAGCCCAGGAGCACTATTGGGAGCAGTGGCCTCTTGCAGAGTGTCAGTGTCACCTCAACAGCAGACGGCTCTTCCATCCACTTCCCATAGTGTGCCATTATTTTCCTCCTCCTTACCTTGACTTCTTATCCAGACTACAACCAAGTACCTTCCCGGCCTCCTGCCCATACCCTGTCACCTGTTCCATCACTCTGAGTCACGGAGTTGATAGTCTTCAGCCTACCATTACTGCCTTCAGCAGTATCGACTTTAGACAGGATAGGGTGCCACAGGATCTTTCAGCACTACCTGAGCAGTTTTTAATGGGACTTTTGAATTCTCTCCTATGCAATGTGTGTGGAACCACCCCAAAAGCAAGCTCTATCTGTGGAGGCAGAACATGAAAATCAAGATGGACAGCCCAAAGTCAGCTATGTCCTGGGGAAGGTAACCAGCTATTAAGAGTGATGCAGTTTCTTCCTTAGAAATAGGTAAATAAACAAAATAATTGCACATGTTTATTGGGATATGTGTTAAAATGTCAAAACATTTTCACCACAATTATGCAATAAACTGAACAATTTTATAAGTATGCCTGAGGCTTTCCTGCTCACTTAATTACTCTTTGAAAACTCTATATGAAAGTCAGTTATAAAACTGAATTTGCAACTAAAGCTGTTCAAACAGAGCTGGATTTGGGACAATATGATGAGTCTGGAAAAGAAGCCTGTGGGAAAAGGGAGTTTGTTTCAACCAAAGTGGAAAATATGCATATTTTAAGCACAAAACAAAACAAGAACATTTTGACTTTTTGGCTTTTTCCTGCAAGCAGAATATTTTATTAAGGCATCTTTTCTGCCTAAAGATCTCTCAGTGTTTCAAAATGGGGTGGGTTCACTGGATGGCCACCAGTATAGTAGTTGCCTGTGAGGCTCCACTTGCCCTGTGAAGAGAAGATGGAGAATTGGAGCTTGTTCTGTGTTTGAGAGGAAGCAGCTTTGGGGGGTGATGGAGATGAACCCCGACTTTTCACAGTGGTGCATGGCAGGAAGACAAGAGACACCAGTGAAAAGTTGATAAAGGAGGGGTGCAGATTGGATGTAAGAGAAAACAATTTTCACTGTTGTCCAGAGAAGTTGTGATGTCTTTGTCCTTTCATATTTCCAAGGGTTGGTTGGGTAAAGCCCTGAGCAAGTTGGTGTGGTCCCACAGCTGACCCCACTTCAGGGAGGACATTGGACCAGAGACCTCCTGGGGTCCCTTCCATACTGAATTGTCCTATGATCCTATGGAAAACACAGTCCACTTTTGAAAGAAAAATATCCAAACACGTACATTTTGTAAAAGCTGAATTTTAACTAATTGTTGAATCATGTAAAGGACAAAATATATAAACTGTTATATTTATCAACCTTGTAATGAAACCATATCTTCATAGAATTCTGTATTCTTGCTTCTCTGATTTTTCAGAGAGTGAAATGAAAGAAATTATACAAATTGGCCAATTTTTACTATTTTATTTCTCTCTTAGGAGAAGTCTAAGTTAATTCCTTGGATTCAGAATTTGAATATTGACACTGCAGAATAAACATAAGCAAAATTAGGTTCCGTAGGTTTTAGGACTGACTTGCTGAAATTAATGTATTGTTTTAAAGATTGTATAGAGTTTTATTGTGACAACATTTCCCCAATAAATGACCTGTTTTGAAAATCCAACTGATTCTTTACTGAGATAGCTTCCAGAAGGAAAGTGAACGGAATGTGTGATGTGATGTGGTGCTATAAACCCCAATGTTGTAATCTGCTGCCTCTGAAGAGGTGGACTGACAGGAGATAAGACGACTAATTTTTCTGCCTTGTGGCTCTGATGTGGTTATGCTGCTGAGTGGTGTCTTTGGATTTTGGTTGTTTATTATCAGGAAAAAGTTGACAGGTTAGTTTCAGAGAGCTAAAGCAGGTGGGGTGAGTTAATGTCTTATAAGAGGAGCAAGTAGTTTGGCTAAAATAAAGCAGTAAACTTTAGAAGTCCCAGAGGACTGGAATCACTACAACAGGAGAAAACATCTTAGTGTTTTGTCAGAAATGCAGCGAGTACTAACTCAGACTCTGTTTTGCTAGGGTGCATTAATTGGACAATATTTCATCTCCTTTCAGGTACTATGATGTACCAGGCAGACACTACACTCTCCAGGAGAACCAAGCACAGTCTGTAGTCTGTCCCCACTCTTATGCCCTTCCAGCAATATCAATGTCTACGGCCTCATTACCAGCAGCACTTAGAAAGGTAAGAGAAAACTAAATATGTGTGTTTATATAAACATATATATACAAATGCACTTATATATGTCATAAAGATGACTGTTCTGAAAACAGAATTTAACAGAAGGCATAATTGTAATCTTCCTTTAGAAGACCTGTGTTTGAAGTACTGAAAATTTTCAAATTAATATCATGTACAGAAATAAGGAAGGTACATAATGACTATAGCTGTCATGAAGAGCCAACAAAGCAAATGGCTCGAGGAAATCTTCCACATGCTCCCACAAACCATATTGCTTTTTCCTTTTATTCATAAAAAATATATAAGCCAAAATAATAAAGGAACAGCACCTACACTGCCACAGTTTCTCACTTAACCCTTACTGTTTTCTCTGTAAGTTTTTTTCCCAGAGAAGGAGAAATGGCTACACATTTGTTTCTAGTGTTCATTTAGCTCATGTAGTGTTACTCATTTGCTTGGCAGCAGTATTGCATGGAAGCAAGCTAGGGAAAATGCTAATTACTCCTGTTCTAATGTGAGAACTTAATTTTAGATTGCAGACAAAGTTGTGCAATGCCATTCTTGTCTTTATTGTAATCTTTCCATGGAGAGAGAAATACTGTTTTTCCACATTAACAAAAGTACTCAGCAGGCCAGTAATTGAAAAAGCTGCTTTCTTCTTGGTTGTGGAATTAATATTCATCTGAATATATTTGATGAAGGCTTAAAATATTCTGTCTTTAAAACAAATGCATTTATTGTCTAGTCTTCTTAAGCCAGCAGATCTCATCTACTAATTTCTGTATTTGGAAAAGGCTAACCCCACAAACCCTACACAAACACTAACCCCAAACATCCCTTTTGGTCTCATTCAGCACCTTAGTGCTATTGATACTGTTGAAACATCCCGCAAAAAGCTCTCAGTTCTTCACAAAACAGCAGAATGGCACATTACTGTGATGGGATGACATTCCATTGTAGTAGAGCTAGCTGGGGAATTAGCTTTCTGACAGAAAAAAAATTGCTGTTCACACTATTGCTATCTTGGATGGACTTGTGTTTTAGCTCCTTGCAAGGACTTCTAGAAAAGCAAGTAGATGTTTGGTATTTTTCAGTGTAAAGAATAGCAGGATTCAGCTGTTACTTAGTGAGCTCTGAGTTGGCATTTAGTTCTTCTTTTGGAATAATTTGTTCATACTTACAGCTAAATTAAACTGTTGGGGTGTCATTTCTCTAACCTGGAACCAATCCATTTGTACTAAGAACATGTCCAACCTTTTAAATGAAGCTTCTGAAAGTGTATGAGACCAGGCCACATAATTTTGTACTTTGATGTGTAACACAAAGGTCTGATTGTTAGATAAAGCATAAAAATCAAGGAAATTGCCTGTGGGGGATGTGTGTGTGAATTCAGCAGTTTCTTTTGTAATGGGATAATCAACTAATGTGTGTAATAACATAGTCACCTGCTGATGACAGATGGTTTATGGGGATGGGGATTTAACAAAGCCCTGCCTTCCCTCAGCTTTTCTTGTGGGAGAGTGGTAGAAAACGGTGCATTACAAAACAAAAGCTGTTTGCATCAGGCTCCTCTCTGCTGCTGTTCTTTCTATGGAAATCTGTTCATAAGCCTTTCAAAGGTAAATGTACTAAGTAGTCTTGCAGAATAATGTACACAGACTAATTTGTTTCATCCTCTGTTTTTGTCTAATTCATATTATTCCCTTTACCTTGGGTAATTAAGAACTGACTCCAGCAATGACTAAAACAGACAAGCTCTCCTACATTCTTTTATTAATTAAACAGTCTTCCTAAGAAACTTTGCTTATCAGTCTCTGTTGCTCATAACATTTGGTTTTGTCTTCTGGGAGAAAAAAGAGTAATTTTGTTTTGCTTTTTTCCTTTCCCTTCTTGTAGTAGTGATTATTAAGTGATTGAGTACACTTTCACCTAGATTGCCTTCCACTCTCAGCCAGTTCGTGCCCTACTAGTCAGCAGAAGATCTAAAATAGCCACTCCCTTAATGGTTTTCTTCACCTTCTGAAGAAAAAGCTGTCCCCAGCATATTCCAAGAACTTGTTGGACTGTCTCCTTCTTGTGTTTATTTTCCAACAGAAAAAAACAAACTAATTCCAAGAAGTAATTACATCCTTTTGGATGCTTCCCTTGCTTGATCAAAAAACAGACTTCTCTCCACCCAAAAAGCTACTCTATAATAAACTTCTATCATAACATACCCTGTTTTTCTCTTTTCATCTTCTTCCAGAACTGTTTAACAAATCTTCATCTTACCTATTCCTGTACTTCATAGCAACTGTCCTTGATGTGCAGTGCAAGTTTGTTTCTCTTTCTTTTTGTTTGACTTCCATAAACAGTGATGGTAAAACAGCAGGAAATTAAAAAATGTTTAAGATTTTGCTCGATAGTATTACTCCGTACATAAATGTTGTGTTGTCCAAATTATAAGGCAAAAATACGTCCTTTCACTACATCATGTTCTTAGGAAAAGAGTGACATCCTTCTATAACAGTATTTATTTCTCATCAAATACTTCTGTCGTTGATTCAGATGTACTTTTAGTTCTGTACAAAGATTTCCACTTTTTTTCCATTTGCAAGGCTGTCTGGAATTAATAATTTTGTTTATTGTAAGATTCTGATTTGAAAAACCAAAACTGTCAGCTATATAACAATGAAAGATTTCAGAGTGCTTTTATCAAAATATAAATAGCATATGTTTATTAAGTCACTGGAGGTAACTGGAGCTATGAGAAATTAAAAATCATACAAATTTGAGTATATGTTTCATTTTGGGGTTCAATCCCCATATAGGCCACTCACTCAAAAGTTGGACGTGATGATCCTTGTGGGTCCCTTCCAATTCAGAATATTCTGTGATTCTGTATGATTCTTGACTTTTCTTGTCCTGTACTATTTAATGTGCAAAACATTTGTTTCATGAAAATTATTAGCAGTTTCTCTTTTTGTATTATAGCAACTAGACATTTGCTAACACATTATTAAATATTAAAAAGCCCTCTGAAATAATTTCTAGATGTCAGATCCACAAAATACACTATTTCTGGGTTTCTAAAACTCAGCTTATTCCTTTTCCTTTTTCCAAATAATGCATTACATCACTGCATTACATTTCCACAATCCAGTTTTGCTCATGAAGCTAAATACAATATTTGATGTCCTTGAGTTTGTTTGCAAATGAAGGGGCAATAGTTTTATTAGATTCCTGTTTATATTCAAAATGTCTGTGGGGATTCACACTGAGGATTGTTTAAGCTGTCATATAACCTATACTGCATGAAGCAGATAGCTGTGGCCATGATTTAATTTTCTTTTTTTTGTATCTTTTAGACTGTTTAATTAATAAAATAATGTGACCAAACAATGTTCTGACTATGAATGAAGAAACAATTTCCTGAATATTTGTTCATTCCGTTCTCCTTGGATAAATAATAATTCAATCTTAGAACCAAGTCACAGATAAAATGTGTATTTTTCAGTCATACAGCTTCAATAGTAACAAAATATTAATACCAAGGGAGAAGAATCCTACCTGTGATATGGCAAACTTAAATGACCTTAAATTACGTAGTTAAAGACAAACAGGTGCTGAGCTGATAGGATTCCGCATAGTTAAGCTGAAAGGCATTTACTCACCTAGAGAGTAATTTCATATTTAGATCGACTTCTGCAGATAGTAAAATGAGTGAATGAAAATAGAGTTCTTAATACTTCATTATGTATACATTTCCTGTGCATTAGCAATAATGATCACAAAAATCTAGACTTCAAAATTCCATGCGAAATACTTAGACTTCAACATTTTTTTTCAAAGTCCCATCTGTGTGCTTTAATGCTGTCTCTCCTCTTATATTCAGGTGTTGATTAGTCATATTTTCAGTCTTATAACCAGGTACCTGTCTAAAGGTTTCTCAGGATTCTCCATCTAGATAAGAGTTCTCACACCTACTTGTACCTGAACACAGCCACTGCCTTTCACACAAAGATTCATTCTATGACATGAATATTCATCGAAGGAAACTGGGTGGAGTACTTCTAACACCCAGGTGTGACTATGGAAGCCCATTCTGTGTCATATTACTGGATTAAATGAGTTTATTCTATCACTGCCTTTGCCATATTCCTGAGACAGCAGATATGCAGATCCCTAATTCCTCCTCTCTTTTAACTCACCTTTCAAGATGATATTTCATCAAGGTTTAAGATATTTTCATTTTAGGATTCTTCATCTGCTTCTTTAATTTCTGTCTGCGTTGCTCAGAGAAGTGTTAGCAAAACATCCAGCCCAGGTCCTCATACTGCTTCTTCTTACAGTGGTTTATTTTCTCAAGAAATAACTAAACCTGAAGTCTATTTAGGATCCACGGGGTTATTAAATTACCTCCCAGAGTGATGTTGAAATGGTAGAAACAAAGTGTTTTATACTGCCATTTGATAAATTTCCATACCAAGTAACTGAGAAAGCAGGTGAGTCACTTTCCGAAGTAACTGACAACAAAAGAATCAGTTTGTGGATAGGTGAGAGGAACCTGTCAGGAGGAGAACAAGTCATTGCCTTAAGGTTCACCCCAATTTTTAATAGATAAGTCCTTTCAATGGTTAACCAATCTCCTTCCAGAATATGAGACTGAAAGAAGAGAAGGCATCCTTCTCCAGCTTGGAATCAGAAAGCTAAACAAAACCTTGCAGCCAAGGTCCTACAAAATGAGTCATGCAGGGGTTAAGAATATTTGCTGGCGTTGGTTTCTCAAGGGAGAAATCCCCCCTCACCCCCCACAGTTTCAGGACAGCACAAACCTGCCTTGTGCAAAGGCTTAAGGGAGAAAGGAAGGCCAAATTATAAGATGCTGAAGCATTTTTTTCTTTTGAGGTGAAGGGCAGGTATAGCAAGGCAGTCACCTAAGACAAGCCTAGGTGAGGCGGGGGGCTGGGCTTCTCCTTGGTTTTGTTTTGTTTTCTTTTACAGTCTAGATAGGTCCTCCCTCAGGAGGAGTAGGTTATATCATTCCAGCTAATTGAATGTTGCAGCAGGACAAAGTTTTATAGTATTACTTGGGAAAAAAAAAAAAAAAACAGGAAAAAAGCCTGCTCACTGCTGTGCTGGATTAATGGATTCTTGCCAGAGTCTGTATCTGCTTAAATACAGTTGCGGTCAACTTTTGTATAAAATGCGCTATGATCGGTTGTATTTTTTTTCTCTTCTTCAGGATAACTATTGTGTTCCTTACCTGGAAAAATTAGTTATTCCTTGTGTGGGAAATACAACAAGGACCGGTTAGTTTGGTTGTAGACCTCACTGAGACTGCGTGTTCAGTGCAGACAGGTCGTTTGCTACCATGTGGTGGTTCCAGCCACCATCCTTCCCTAAGTGTAACTTGTTTCCTTGAAATAATGGTCACACTTCCCACCTCCCTCCCAGGCTTAACCAGTTGAATCATTTTCCTTTTTTCTTTCTTTTCTTTCTTAGTTTTTTTTCTACTAGGAATTCCCCCTTGCTACTAGACACATAGGTTCAAAATCCCTTGATAATCCCCACAAAAAGCTGGCATTTGCTTACTCCCTTTTCAGTTACTCATGTTTGTGCTTGCTTGCTGTCCTGATGTTTTTGTGTGAGTTGCAGAAAACTATATAGAGAGAATGGAAAAAGAACAGATGTGGTGAAGCATAGATCACATGAGAGTTCTTTGACAACACTCAGAACAGTTACATTATTCATTGTCTGGATGGCTTTTAATAGGATGTTATTGTGCTGACCAGCACAGTAATTCCTTATTATGGTTTAAAATGTCTAGGAAAACATGAGAATGCTATAACAGTTTATTCAAGTTGGGTTTGGTTTTTTTTTTTTTCCTTTTATCA
Source organism: Climacteris rufus (assembly GCA_013398175.1). Taxonomy (NCBI): domain Eukaryota; kingdom Metazoa; phylum Chordata; class Aves; order Passeriformes; family Climacteridae; genus Climacteris; species Climacteris rufus. Next base: position 806,464 of record VZRZ01006460.1, read on the forward strand.
TTTCTACGCAGTTTATTCCTATTCTTGGGCTGCAACCATGATGTAATTTGGGCAAGAATGTGATGTTAATAGGAGAAGAACACTGAAGTCTTTACTTTGAAATTCATGGTGGGGAGAATTAATCAAGTTCTCAATCCAAACCAGTTGAGTAGGGTGGAGAAATGTGGGGAGCAAAAATGAATGCTTCGTTTTGCCCTGGCCATGCCAGCATTTGTTATAGGGTTGACAAAGAATTTATACACTTAACAAATACTTAATTTGCTCTGTTCTTTAAACTTTTAGGATATTTTAAGATGTTGAGCTCTGAGTCATGCTCTGTTTTGCAATAGTATGAGATAATACAGAAGTATTTTTTCAGAATTATTTAGTTGATAAATATGCAATTCATAATTAAAAACACAACACCACCATAACCATTGAGAAACAAACAGAATTTAGATAGTACTGAAATCATTATGGAAGCCAGGAAATGCAGAAGTGGGACACAATTTAAACACTGACAATTTAAGTCACAGTGATGTCTCCCACAAACACTTGTGCTCTGGGAAGCCACTGTATCTTAAATTACTTGTCCACAGGGTTTGGTGAGTAGTGTCATAAACTAGTAAACTGAAATGACATGGCAAATGTTAGAACCCACAAAGTACAGGGGGACTAATTTGAATATAGTTCCTATGAAAACACTTTCCATTGATAGGATGTTTAAGAGCGTGGTCTACAGAGACTTAATGGCAGTGTTGACTGCCATAAGTACGTGTAACTGAAAGAGATGCTCAGAATCATGGAAACAAAGCAAAATTGATCCCAGCATGTACAGACAGTCTTTGTGTAATACCACCTGCTAGCAAGAACCCACACGTAGGCAAGCTCTTCCTAAAGAACAGTACCAAATAAGTGGAGGACTCAACTACGCTTTTGTTAATTCTTTCAACATAAGCCTTTCTCAACATTAACACTAAAAACTATAGAAGTAGCAGAGCCCTTATACAAGCAGTTTACTTTTAACAGTGCATGGGTGCTGTTGTACCTGCAGGAATGCTGAATTAGGACATTTGGACAGACAGGTGTAGTTTTAAGTCACCATTGGTGAGGTTTCATGGACTGATAGAACCTAGACACCATGTCTGTTTTAAAGAAAAGAATAAAGATAAATGGGATATGAATTTGAGTACATCAAGCCCATTTGCTTTTAGGCTGTGATAATTGCACATCCATTGCTTTACCTGTGTCTGTTCTTTGCTACAGACTCAATAAGAGGAGGGAGAGGGGACAAGAGGGATACCAGAGAGGAGGGACCAAAAAGATTGCACCAAAGCAAGCCAAAATCCCAAAGCAAGCCAAAATCCCAAAGCGAGAACAATTAATTATTTATAGATGAAGTTCACAAGAGATAGGAAAGAAAGCTAACCAAAAAATGGAAGTAGGAGTGTTCAGAACACTGAATAAGCAGTTTGTCATTGAAGTAAGTGCTTTCAGATTCTAGGATTCTGCTGTAAGTCAGGTTTATTTTATGTCTCTGCTTAAAGGACCACAATTTTGCTGATATCATCACTAAAAGAGTAAGAGATTTTTAGTAGAATTGCCTAACATGATTGATCTGCCTGAGACACTTGACAGAATTAAGGATTCCTTTGTTAAGAGTATCCATAATGATAGGTACCTTTGGTTAAGCATCATTCTGTCCAGGTTTCCCAGGACACAGGAAGAATTCATAACACTGCAGCAGAGATGCTCTGTGATCATAGAGATAGGATTCTTTAATAGAAGACCATGGCAGGTGTCTCAATTCAGCCATATTTGCTAATAGTGGAGACAGAAGAATCAAGCAACTAGTTATACAGTGTCATACTTATTGTGTAGGCAGAGACCAAAATTATGAGAAGTGCCGATGTCAAAAAGCTTGGGCATCAGGTCCACTATAAAACTATCTGATTATCAGGATTTGGCTTTATAACACAGCTCACTAAAGACCTGCTCATCCTTTTGTCTTCCAAAAAGTCTGGAAATGTATGGCTAATTACAGCACAAGAGAGGTTCTCATACATCCTCAAGAGAGGATCCATGACAAAACCTCTTTGAGTATTGCTCAACAAAATTACTTCTCTGCTTAATAAAATACCATGCTGCTGACTAGACTGATGGCATCACGGCAATTTCCTTGTCGTTCCATTTTTTTCCATATTCCCAGCTCATTATTCTTCTTATCCCCATTTGAACCATTTCATTTCATTTCAGTATTAACTTACAAAGGTTTTCATTTTGCTGTTTCCAACATGGCTTAAGACACCAACTCTCTTATTTCCTAAAAATAACATCTAGGTTAGGTTATGTCCAATTCTTATGGCTGGTTCAGACAGACCTTGGAAATACCCTTTTCTCTTGTATTTCTGCTGCCTTTTGGTGAGTTTAATAGAAAAACATTTAAGCTGTGTTTGATTGTAGGTGTACAGGACTGCAGCTGACAACAAACATGGGCCTTAGAGAAGTGCAAAAGACAGGAGGGAAGATGCCATGGAGTTACTCGGTATTGTCATAGAAGGAGCACAGGCCCTGGAATATTGGTGCAAGAGGAATCTGTCTTGAAGTCTAATACTTTGGTATTCAAGATGGCAGTGGATGTACTGAGTCAAGAAGGCTACCTTCACCCCTCTAGAATGTATTTAAAGGCAGAATAGGGATAGCAGTAAATTCTTACTCTGATAGCCATCTTTCAAGTATTCACACAGTTTATTGAGGAGTTGTTTGGGTTCTAGATGTACAATTAGAAAAACCCAAACAAACTTTACACTTGTATCAGACATCTTACATGTTTTTATTCTTGGCAGGCAACTTCAGATAGATGTCACTTGGACAACTCTTCTTCCAAGCAATGCAATACATTCACCTTGATGTGGGGGAAGTATGAAAAGGTTATGTTCAACTGTACGTTGAACCTGAATCCTGAAGAGTCTTCATGTTGAGCTATGTTTGGAATCGAATTTGATCTCATTTATTGCATGCTCCATGTAATACTGTGAACAAATTTAGTGGCAGCAATGGATGAAAATGTGTTTCTGTTTGAGAAGATTAGCGATGGCTTAATATGAGCACTGGTCCTGGAACGTGATAGTGCTGAGGTCTTCAGGGCTGGATTGCTGCATAAACTACAGTCTCCCAAGCAGGGACAAAATAAAAGGCCTATCAAACCAGAACACTACTGTGCTTTGCAGCAGTGAGATAATGGAGAGCCACATACTCACTGTGGTGTTGCCCAGGGAAGGCAATGAACCACTCATGGATTGCGAATTACTAAGGAGGTCTGTAATTAATGACCAAGCATTGACAGTACATAATGACTCTGGTAATGGTGACATGGGAGTGTGCACCAGGCAGTCTAATATTATCAGTGACCATCCTTTATCTGCCCCACCTCTGTGTATCGTCATGCCAAACACCCAGCTACATAGTATTTCAACATTTCACAGGTGTTACTTATGCTAGTGTGTAACTTTTCCTCAGGATGACACCAGGCCCTTTACTGCTTTCTTCCCAAAGGGTATACTCCTCCCTTCTCTTTCCCTTGGTGACTACAGTCCTGTGAAGTTGCTCTTTGAATCACCAAGGATTTGTTCCTGGCCTCCACACTGGGCTACTGTGCAGTGATCTGTGTGGAAAGCTGAGGACTTGTTCTGCATCATGCTTTTCTTGTACCATTTCCACACTTGTGCAATGTGTTGGAATGGTTTTCAGGACCTTGGCAGCCAGCTCTGCTCTCTCCTTGGGTGTGGCCCTCTTTCCATTTTGCCATGCTACGTGACCAGGTGGCTCAGCACAGTACACCCGAGCACCCTCACATCTGAGGAGGTTGCGACACAAAGCTTTTACTAATAGTTCATTCCTCCTGACCAGGCTTTTGCCACTTTTGGAGCTATATAATGCATATGACAATTAAGAATGTGTATATGCACACATATATGTGTAATTTATTGCTCTGTAGTTATACCTGCAGTGTAATAATGGGTTTGAAGAGGGTAGTCATGAAAAACTTCATCTTTCTGGTTTTATTGTCTGAAGAACTGAATTACAGTGAATAAGTTGGAATGCTTCTTCACTTACCTCTTTAAAATAAGCACTTGACCTGCCATGGCTCAAGATCTGCAAAAGCAAAGCATGATTCACTTTGAAAGAAAAAAAAAAAAGAAAAAAACTTTCTAAACTACTGTTTGAGTAAGATTTAGAGATTGTAAAAGAAATTTACCATTTCTACAAACTAGTGTTCATTTAATTTTCAAAATCACAATAGGTAACATTTCACCAGGTAAGTTTTGAGTTTGTTGTGGTAGCAAACAGTATGTAAAGATTTAAATAGAAAGTAATGTTTTCTACTACAAACATTGATTTTTTATAATGGAACTTTGACATCAACATTTCCTCTGAATCATACCTTAGGACACACAAATGAAAATATATCCTCTTTTCTTCTCCTATCTTTACAATTCCCCTCCTTTTTTTTTTTTTAATTTTCCTTTTACCAATTTCCTAGGATATATTTTCTGAAAAAAAAAAAAAAAAAGAGAATAATTGTCTCAGAGGAAAACAGGGATTTAAAAGTGTAGCTTTTGAAAAGTCTAAAAAATCTGACAAACTACACTGTAGGTGTTTAGCAACCAGAATTTACATAAAAAGAACATCAAGATCTGTTTAGTCCTTTTTGTGTTTCATCTGGGGAAACTTGTGATTTTAAAAGGCTCATCAGAGATAATTCTGGATATTCACATTCCTTCTTCACCAGGGGAGTTTTGATGGGTTTGCTTCTGGAAATATCAAGGGTATATTTTTTGTTTGGTGTGTCAGACTTAATTTTTATCAGATAAATTTCTGACTCTTGGACTTGTAAAAGAAACCCATTCTCCAAACATGGGAAATGTGTAGACAGTTTGTGAGGGGTTTTTTTTTGAGTGACTGGTCAGCAAAACAGAAGCTCACCCTGCTTGTTGCTGGCTGCTGTTCAGAGCCTGGTGCAGAGCTGGGAAACCAAAGAGACTTGTCAGGTTCACCATGTGGTTGGCTGCAAAAGCCCAAGCTGCAGAAGAGACAAAAGATGGAGTCACCTGCAGAGGAAAAGGGTAGGTAGCTAGAGGAAAACCATACAGAGTAGGAGAGATTTGTATTCCCACCCTTTCCCAACAGGTGCCAAGAAGGCGTGGGAGGGAAGCAGTAGATTAGGAACAGGAGAGAAGACTCATGCCTGCCTTCTGTGCAGAGGAAACACTTGTTGTCTCCCAGGTTTTAATGGTTGACAACCACCTCCCTCCTGCATTCCAAAGCACCAACAAATAATGCAAAGGGGACTTCAAGAGTTGATAAAGGAGTGGTTTTTGCCATAATTTGTTTAGACAGTATCTAAAATAGTTTGAGCCCAGCACTAGAACTGCTGTAGCTACAACTGGTTTTGGTTAATCATGATGCTTTTAAGGGTTAGCTTTAAAAGTACCTTTGTCGAGTCGCTTGTTCCAAACCACAGACACCAAAGCTAATCATACAGTATGCTGGATTGGCCTGTATCCAAACTAATATCTTCAGAAATTCAAATACAGAATCAATAATTCTGTGTATTTCTTGCCATTTCCTGGAAATCTGGGTATTTCTGAACTGTACAGTTTCATCCAGTTTGATCTAATTCCCTCTTGGATTATTGTTAATCAACAAAATACATTTTTAGACGTAAGACAGGATGTGGGTTTTCTTAATATCAGGTAGGAATTAGAACTTTCATCTGATTATCCACAAATAATAATGAGATTTATATGCTGTTGTAGTTGTATCTTTTTAGCTAACATTTAGTAGTTTGAGTGCACATTAGCATAATGCAACCTCTGTAATTATAGATCTCTAATAGCAAGAAAACACGTGTCTCCTTTTTTCTTCAGAAGTATCTGTTTTCTGGAGAGATATGTTGCCTGAAAAGGCTAGCCCCAAAATGGAGACTAGTCAGGAGTAAGGGAATAAAAGGTGGGTATTTATTCGAAAGGCCTTCAAAGGTACATTTAGGACAGACAAACAGTGCCTCTCTGGACTTACTCTTCAAGGACACTTAGACTGCCCAGACCCAAGCTTCTAAGGGGGAGGGGAGCAAGCTAAGGGAGCTAGGGGGAAATTGCAAAGTTTTAATTGGTGAATTTATGCTGATATGCAAATGAACCAAACCTATAAAGGTGTGGAGAACTCATGACTCGTTGTCCATTTTGGGTGATGCCCCTGGGGGGCTTTGTCTGCCCTAAATGTACCTTTGAAGGCCTTTCGAATAAATACCCACCTTTTATTCCCTTACTCCTGACTAGTCTTGGTTTTTGGGCTAGCTTTTTCAGGCAACAGATGCATTGTTTATTTTAGTGTTTTCTGTATTAATTAGTTCTGTTTGGAGCCTAAAATAAACACACCTGAGAGTATAAATGCCTTTTATGGGAACATTTCCTCTTAGACATTTCTCTTGTTTAATGGAGAATATTGTGATATGGATGTAATTGCAGAATTATAAGCAAACAGTTTTAAGGACTATTCCACTTGATTTAGGTGTTTGCCCACAGCACTGTAAGGAACTAGTGGGTTTGGAGTCATTCCTATTTTCTTCATACTAGTTTTATAAAGTTTATTCTAACCCATATTAAGGCATAATAATAATTATTAGAAGAAATAATTTTAGTGAATTCCAGAAGCCTGAGGTGAATGCTGTTATTTAGAATAAATGCTAAATTGTAATATTGTAATTCACATGTAAAATGAGGTGTCCAGCCAATTTTTAGGAAGCCAGGATAAGGTATTTTAATAATAGTTCCTTGTACTTAGAACGCTTCATCTATACATGATGAAAAATCTGTACATCAAAGAAGTTATCAAGGAGTGTAAACACTTTATACATTTCATAAAAGGGCTTTTTGAAGCACACAGATTATCAAACCCAAAGTTTCCAAAATAGCTGCTATGTTGGGCACCTTCATATTCGGGGGCTGACTTGAGACACATTTCAGTTGAAAGGTTCAGTTTATTTAAAGGTACCAAATGGTATAATGTGTAATAGGATTTATATTGCATTATTTTAATCTATTTAATGAGAGCTTCTGTGGAGAAGAGAGATTATATTAATTTCATATTTAAATACACTTTGATGAAAAATTGTCATTTTTCATCCTGATAAATAATTTTCAGAGTCATAAGCATACAGTAATTTTTTTGGGTTACAGGACCCTCACATCAAGTTTTCAAAGCAAGCATGTTAAACATTTTGACTTTGTTGTTTCTGAAATTTGGCTTTGATCAAATTAGCATCCAATTTGCATTTTGTTACTGTCTTTATTCCTTCCCACCTTTACAGCCTCACCTCAGTAACACAGTGCTCAGAAGGAAGCTTTCTGTCTCTTTCCCCGTGACAGCCTATGTTCTACTGTGCCTGACCTGGGAAAAGTCTTGCGTTGCTAGCAAAAGGCTTTTAGTTTTCCATTAATAGTTTTAGATGATCTGCTTTACCCAAGGAAAAGATCTCTCGTTTTATAAATTTCAAATTATGTACAAGTTTCTCTTTGGTATCTAGAACTAGAACTGCTGAAGGACATTTTGGTGCTTTAGTTAGTTAAACTGACTCTTAGGCATATGTTCCCTAGACTGAATTAAAACTGCAGGTGAGATTTAGGTTTCCTACCTAGTACGACAAGACAATCTATAAACTTCATCTGCAGAGCACTTAGACCCAGCTAACGAGAAGCACTGGGCACAGGAGTGTATTGGAAATTCTGCCTTTACCCTTGAGCTATGAAGAATCGTAGAATATCTTGAGCTGGAAGAGACCCACAAGAATGATCAAAGCCCAACTCCTGGCCCTGCACAGGACACCTCCATAATCACACCTGGTGTCTGACAGCATTCTCCAAACACTTCTTGAACTCTGTCAGGCTTGGTGCTGTGACCGCTTCCCTGGGGAGCCTGTTCCAGCGCCCAACCACCCTCTGTGGGAAGAACCTTTTCCTAATATCCAACCTAAACCTACCCTGGCACAGCTCCAGGCCATTAGCTCCGGTCGGGTCCTGTCACTGGGCACCACAGAGAAGAGATCAGTGCCTGCATCTCTTCTTCCCCTCACGAGGAAGTTGTAGACTGCAGTGAGGTCTCCCCTCAGTCTCCTGCTCCAGGCTGAACAGACCAAGTGACCTCAGCCGCTCCTCATATGGCTTCTCCTGAAGGCCCTTCACCATCTTTGTGACCTTCCTTTGGAAGCTTTCTAATAGCTTAATATCCTTCTTATGTTATGGCACCCAAAAATGCACACAGACTCAAGGTGAGACCATGTGCAGCGTCATGTAGAGACGCCCAGGAAAAGCCAGCTCAGTCAGCCAGTACAGAGTAGCCACATCAGTGCTGTGTTTGGCAAAGACTGATAATATATGTGGCTTTGTAGGATTATATGTTTTTTTCCCTATGATCATTTAATGTAATGCAGCAAGACTTTTCAGGTGTCATGTACTTTCAAGATGTTGTCCTACTGACAGCAACAATTTTCTGTGAAAGCATGGGGAAGTGATCAAGATTGATGTTGCTTAAGAAAGAGCTGATTTCCAGAGACTGATTGCTTAGTCTGTCATAGAGACACTCTTAGGTTTGCAGAAAAAAAATCTTCTTTCCTATCTCTGGCAATTATACACAAATATTTCATCTAAAAGGAGTAAGTGTTGCAGTAAGCTATAGATTTAAAGTAGACAATTTAAATATGTACTGACCAGTATACACCATTTAGAGTTAGTGACAGGACACTGTACACTCTCACAAAACAGAAGAGAGACCTACAAGCCTAGAAGAAAGAGACTTGGTAACTCAAACTTACTTACATAACAGATTCTTTATCATTCTGAATTACATTCAGAAATGGAAAAAGAAAAGGGGTTACATTTGTTAGTTGTGGCTTGTGGTTAGGGGAGACCTAAAAAACTTCCAAGCCACTCTCTTCCCCTTCAAAATGCTTTTGCCATTTATCCTTTATTGCTCAACAGGAAAAGTACTTTCAAGTTCATATCTCTTAGAACAAAACACATATATGTTTATTTTCACTCTTTACTTTGAAAGAGATAGTGCTGATGAATCTTGACACGGAGTAAATTATCTAATGATACAGCTCTCACCCAGCAGCCAGACTCAAAATCCTGAGAGCAAAGATGTGAGGCTAACTCACATCAAACTTCCTCCCTTTCTCTTGTACTGAAACAAAAAGAGTTACAAATGAAATAATTTATGTTAATATTATTTTTTGCATATGATTTTTTTCTGACTGTCTTCCAACTCCAGGAGAGTTTAAATATCCTCTCAGTTCTTCAGTGTTGAATAATCCCTGCTCCAACTTTTGGTGATAGTTCTTTTCTGCTTTTTCAAGTCCTTTTTTAGTACCATTTTGCCACGAGAAGCTCAAAAATTACAGACTTAATATACCAATCCAGGAAGGTGAAGAGCTAAGGATACTTATGCGAGTCTCTTTCTGCATAAAGGCACAAGTGATTTTTTTTGTCTTTAACCATCTTAAATGTGGATCAGCAAACAGTAACCAGGTCTGTGAGAACCAACGTGTGTGGTATATTTTTTCCTACTGTTGCATATCTACACTCAGGTATTGCACATTAATTAATACACGTAAGGCGTTTGCCCAACACTAACTTCATAGCTCTTTGCAACATGTTCTCTGCTTCTGTAGAGCTGCTTACTGAAGGGCTTGCTGCCACCCTTCTGCAGTTCTTTCTCCTATCCTCTAATCGAGCCCGTTTCATAGTCATAATTTGTCTGCCAAATGACTTATCAGTTGGAAAGGCTCAAGTCAGATACTACTTCCTTTTTTTGCTTGTTTTTACCTGAGTGCTGCCAGAAGAAAGAAGGGGTTAAAGCGTGGGAGGATTGCTAAGAAAAAGGGTTTGGTTAGTGACACACAGGACTGCATCTCACACACGATAGTTTGTTTATTCTCCTGTAAACAGCAGAAAGAATTATCATCATCATGGTAAGGCAAACAACACTCTTTTTTCCCCTTTTTAAACCCCACAGAAATCTTCAGGTTAATGCACAGCTAATTTTTTTAAATCATAAAGTCAACTGATCTCCATTAGTTTTATAGAGCATTTCTTTAACTGACAGATGCTCCTGTTGACAGAAGGGGAGGGGGGAAAGATTTTAGTATATGGAAATAACTAGCTCTGGGGAAGAGGAGATGGGAGCAGACATGCCTTTTCTGACATGCCTGTTCTTATTTATCTCCCTCCTCTCCTAAATACTCATGTAAGGATCTGTTCCTTTTTATTAATGCTTCTTTGTCTTTCCTGAGCTTTTTTGAAAGATTTCCATTTATTTGATTGTGCATAATTTGCTTCTTTCAGTTTTGCTGTTCTTTCTTAATACATCCAATATCTAAATATCTGTGTTTGTCATCTAAGAAATAATATGGAATTTATATTTACATCTATGCCTCTTCAGTTGATTATTTCCTTTCACAGAAATCCATTAAACATGCAGGCTCAGTAGTCTCATTCATCTACATGCTGTTGCAAAATGATCAATTTTCAGTGTACATTTGAACTAAAAATTTAGTTTTAAAGTGAAAAAATAAATTTGAAGTAGACAGGTCCTGTTCTCTTGAAGATATGAAATGCTTTGCTAAAATATCCTGACTTAATAGAAAATACAGTATGTGGAAAATTATGACTATTAAGAAAACTTATGTAAGTGTCACTTCACTCTGCTCAAATCTGACATTTACAGCTCCTTGGTTATTCAGGTAAGTTCTCCAACCTATACAAATGCATACCCTGCACAGATTGCTCAGGTAAAGCTGAAATTGGTTAAAATCCAGTTATTGCTGTTTATATCCTCTATATGCAGAGCGGGCAAAGAGCCGGAAGAGGCAGGGACTGAATTCCATGCTAGAGTGGACTTGTTATATTTAAAGCATGTTTCTTTCTCCAACTCTGAAGAGGACACTGTCAACCTGGAATATGATATACCTAAAAGAAATCCTAAAAAAATGTAAAGACCACGTGCCAAACTCTTGGTATTCGGAAGAAGGCACTGTGGGAGTTAAAATAACCTAAGTTATACTTTTCCTAATAGTAACCCCCCTTTTGTGGCTTTGTGAAGGGTCAGCATAAACAAGGAACAATTAGTATAGTGAATTGAAATAATTCAAACCTATTTGACTGACAGAAGGTAACTGGTTAAGTTTAGAAATCATTTAGGTTAACTTTAAATATAACTGCTTTTTCCCCCTCACTGAATCACAAAAAGAATTGATTCAGACAAAATATTTTGTTAAGTATGTTTTTCCCCCATGCTTTTAAAAGAAGAACACAAGCAGCAAGCCTTTATTTCCATCTGCAACTCCCTCCCTCCCTCCCTCTGTCAGTAGCTATGGCACTCACCTGTAGGAGAGTAGCATGAAATCTTCTCTCTGTAGGACTTGAAACAGGACTTGAGTGGCTCTTGTGCTTCTCAGACTTTTCTCTCTCTTAGCTTTGATTTGTACATTGTACCTTGTAGTTTTTCCACTAATACTTTTATAGCATGTTGAACTAGCAATACTCTGGCTGAATTTTCAGCCTAACAAAAACCTGGCACTGCTAGTGTAGGCTATTTGAGTCTCAGTCTCTGCAGAATGCTAAAGCCTGACGAGTAATAGTTGATTTATTTAAATGTTTTTGGCTAGTGCACTTTTTGGGATGTCATGTGACTGCTAGAACGCCAAGGCTTTCTGTTTCTCATGGTTGGGTGAATTATGATACTGTGATTTAAAGATACTCGAAGTATTTTAGGATAACTCATTGGCTTTCCAGCGTGAATTTGTAATGGTCCTACACTATTGGAATTGTTGAAGATTGATGGGTCTCAGAGGTTTTCGTGTTACTTGAAATCCAGTTATTTATGACCTTCCAGTGAATGATAAAGCTCAAACTTACTCTTCACTAAGTGTTTTGTTGCTTTTTTCCCCTCTGAAGGTGAACATATACTAGAAAATAAATGTTTAAATGAAAGAACTGTCCACACCAGATATTACCGTCTATTAGTTACCACAAAGCTGCTAACGACTAGTGAAAATACTGCTTTTTTCTCTAATGTGTGTGCTAAGAAGTGTCTTCATTTACGTTCAGCTGACTCAGATGAACTCATCTAAGAAAATAACATCCAACTGATCCCTCAAGACACATCCTGAAGTTTTGTTTCAACAAATCATTGTAGCTTATGCTCTCTTCTCACTGGAGACCAGCACAGCACATGTTTAATTACACTGTTAAATTAGGGGTTTGGCTGTGGCAACATACATTAGCTAATGAGAAAAAAAAAAAACAAAAAACAAACAGCCAAAAACAGAGGAAATATTTTAATGCTAACATAAACAGGTATGAATATAAACACAAACAAGATTTACATTTCTTGGTTAAGAAGGCGGCAGTATTTTGCTTTTAGATTAGAACGTGGCTTTAAAGGTGTATGCAGCGTGCATGAAACAGCTTCCTCCTTGCTGTCCGAGGAATGGTAGGCAGGTCCTGTGCCCCCTAGTTTTTTTAGTTGCCAATGCCTTTGATCAGGTATTTCACAACCAGATAATGTCTCAAGAGTAAGAATGTTTGAGCATAAACACGTTGAAGAAGCCTGATCTGCAGAGCAAGGGTACTTCTTGCCTTCTGAAATCAAACATTCCCGTCCGGTGCTCTGAAAGTCCAGCATTCTTGTGCTGTGCTCTGGCAGGCTGGGTCCCTCCTTGGAGTCCCTTGAGAAGCTCGGTCTCTGTGCCCTCTTGCACTGGCAATACTGGCTCACCTACATTTATCTGAGTTAAAATACAAGCTCTTCAGGGCAAGTACCTGGCCTTTTATGTGTTTTGAAAGAGCCATACATAATTAAGGTACTTTGTATGAAGAAATTACTTCAAAACAGTTTACATAGGGCAGCTATTTCAAGATCAAGAAAAAATCTTTAGCCTTGTTCCCTGAGGAAACAAGGCTTATGTGACTGGACTGGCTGGCTGTCCCTCCTCACTTCCATTCAACACCTTTTGAACTTGTTAGTTATAGTTTAAACTACATTTGAAAGGGGGAGACGTCTCAAAGATAATTAAGTTCCCATGGACTTTATGAAAATCAGTGGCTGGGAAGAGAGAAATCCAGATCCACAGTTCAAATAACTCATTTTTCCAAGCGTAATCTTGCAAAATCAAAATTTGACAGCAAGTGTAATAGTGACTGTCAGGTTGATAATATAGTTCCAACTACTTTAGAAGACTGACAGCTATTTCAATCCAAATATTAATATGCAAGTTGACACCATAATAAAGTTAAATTTCTCCTGGTTTTGTGTACTAACAGTTTTAAATACGAACAATATTGTCATCCTCCTCACACTTGTAGTTATTATGAGTTTTCAGGGAAATTAGTGACATTCCTTACTAGCTTGCACTAAATGTAAAAATTTTGTATTTGTGCTTATTTTAGTTAGCAGTGTTCATTATTGTCTTCTTATCCTTTCCCAGTAATTAGTTAGTACTGGCAATACATACGTAGAATAAGAAATTAGTCATTGGGCTGCATTACTCATGATTGTTGCATCTGATAGGGAAATTTATAGTTGGTTTTGTTATCGCTAAAGCACTTTGCCTGTCTGAGCTGTATGAACTTAATGCAGCCCTTAATGTTGCTCTTTACTTAATTGTTTTGGTTCTACTGGTTGAGAAAGGTCATCAAAGGGATGGGGAAAAGACAGACATCAACTTTCTCATTTGCAGATTATTTCACTATCTCTCATGAAAACCAAACCCCAACAAGCCAAAAACTTAAGCTTAAGGTCATGATCACAGACTTGCCTATTTGAAGGCCACCGGTGGAAGATGACTACATTTGGGGACACAGGACTTGATTGGCTTATCAGTTGAATGAGTCACTTCAGTTAAGAGAGGCAGGCAAAGACAAGATGTCCCACGGATTTCTATTTGGTTGCAGTATGATAAGCCAACTCTACCTATTCCCCAGTTTAGGCTTTCTGTGTTTTTAATGTTTTCTACTATTTTTATGTGCTTGGGCAAACCTCGCTGCTGCACATTGACTGGCATTAAGTAGGTTCCGTGTGACTCTCCTGGGCCAAGACTTTGTAGGCTGTTGAAGACAAAATAACTAAGTTAACCCTTTTTCAGCTGGAGGAGGACGTGACTCCATAAAAAAAAAGGTCCTTATTTTCTTCAGTAGCCGGAGGGCCAGACACACCGCAGGCCGGGCAGCCCGGCCGGCTGCGGGCGGGTTGACCTGGTGTCTCCCCCGCCTCCGCGCTGGGTTCTCAGATGCTCCGAAGTGAGACTTGCGTGGTCCTTCCTGTTGAAGCTGTTCCACTTCATCTAAGTAATTAAGCGTTAATTAGAAGAGGACTAGTTGAGCATTCATTAAACATTAAATACTAATTGAGCGCCCGGGGAGAGCGCCGGCACCACTGGGCCGCGGAGCCATTCTCACGCCGGCCCGGCTGGGGCTGGGGGCAGGCGAGGGGAGCCCCGGCCGGCTGCAGCCGCGTCCCCGGCCCGCGGGCGCTGTGCCCGGGGCGGGCAGGGCAGGCACAGACGGC
>VZRZ01006460.1:821765-891091 GCA_013398175.1 Climacteris rufus
CAGACAGCCGGCGCCGGGGCAGCCGCGCGGGTAGCGGCGGCGTGCGTGGGGCAGCTGCGCGCAGGGGCCGCCGAGCCGCGTCGAGCCGGGCTGGGCGGTGAGTGTGGGGCGCTCAGCGGGACGGGAGGTGAGGCGAGGCGACCGCACCTGCGGAGCTGGGCGAGGATGCGGCGCGGCCGGTGGCGGGTAAAGTCCGCCGCGGCACCTTCATCCCGCTTATCCCGTTTTGGGACGGGGGAGGACAGCGACAGCCTCGGGCGGCTTCATCTTCCTGGTAACGTGCGGGCCGAGGGCTGCGACTCCTCCGGTGAGGTGGTGCTGGGCCGGCTCTCCGCAGCCGTACTTGCGGGGAAGGAAGCGGCGACCGCGGGGCTGCGCGGGGGCTTCAGCTCCGGCGCGCCCGCCCTGGGCGCTGGGGGACGCCGCGCACTGACCGGCGGTGTCGGCGTCTGTAGGAAGAAACGAGCTGGAAGCTGCCGAAGGAGGGTCCGTGCTGCCGAGGAAACCCGCTCTCCTTGGGGAGGGTCGGGTGCGCCGGAGTAGAAAATACTCGCGGTGTTTTGAAATAGACGTCTCAAAACAAGTATTCATCGTACCGGCACGTCAAAAGGGCTAATGTATTAAAATGCAAATATGCATGTGTACTCGGCGATGCTGTTGCGTGTTTCCTGTTTACCATATTAATTAGAAGTTGTAAGGCAGAACTTCACCGAGAGTAATCCAGGGCAGTATTTGACCTAGTAATGCTCATTGAATGATGCAGTGGCTTTTATAGTTCTGGGTTTTCTAGCCCAAAAGACAAGCCAAATATTTACTGACTTTCATTAATGAGAAATGTATGAATTGTATTACAACTTACACCTTTGAAACTATTCTCTACCAGCACAAGTGTGAAAACTGACTCAGCCAGTATGGAGAGGAAAGTTAAACGTCTCATTCTAGTTTTTGTAAGGAAAATTTTGACCATGCACTTTGTCCCCGGTTTTGAAGGCACCAGGCTGCTTTTCTGTATTATTTTGTGAGATGTTAACTAATTGCACAAAAGTTTGAGATTTGGGATGTATAATGCTGCCATCATAAGGCAAGATGAGCATACTTGTAAACAAATGCAGGCAAAAACATACAGATGCACCTTGGAATTTTAATTGGTTTTCAAATGTTTTGTTTTTCTTGTTCCTTTATTTGAGAGCCGGTATTGTTCAGTAAGCTGGTTTGTTTCCATTGACTGTGTCCTTTTAATTTCTAGGTGGTGCTAACACAAACAAATGCATTATAGAAACAATTTTGACATTAACCAAATGTTTGTTTGTTTTTGTAGTCCACCTCACACCTTCCAGATTCTTCCAGAGAAGAAAATAAAAAGAAACCAGTTTTGGAAAGACTTGGAAATTTGTTTGGAACAGGGAAAAGGAAAAATGTCAAAAGTTCACTAGAACACGCTTCTCATCACAAGGGTGAGAGGTCTGTTTCTCCTCACGGGGCGCAGCCAATATACTGCAGGCACTTCAGAGAAGAACACGAAGCTCCTCAAGTACAGAAGCAAGTGAGAAACGCAAGTGCCGTTTCTGAGGCACAGGAGTATAATTTCAGTGGGGAAGTGAGACCGCTGTATCACGATACCATTTCAGAATGGAGCAGTAGGGGAGTCTCTTCTGACAGTGAGTGGTCGGCAGATTGGAGCGGCAGCAGTGAAACCATTAAAAACTCTTTCTGTGAGAGCAGCCTGAACGTGGAAACACTGGGACTGGAGAAAGAATCTGTCACAGATATAAGTAATTCCACAACTCCAGATTTCATACAGAGCTTGAGAAATTTGTCCAGTGAAGACTTAGAAAAGAGTATCTTAAGCCACAAGCAGCTTGTGAGCACGTGGGTGTCTGAGGAGCCTGGGCATGCAAAACCAAAGGATTTGCCATACGAGTTGGAATCTGCAGCGAGTGAACACGCATATTCTGCTAGAGTGTTAACAGTTGATATCTATCTAAGAAAAACAGACGAACTCCTTAATGAACCTGTGACTCTTAAATCAGAAGAAAATTGTAGCGATTCGGACACTATGGATAAAAAGTCTGCTAGTAAAAGGTCTGGAAAAAGGAGAAAGTCCCAGTCATCTAGTGACATTCCAAATGGAGAGAGAAACCAGACTGAGACTACTACAAGAGAAGAATCTGGTTTTGAGGATGATGCCCATTCTGAGGTGTTTTCAGACAAGATAATAAACTCTGAACGAAAAGTGAGGTCTCCTCAACAGACTCCTGAAAGGAATTCCTCTTCCTCAGGTAGTAATCAGGACCTAAAAGTTGGATCTGCTCACAAAGGGGCACCTAAAGCTGAAGCTGATAAAGGCAAGCAGCAGATCTCAAACACAACCTCTGCAAGGAGAAGATCATATAAAAAGAATCAGTCGGATTCTGTACCCATTTCCCCTACTGGTTTGAAGGGTCAAGTGAAAGATTACTCTTCAAAAAGGCAACCTTTAGCATCGCCAGATAGTAACTCAGTGACAAAAAGAACTTCAGTGGAAAAGGGAGCTATACCTGTGGCTTTTGGGGAGGACAGCTTGGAGTCTCACAAAGCTTCTTTGGCTGCTAAGACAGAAGACAATGCCTTGGTGTTTGCTGAAGGCAGAAGTGATACCAAGGCAGTAAAGCATAGTAATGGTCCAGATGGAAGAGCTTTCTTGCATACTGATGGAATTAAAAATGGAGACCTGTGTCTGTCAGCTGAGAGACAGACAAATTCTGATTTAGACACCACGAAGCTGAAGAGTTTGGATGCTTCCAGAACAGTCACGACAAAGATTAGCCTGTAAGTAACAAACTAGTTTACCTTGTCCCTGTAGCTGTAATTTTGCTTGTATCTGTGTTTAGAATCCTATAGAAACACTACCTGTGTATCTGCTATCTCAATAATTTTCAGTTAAGAACTGCCTTAAAAAAAAAGTTACCGTAATTACGGCTACCACTTAACAAACACTGAGTTTACATGTATTAGAAAAATAATTAACTTTTTTGTTTTATTTTTTAAATGGCTAGGGAATGTCTTTGTCAGCTCCATTATATGGAATAATTTAACATATATAAAAGCTGCTCAGTCGTCATGGTTGTGGATCAGATTAGCTTATCTATCATTGACCTTAATGTAATTTTGCTCTCTATAACCAAATCGGGATGTGGTTGAAGATTTTGTATGTGACAATCTTTGAATAAGAAATGTGTTCAGGTTTTCTTTGAAACAGCCTAAGTTCTGCTGTTATCTTATGAAGAAATAAAATGTAGGATTGCAATGTAGAACCTGATTTTTCCAGTGATGTGATAAACCACATTCCAGAAATCTGAATACAAATAGTTGCTTTCTTAAGTATATGCAGGATAAATAATTTAAATTTTGATGCATGTGAATAACATCAGGTATTTGCAGAATTATGCATATATTAGTTTGCAGATTTTGGTTTTACACTTGAAGAAGTTGTCCTTTGTCAAACAGGTAATCAGTGCTTTCCTTAGGATTATAAAGAAGTGGATGCATTTAGGAAGTTCACTGTTGGGACTAGCATGAGGCCAGTGATTGATTTCCTACATTCTGTTACAGTGTCATTCACAGGGAATGATTTTATTGCATTATTCATTTCTGTTGTTTGGTTGTCACAACCGTGCACTGTGTGCTATTGCACTCCTCGTTCTGGAACGTTCGTTTATAGGTGTCAGAGTACACTGAGTCCTACAGGCCCACCCGAGCTAGACTGGGTGTTCATAACTGCTGATGTGTTAGAGGGGTGTGAAGGTTCTACATGATGGCTTAAGATCTGTTTCCAATTAAGCTTCCCACATCTGAGAAGCACGGGAGCAATTTCCTTTGCACAATTTGTAGTACTCTACATCTGAGTTGTTAATTTGTAATTTAAGTTTAAAAGGCCTAGTACTGAAAGTTAAACTGGCATTTTTGTACTTGGTGTTGCTTTGCCATGTGGCACTATAGGTCACAAATCTTAAACTCTGAAGTTTGCATCTTCACAGCTTCAAATGAAAAGTAGCTCTCATTTGTTTTTTTTCCTCTGTGTCACTGTCATTAGTGGTAATGAAGTTATAAATGTTTGCGTATCTGGATTTTATTTTCATCTCCTGGGCTTGCTGTACAGTGAATTATCTTTTACTCTACTCATAAAATAACAAACAAGTATCCTTTCTGAAAGACTGAATTTTAATGAATAAACAGCCTGTTCTAATTCATCCTATTTTGTGGGGAGTGTAATGCTGTGTCTTGACCTTATCTGCTGCTATAGGAACTTTAGCCCTGGGTGGGGATAGCTATGTTGTCTGCAAGGTTCCTGATGCATCTGATAGCTGTCATTGCACAGCATCACACCATTTCTTCAGCCAGAGTTACATGCTCAGATGACCTGGTATAATTTTTAGTAATTCATTAGAACATATGTACTCTAAGGCTGGATGTGGATTAAGGTAAAGGAATGGGAAAGTAAAAGGTGGTGCCATTACTAGAAGACAGTGTGTTTTTGTTCTCTAGTTATTGCTTTGAACACATAACTTTTCCATTTTCAAAGGTTAAAGAATTATTGTTAGGTAGTTCACATTAATTCCTTTCTGGTTGAAAAACACCCATATACTCACAGACTCCTCAGCTCCCTATAAGATGGATTTTGTATAATACAAGTCATTTTCCCTTAAAAATGCATAATGTCGCTTACTAATGACATTGTGCCCATTCTGGGAATCAAGTTTCTTTAGAAACAAATTCAAAACAGCTCAGTTTCTCCAGTCACCTCCAGAAATGCAGGTTCCCTATACGTAAAGATGGCATTTTCTGTCTTTTCTCCTTTTATGTCTGTGTATTGGATAACTTCAAAGTCATGGGATACTTTGCTTCTAGCTTTTGAAATGGAAGCCTCTCAGATTTGAGGCTAAACTGAGATTGATGGCAAATCTTAACTGGCAAATAAAACCTCAGGCAGTAGTTACTTTGATGTTCTTAGTGTAAAACTTGGCTTCAGTTGTCATACTTGATGTTCAGACATGGTTTTGTAGTTGCCTTTACATTTATGCCTACTTGTTGAATTGTTCTGCTCTTTTCACATGCCGTTTTTCTTTGCTCACCTCAATCTGATATTTTGGCATCACTGTTTTTTGGCTCCAGTTGGATGCTTGACGTGTGACTCACCTTCCATTTATGACTGTTGGGAGAGGTTTAACTGCTTGCTTCCACAGTTTAGCTGCAAGGGGTAGTCAAAGAGAAGGACATTGGTATTTTTCTTGTGCCTGCTTGTTCCTGGCATTGCAGAACAGGAACGGAATCAGCCACACTGGGCTGTTCGGAAGAAAGCATTTGCACTGTTAAATGAATCCATCTTTCAATACTTTCCCCCCATACTAGATGAGAGGCTTAAAGGATACTCAAACAACATCTCCTTTTACACAAGCTTAAAAACTCAGTTCTTGCAATAAAGTGCATCTTTTTGTCAGTATTTCTCAGTGTGGTGAAAGGTATAACGAAAAGATAAGTTAGAGGAGGACTGCTGTAGTGAATGGAGCTCCAGGGCTGAGCTTTCTTTTGGCTGCTGCTACTGTGCAGAAATACTGAGGAATATAAAGTACAAAGTGTTGAAGTGGTTGTTTCTGCATAAATTTGCAAAGCTTGAAACTATACCTTTGAGGGGTTAGCTCTTCATTTACAATATGTTTTAAGTGTGGCTGATAAGTATCACTGTTAGCCATTAAACTAGTTTGTGTCAGGGCATACAGTGAGACAGATTTTATGGAGAAGATACGTGTTGTTATGTTGAAATAAATGCATGCAGTAGCGCAAGTGACAGGATGACAAAAGGATGGTGTGGAAATGAATTTGTTAAGATAATTGGGCCAAGAGTGATACCTCTTGAAAATACAGGTGAAAGAAGAGGATAAGTACATTTTTTTCTGATCAGAAAAGGATATGAAGTATCCTGGTGAACAGGAAATTCAGTGCATGTCAGTAGTGCATCATTGTAGCAGGTAAAGGCTAAGCCTGTACTGGGCTACATGGGCAGGTGCATAGCCAGCAGGTCAAAGAACAAGATATTTGGTGCTCATGAGTCTGCATCTGGGTCACTGTTGAGTTGTAGCCCTTCCTCCTCTTCCAACCCTCTTCTGGTACAGCAGAGATGTTCACAAATTGCAATGAGTCCAGTGGTGAGCCATTAAAGAAGGTGACAGCACTGGAGCAAATAATGTGTGAGGAGAAGCTGAAGCAGTTTGGTTTCCTCAGCTGAGAGAAGAGGATACAGGCTGACCTCGGTCATCTCTTGCTACCTATAGAGAAGGTAGAGCCAGACTCATCTCTGAGCTGTGAAGTGACAACAGCCACAGCTGCAAGTTGTAACAGTGAAGTTTAATGGGATATAGGGCAAAAATAATTTGCAGTGACAGTGGCTGCCCTGCTGCAGTGCTTCCCTAGTAAGGTTGACTTCCTGAAGTCAAAACTTGGTCAGGCAAAGCCTTCAGGAACTTGATCCAACTTTGAAGCTGTCCCTGTTTTGAGTAGGAAGTTGGGCTAGCTGATCCTTAAAGGTCTCTTGCAAGTTATATTCATTTTCCAAGAGGAATAATCATAGAATAATTTAACTTTAAAAAATTTAGGAAAAAACAGTTGTACTTCAAATGAAAAGCAGTGCCTAAATATTTTTACTTTTATTGTGTATGATAGTTCCCTTGATGCCTCCAGCATTTTTTTTCTGGGTTTTTTTCTTTAACTTTCCAAGTGTGTTTTACAAGCACCTATCTGAAGTACAGCCTGTTGATTTTAAGTTTGCTATTTCCTTTTTTATTCATCATGCACTCTTCATAAGAGCCTTCTGGTTGTGAACCAGCACGAGTAGGCTGGTATTTACAGGGAGTACTTTTGGGAAGTCTTCTCTGAAAAGATATGATGATAAGAAGGACGTAGAAATGTTGGCGCAAATCCAGAGGAGGGCCACAAAGTTGATGAGAGGACTGGAGCACTTTCCCTGTGAAGACAGGCTGAGAAAGTTTGGGCTGTTCATCCTGGAGAAGAGAAAGAGACCTCATAATAACCTTCTAGTATCTAAAGGGGGCCTACAGTGAAGCTGGAAAGGGACTCTGTCAGGAACTGTAGTGATAGGACAGGGGGTAATGGGTACAAACTGAAAGGCAGGAAAATTAGGTTAGATATTAGGAAGAAATTTTCTTCACTGTGAGGGTGGTGAGACTCTACAAAAGGTTGCCTGGAGAAGTTGTGGATGCCCCAAACCTGTCAGTGTTCAAAGACAGGTTGGATGAGGCTTTGAGCAACCTGGTCTAGTTGGTCTATGGCAGGGGAGCTGGGACTAGATGATCTTTTAAGGTCCATTTCAACCCCTTAACATTCTATGATTTTTAACAATTGCTCATTGTATAGATTCTTAGGTAGCTAAATTTTGATTCCTTCTTTTATTTCAGTAAGTTTGGTCCTCATGATATTCCCAAAAAATAAAGCTTGTACAATGGAGAGTCTTGCATAAGTAGGGTTTAATTTCTTACTTGGGATGAATCGCCTAAGGAAGAGGGGAAAAGAGTGATCTGGTTTTGGGTTGTTGCTGTATCTCACACTTGTTTCTTAGGCTAAAGAGCTGCCTGAGGACTCAGTGAACACAGTTTGTGTGGGTAAAAAAAGAAGAAAGCACTTACATATCAGAATAATCTGTTGATTGGTAGAATATTTGGGGCCCTGGAGATTGTTGCTGCCAGCTATTTGATCTCCCACCTTTGTCAGTTTTCACCTAGGACAGTTTCTACCTGTCCTCCTACCACTAAGTGTCCCCAGATTCGTCTTTGGAGAGCAGGTCTGCCTTTGAGATGAGAGTGGGCTCCTTGACACTCCTTAGATCTGAGTGATAAATTTTGAAGACGCTTGCCCTGCATCTTCACAGCTGTTCATACTGTACAATGTGCAGTAGCAAGTGACATGGACAAGTGGTTTTTCCTGGCTGTAGGTATTCAGAGGAAGCAGGCTTGAAACACTCAGCTATGCATCATCAGCCTTCTGCCAATAATACATGAGTCCTTTGTGCTACCTACTTGTACATGCTTCTCTGCCCACTCTGATAGAGAAGTTTTATAAATGTTTCCAATGCAATTCCTGTACAATTACTAGGGTTAGTTTACACAATTTAAATTGTCAGCTAAATTTACCTGAAGGAAGTGGAAGAGTGCTCACATATGGTGTTCGCTTAGCCAAGGTGGTGGTGAAGTGCTTGGGGAGAGTTAACCTTTCCTGCCAAGCACTAATGAGGCTGGAGGACTTCTTTCACTCAATTTAAGGTTGCTTCTGCAGTGTAGGTGTAAAGGCTGCAAAGAATCTGGGCAGATGTCTTCAAAACTCCTAGGGGAGGTACATGCAAATGTTAACCAACTCATTATCACCTTAATGAATTAGGATTTGTTTTCTAAACTCTGTAGGGAATTTCATGTTTATAATTTATTCTGCCTATTCTCTACTAAATATTAATGTCGTGTCAGTCATAAGTAGTTAAGGCCTCTGCCTCAATTGCAGATGCTGTAGGCTGCTGTGTTTTTTGTTTTACTAACATGAAAGACCTAAGTACATGTTTGAAATATATTCTCCTTATTTGGTGTCTAACTTTTTTTCATCCATATAGCTAGTCCTTTTTTAATTGATTCCTTTAGAGATACCAAAACTTAAACTGAGTTTATGGTTTCTAATACTCCATTTTATTGTTTTGAAAACTGTTACAAGTCTGTTTGAGATTGATTAAAGATGTCACTCTGTGTCGCTTTGCCTCCTGTAGTCCAGCCAAACCGAAGAACATAGAGCTGAATCTTAAAACACCTACGAATCAAGACAGTTTAGAAAGTGAGCAGGATACTCTTGAAAAACCAGTTAATAAAACTAACAGCAACATTGCCAACAAAATTTCCTTGTTTGAAAACAAATGTGCTAACCAGAGCCAGAGGCCTGCTGACATCCCTGCTTCAAAAAATAGTACTGTACCAAGTACATTCGTTGGCAGAGCAAAGTTGAAATTTGGAAAACAACCTAAAGAAAATGAACAGCCTGATAAAACATTAAATAAGCAAAGCAGTCGCCAGAAATTATTTGAGAATGGCACACCAGAGAAAGAAAGCAGTGCGGAGTTAAAAGGCAAAAACGAAGAAGGCTCTTATGAGGATTTTGGGAAGACAACAGAACTTAAAGTAAAAGCTGCCATATCCCTTTTTAACCAAAGCAGCAAAAGTGATGCTAGTAGTGTCTCTTTGAAGCAATCAGAACCAGAATTAACCACAGCAAAGAAAGAAAATTCACCCTTTAAACTGTCCTTGCACTCGCCTGTTAAAAGTGAAAATGCTCAAGACACTTTCTACCAAAGAAATTACACAAGCTCAGAATTCCACAGAAATGAGGAAAAGATGCTGCCAAATGCAGAGGCTTTGTCACCTTGCAATAATGATAAATATTCTCTACCATCTCATCAGGTTTCTAGATCAGAATTTAAGAAGATGGAAAATGGAGATAAAAAGGCAAAACCAGGAGATTTGAACTTTGCAGCACTGCAGTATGATGACAGCAATCAAGACAGTATATTGGTATCAGAGCACAGCAATACACAAAAGAGCCCAGGCAAAACCTGTAATGGATCTGCTGAAGATGAAAGCATTTTTGATTCCCCATCTGACATGAAGAAGTTTGCTGAAACAATAAAGAACTTGGACAGCTCGGTTTGTTTACCCCAGAAAAAGAAGAGGTCAAAGCTTCCGAAGTCGCCGGCACCCCACTTTGCAATGCCTCCCATTCATGAAGACAACTTAGAGAAAGTATTTGATCCTAGTGTATTTACTTTTGGTTTGGGACTGAGGAGGGAAAAAACACAGGATCTGTTACCAGCCCAGCAAATGAAAATGCAAAGCCTGGAAACGATAGCCAGAGTCAGGCCCAAGCGTGCATCAACAGAGCAAAGTATCATATTCAAAGCTCTGCAGTCATGTAGAGAGGAACCTGCCTTTCCTCATGAAGTCAATGGAAAAGAGAGTGTTGATTGTACAGATGGTGAAATTAAGAGATCACGGCTTGAAAAAAGTTCCCTCTTCTCAAGCTTGCTGTCTTCTACACCTAAAGAGAAGTTTTTTAGTCCTTCTGTCACTTCAGTAAATAACACAACAGCTTTTGCACCTGAGTCCTCAGGGATGCCTCCTTTACAACAGGATGTTTCTGGGCCATTCATCATTCCTCAAAAATCTGAGGTAATAAAGATCATTCAGGAAATGAAACAATGTTTGTCTACCTGCTGAATGACTGTTAATTGTGATTTTGCAATTCAGTCTCTTTCAGATATGAAGTTTCCAAGTTTTGTGGAGAAGTACATGCAAGCAGATAGTGCAAAAAAAGAACTAAGTTTGCAAATGCCCAACTATGGCAATCCTGAGAAATGTTTTTCCAGCTGGTTAGGGACAAGCAGATATGAATCAAGTGTTCCCCCTGGTTTATTAGATGTGGATGTAAGTATTGTGTTTTTTAAAAGCTGCTTGCAAAGTTGCCCAGCTTCTGTATTCTCTATAGGCAATGTGCATACATTGTTTTGTTACCCCTCTTAGGGATATATACATAGATTACAAATACATTGGGGTGAACTTAGGTATGGTACCAGTTTCATCTGATGGGCTAAACATGAAAATAAAATGGCATCTATCAACATGATTAAGGTGCCTTTATTTTGAGGCTTTTTGCAAATATGAATGGAAAGCATATAAATATGTCTTCATACTTGATTTTATATTATATGGAAGAAAATCTCATGCTAACTTTAATTTTTTATTGCAAATTAGTAGAATGCTTTCTGTAAACTTCACAAAACTTCTTCTGTTGATAGTAATCTCTCTCATCTTCCAGCAAGACATTCAGCCATTGTACTGTTAAACAAGTAACAGAGCAAATTTTTTCTTTTAGCCCATGCATTTGGGAGAAAGATGTATATTCTTTAAGAATACTTTAGGAACTGGATAGTAGTGATAACTGAAAGTGCTGCTACTGTCCCTTGGTCTGATTACAAGCATCTGTTCCTCATGAGTGAAGACAGACCTATGTTTTCCCTTCACAGAGACTTTAATGTGGAATATCTTTGCAATTTCTGTTTTTCAAATGATAAACCAATAGTAGTATCTGCTATTTCTGTTAATGTGAACCTTTTATTGTTACCTGAGAGGAAAACTACAATCAGGAGATCTAAGAACCATGGCAAGAAATATGTTTTCTAAAGTTTCATAATCACATGAATATGATCTGTGGAATTGAAGCAGCATGTAAGAAGTTTGAGAAATATTTTCCAAAGCTTTCCAAAGGTTATCTGCTGGAACAGTTCTACTAAAAGGAGTGAAGTAATAGAAATTGCTCCTTTCTTGCAGGAGGCAATCATCCGTGGTACCTTGCAGTTTTGAGAATGTAGATTTTTCTCTCATGGGAAGTTTTTTAATTAATGTGAGGATGAAAATTTAAGGGGACTATTTGCAGTGGTGTAGAGTTATGCTGCAGGTTAAACAGGCTTTCTTACCCTGATGGTCCTGCGTGGATTTAAAAACTTGAATTTCAAGCTAAATGTCTAGTACTGTTTTGGTTTGATTTTTGCTACTTAAACTGTTGTTCTTGAGTGGGTTTCAATTTTGCAGTCTAGTGTGGAGGCCTGATATGGCAGTGGAGTGTGTATACACCTGAGACTGCACTTGAGAGAATCCCTTTAGGCTTCCAAGGGTTTCTGGACTTCTGTGGCACTGTTGCTGACTGAATTGTCTTGCTCAAGTTAGACAGGAATCAAAGATGTTTCTATGATGTGTACCTACTCTGCATCTTCCACTGACTAAGAAAATGGTGATGCAATGGCTGGTGGGTAATGTGAAGGAAAGAGTAAGGACAGCCCAAAACAATGACTTTGGCATTCCTCAAAACACAGAACAAGTTTTAAATGGAATTGAAGCGCAGGCTAATAAACCAGTCATGCTCCAACGTGTCTTGATGATGCCTACAAAAACCTGGTGGTGGTGAAGAACTGTGTCTTGAGACCACTGCCTGCTCTGCATTTTAACTCTTATATTCTTGTTAATTCCTTGCATGTGTGGTTGGTTACCTGTTTAGGGGCAGGATCTGTTTTGGTCTTTTTGTTTGTATGAATAATTCCTAGGAGAGCAGGGCCCTGTCCCAGAATGAGCACTCCTGTCCTTGCTAGGAAACCAAACACATTTCAATGCTTTAGTTGTTTGAAGATGACATAATGCGACCACAACTTTCCCATGTATTCTATATCATATAATTTACTGCCAACTTCAACACTGTTTTGGATTTTGTATAACTCAATGTGTTTTATTTATTTTGAATATTTTTAGTTTACCACTGACAGCACAGTCTCTCACTTTTTGAGGAAACCTATCTAGTTACAAGGTGTTCATCACAGGATTATGCTAGTTAGCTCATACACATATGTGCTGTCATGCCTCCTCAGTCTTTCATATATTCCTTCACAATATTTAATGCTTTATGGCTTGACATTTTTAGACATTTAAACACTCATCTTTATCATTGTAGAGCATGTGCTTTATCAAAGCTAGTTTTTAAAGTAGTCTCTTGATAATAAACTCCTGGAATATATAGGATGTTGATCAGGAGGATTTTAAAGAATTTCAAATCTGAAGTTAGTTAGCTTCAGTGAGATGATAACTTGGAGTTTAAAAAAAAGTGTGTAAATTTATACATTTGTGGCAAGGTGCTGCTCTGCAAGAGGAAGAGATTAAAGCAGTAAGTAGGTATAGTTGAAATATTACCAGCTTTTACTATTCAGACTAGTTTTTATTTTGGTCTACTAGCCCTTTTTTATAGCTGAGCATCTTTATTGAAAATGTTCTTGATTTTGTGGGGGTTTTTTATGATTTTTCTCTCTTCACTGTCTATTAGACACTTCCAAGAAATGGACAAAGTAAAATCAATCCCAGACCTGGCAAGGTAAGATCAATTTTAATAGTTTTACTGTTCCCTTCTATATTTAAAGCCTAGAAAGAGGGAACTATATGTTGCTGGTGTGTGTTTTTGTTGTGTTTTTTTTTAACACAGCTGGTGATATACTGTGACTCAGACTGTCAAAAAGCTGGCATTGAAGTTTTCCATGATGTTCAGGATTGCACTTCTTGGGTTCTGTCACCAACAATTTTAGTTAAAGTCATCAGAGGATGGTAAGAGATTCATTTTTACTCTTTATCATTGGTCTGTCCAAAAATGTTTTGAAACAGAACTGGCATGTAATTCACAGTAAGTCTGCATTGTAAATGGCAATGTAACATGGACACCTGTGAACAAGAAATATGGCATTGTACCTCTGCAATAGGAAGTTCTGAGCTGGAAGGCCTATTTTGCTGACTAATTGAGTGAGTGTTAGCATATGGAGGGGTGCAAGATTTCACCAGGCATAGGTGTGGGATGAAATGACAGATTCTGTCCAGCTATGCTGCCCTTCCACTCCTCTGCTCATTAGGGATTCTTGCATAGTATTTGGATTGGGCTAAAAGGCTAACAGATAGGTTTAAAGCCAGCTCTGACATGATTAATTTCATAACCAAAGGAATAAGGTGGTGCTGTAGAGATAATTGACTGTTTCCCTGACAAAAGGAAGGATTTTGCTCTAAAAGCTGTATTGCCTAAGAGTAACTCAAAACAAGTTCATCTCCTACTTTCTTCATAGCATCAACAGAACGGCCATTAGTAGAGTGGCTAGAATGGCAAGTTATGTTGTGGCCAGGCTATAATGCAGTCAAATAGCAGGTTCTCAAAAGTAATTATCTGATAGTAAGCTGCAGACACAAGGCCAAGCTGCAGTAGGAGGTACTGGGAAGCACAGTGATTGCTGTTTAGCTTCAGAAAACTGGAATGAAGACCTTTTGATCTGTGTAAACCAGGTTGTCTTTTCCATGGGCTAGAGGGACTGGGCTTGGTGGGTTTTTCCCCCCCTTCAGATGAGAGCCTAAGTGAAGGGTTTCTATCTGCAGATGGATAAAGTTTTTTATCTACTTATATATTCCAACCTGCTGTTAAAAATGAAGTTGTACTTTTGTTCTGAGCAGTCCTTTAGCACATGTACACCAGCTCCTGTGGAACTCCAGGCTGTTGTTCACAGGATCCAAGCAGCTTGTCTGTTTATACATGATGCAGCAGTCTGCAGTGTCAGTGTTTTCTGATCCCCAAATGGTTCTGATTAGTATCTCATACAAAAGTCTGTTATTCAGAAACAGTAGTCTTTGTTGCCCCAAATTATAAATTTGAAAAGGTGGAGGAGTTTTTGTTGGAATTACAATTTGGCAATAGACGTCTTTGTTTTTATCATTGCTTTTAAAGGTATCACAGAGACTGGAAATGGCTTGCCTCAGCAGTGTTGGGGAAATGGGAAGGGTCTGGAAATAATACTGCATATGAAAGGATTTGTAAAGTGGGAGCATGATTTTTGCAAATCACACTTGATAAAGTACCATTAAATTTTTTTTTTATTATTTTAAGCTGGATACTCTATGAGAAACCAAATTTTGAAGGCCCCTCTATTCCATTGGAAGAAGGAGAGTTGGAACTCACAGATATTTGGGGTGCAGGTACTTCTGAAGAGGAAAGTGACTGCAAATCTCAAAAGCCTGCAGTCATTGGTTCAATAAGACATGTTGTTAAGGCAAGTAATCTAAGTAAATAAAATTTTATATGGATTTTAATGTGTAGTGATGTCTTATAGTGCTACAAAATGTGATTGGCATATTAGGACACAAGTGTAACAGGAGCTATAAAGGCATGAAACAATATTCCATGTTGAATTTCATGTTTAATAGCAAAATGCATTTGGGGGCTTTTGCACAATGGGAACTATGGTAACATCAGCTGGAAGGTTAGGATAGGAACAAAACTTGGTGGCTTTTATTAGAATGGCCACCAAAATGCTACATGCAGCATATGCTTTGTAGTCTGGTAAGTCTCAGGAAAAACATCCCAGAAAATGATCAGTAATTCTGTATTTTGAATATATGGCTTTTTCTTTTTTGTTCCAATATAAACCAAATTTACACAAAATACAAACTTTGGTGTCAAACACCAAACTTTGCTTGATACTCAAAAATAGCACTGAATGTGCAAACTTACCAGTGAGTTTCACACGTGGTAGAACCGCCTTTCCACGTGCACTTTTAACTTACCATTAAGTAGTTACATTTGCAGGTTGCCAAAACTAGCATAAGCTATAGAGTTATGTGACTAGGAAAGGAAAAAGGAGGAATATATATTGCTTGTAACTACAATTCTTGTTTAAGTTGCAGTTCTCTTCAAGGATGGCTTGCTTGGTGTTATCTTAGGATTTAATTTGCTAGAGGAGATGTTAACTGATGAAAGAAGATGCATTCCTGCCTAGATGGCAGAAAGTAAACAATGTAAATACTGATTAGATATTGACTGACTGTCTTGGTTCAAACAGAGACAGGCAAACTAGCTTAGCTATACTTTTATTATAGGCATCTAATAGCAGTAGTAGTTGACAAGGGGGGAAGTAATTTAAAATAAACAGGTGTTTCAAAACTGATTTAGTTATGCACATTAATTACAGAACTCACAGCACAGATTAAGTGATTATGGCAATCTTCATTTTCCAGGATTACAGGGTTTGCAGAATTGATTTGTATACAGAGCCCGAAGGGTTAGGAATCGTGACTTCCTTTTTTGATGACACTGAAGAAACAGGGGTATTTGGCAGCACTCAGAAGACTTGTTCTATAAAAGTACACTGGGGCACGTAAGTATGTAGCTCTGTATGAATGTGAAGTGCTATGAAAGGAATTTGTTTTAAACCATTGGTTACACCTGTCAGACATGTGAGCAGGCTGCATTTATTCTAGTCCTGTATTTTGGTAGTGTTTGTTGACAGGAGTGTTAGCACACCACTGTAATGCTTCACTCTTGGAGAGTTGGACCTCTTGGAATGTTTTGTTAGAGCTGGATTTTCTTCCGCTTGCACATTGTAAATACTGAATAACCCCTGTGTATTTGTAGCAAAGGAATATGAGTTTGCCTCTCTCTTTTTTATTTTTCTCCTTCAGGCAAATTTACTATAAGTGAGGGTGGGGAATGAACTGTAATGGTAAGACCAGGTTTCCCACTTGCTTTCTTCTAAACTTGAAATCATTGTACTAAAAGAAGAAAATTTTTAAATCCTACTGTTATAAAATAAGACTTAACACTTTAGAGAATCCATATGTGACATTCTTGTATTTCACAGTGCATTTTGATCTGTGTTTTTATGGTGATGTTTAAGATATTTGTTATGTCACCTGAAAATACCTGGCCATCTGAGTTAGGAGGGTGATGTCATGAACCAAGCAAGCTTTTATGAGAAAGCAGACCTCTAAGGAACAGTCCAGGTGCTGTACCAATATTAATTTTCATTACTTAATAAACGATCTTGTAAATCACTATGGAAAACACACCTCAAAGTAGTACTGGAAAGAGAATGCAGAAGAGAGGCTTCTTTTATAAAAAGTGAGACTGGAACTGCTTTCAATCATGTTGGATCCTGCAGAACATCTTACAGGGTGTACAGACTTTGGCTGTTAGCTGCTGTGTTTGGGCACTGATAGCACTTGCCTTGCTGCAAATAGTAGAACTATCAAAAACTACCCAAGACAGGTGTTACATACCACTGCAAAGATGTATTCAAATGTGCCACATGATATATAGGACATTTTAGTTATTAGGCAAAGGCAAAGGGTATTTTTTTCTGAGTAAATATTTACACCTTGATTTGTGGAAAAAAGTGAAGAATTTTGGTATATAGGCAAATTTGAATATATCCAAATAGTTGGTTCTCTGACAGGAAGTTATTTCTGGTGAACTGTAAGCTTAATCCAAATTACATGTCTCTCAAGAGTAATCAAATCAGATAGGTTATTTGGAAGTTGATTGTTAATTCATTTCATCCACATCTCCACTTTATTTCTGTATCACTTAAAAGATATCTGTGAGTAACAAAATTACAAAAATTTTTTTAAAGGAGGCAGAGCCTGTCCAGGTCTCAGAGTTATCTTTATCTTGCATCAGTGTAACAGCATTGTAAACTCTTGCTGTCTCAATATCTCTTTTGCATTTGAATCCCTGTGGGAAAGCAGACTAATATTTGCACCAGGAAGCGAAATAGATTGTTTTCCAACTGTCTTTCTCAGATGTCTGTTCATCAGTCCAGTGTAGAAAGAAGTCACTTCCATGTGAAATTCATGCTGCTGCTTTTTTGCATATTGCAGGGTTGAGGGGGTTTTTGCCTTTAGTTTACAGGCATTGCATAGTTCACTGTATTGGCAATTGAAGGAGGCTCTGATTCTGAGTCACCTTGCTATGTGGGTGTGGTTGTATCATCTTAAAGTTTCCCAGTGTTCATGCTTAATTGTTGTTTGTTAAAAGCTGCCAAGAAAATGAGTCAATGCAGCTTTATCTTCTGACTGTACTCTCTCCTTGTTCTTCCATGTCTGTCAGTTCTTGCAGCAAAGTTAGAGTCATAGAATCCTTTAGGTTGGAAAAGGCCTTAGAAGATCATCCAGTCCAACCATTAACCCAGCGCTGCCACGTCCAGCACCAAACTGTGTCCCTAAGTACCACTACTGCACTTCTCTTAAATACCTGCAGGAATGGAGACTCCATCACTACCCTGAGCAGCCTGTTCCAGTGACTGACAACTCTTTCATCGAATAATTTTTTCCTAATATCCAGTCTAAACCTCCCCTGGTGCAACTTGAGGCCACTTCCTCTTGTCCAGTCACTTGTTACTAATGGGAAGAGACTGATTCTCACCTTGCTACAACTTCCTTTCAAAGGATTGTAGAGAGCAATAAGATCCCTGCAGAGTCTCATTCTCTCCAGGCTAAACAGCCCCAGCTCCCTCAGCCACTTTTCATAAGACTTGTGCTTGAAACCTTTCACCACCTCCTCTAGACACGATCCAGCACCTCAATGTCCTTCTTGTAGTGAGGGGCCCAAAACTGATCCTGAAATACAGGATTTGAGGTGCAGCATCAGCAGTTCTGAGTACAGGGGTTCAGTCACTGCCCAGGCCCTGCTGACCACACCATTGCTGGTACAGGCCAGGATGCCATTGGCCTTCTTGGCCACCTGGGCACACTGCTGGCTCATGTACAGCTGCTGTTGGTCAGAACCCCCAGGTCCTCTTCCACTGGGCAGCTTTCCAGCCACTTCTCCAGTCCTGTAGTGCTGCATGGTGGTGTTGTGACCCAACTCTTTACGTTGTTGAACCTCATCCCGTTGGCTTTGGCCCATTGATCCAGATCCATCTGTAGAGCTTTCTTACCCTCCAGCAGATCAACACTCTCACCCTACTTCTTGTCATCTGCAAATTAGCTGAGGGAGCACTCAAATCCCCTCATCCAAATCATTGATGTTAAGGTATTAGATAGAATTCACCCCGTATTGAGCCCTTGGAAATATCACATGTGACCAGCCAGAAGCTGAGGGCTTACTGAGTGGTGTGAACACAGGGCACACCGTGCATCAAACGTTCAGCTATAGACAGTAATAAAACTAAAGCACCTTGTTTGTTTCTTGAAACCATGTATGTGCAATGAAACTACACCAATTTGTGCCAGTTTACGTTAGCTTGGAATCTCCCTTTAATGCATGAGAGAGTGATGGATTATTTTAGTATCTTTTTGATATCACCAGATTTATACATTATGATCCTTACACAATTAAAGGGTTAGCTGCATAAAGTGTTCCTGTTTCTGTGTGTTTTATACTGCCCCACACTGAACTTCTCAGAGATCAGTAAATTTAAATTGAAGAAATACTTTTACATCCTTATGTGGAGATCAGCAGTATGATTCTTTGTTTTCAGTGATTAGTGTCTAAGATTTTTTTGAAAAAGCTTTGAAAGACTACTTGTGCTGCCCTCAAGAATTCTGAAAGTTATGCCTTTCAAAGTAGATCTATTAGCAGACACAAACCATTAGGAAGTAGATTTCTAAGGAGTTGTCAGGTTTTTCTATTTGTTATTAAATAACATAAGGTCAGAATTTTTTAATTTAACAGATTTTGCATCAAATCCAAGTCTAGTTTAGTAGGCATTTTTAAAGTTCTTGTAAACTTACTCTGCACTTTAAAACTATTCTATTAAGTCTTGATATTTCAGTCTAAAACACGGGTTGCCTTTAGATAAGACAGAGTCAAATTCTTAACTGTTCATTGTACTGTTTTGTTGTGGGTTTTTTAGCCTGTTCAAACAAAACACATGTTATTGGTAGTTCCTTCACAGGCACAGAAATTTGTCACTATGCCAGCTTGTAGCTGGCAATTTTGGTGGTAAAGAAACCAAGTGTTGTTAAGGATACAATAATATCTTCCCTAAAGTAAGCATGTTATCTTGTTCTTTACCATTCAGAAAAGTTCTGGGCTTTTTATCTTTGCTTTTCTTCCTCTAACCCCTCTCCTTTTAGGTGGCTAATTTATGAAGAACCTGGTTTTCAAGGAGTCCCTTTAATGTTGGAGCCTGGTGAATATCCTAATTTATTATTCTGGGAGAAGAAGGAAGCCTACATCAGGTCCATGAGACCACTGAAAATGGTAAAATACTGTTATTACTTGCAAGTTGAATGATCTGGTTTTGTGTTGTAAATAATGTATTAAGGTGGCTAGATTTTTCCAAGATTTTCAAAAAATCTAGCTCTTTAAAAAAACCCAACATTTTTAGTCTAGAAAATTCTTGAACTTTCAACATTTGATTACATTTATCTCTGCCAATAATCTGCCTTCTTATTTTCACTTGTGCTCTTTAAGCAATACTTCACCTTAGTCCTGCCCTTTTGTAAAGAATTAATGGCTCTTAGAGATATCTCTAAATTGTCTAAGTTATAGACAGCTTATTCTTCTCTTGTTTCTTTTTTCCTTTAACAGGGTGGTCGCAAAGTTGAATTCAGTGGGGAACCAAAGGTAAAAGTCAGTATTTATTTGCTTTTCCAAAGCTATGTTACAGCTCATGAACTACACATGGGTAGATAAGTATGCTTTGGTTGTATACCAGCTACTGATGGTTTAGTGGGTAGGTTTTCTTTGTATGTGACCACACCATGACACTGCAATTTCTGTCACATTTCTGCATCCATCACATGCATATATGACAGTATTAACAGCTATCTGGATAATGCAGATGGGTAATGAATATTCAAGCCCTCATGTTTCATCTCTAATAGAAAGGCCTCTTCTAGAGAATAGAGAGATCCCACTAGTTGGTTTCATCCTCTTGTTTTCTCCCTCTGTGCCCATGCAAGAAATACTGTCTGTTGTTGGAATTTATCATGCTCTCTGCAACCTCTCTTTTACTTCCACTACAGGTAATTGTTTATGAGAAGCCTTTCTTTGAAGGGAAACATGTGGAAATAGAATCAGAGATCTTTATGCTTGATGACAAGGAATCAGAAGACAAGACAAGACTTCCGCTTACATCAGTGGGATCCATGAAAGTACTAGGTGGAGTGTAAGTGTGGAATAGCGATATCTCCCCTTCCACTGAAGTAGTAACTCCATAAACTGGAAATTGCAGTGGACAAATCCAGTCCCTGTTTATTTTATCTGTTTTCTTAGTTTTTAGGTTGAGGTATAGGCCAGGGTTAAATCTGAAAATATTCACGGCCAAAGAACAAATATCACACATCCGTATCTGCTGCATAAAAACATGGAATGGCACTTGTCCATTTTCACATGCAGACTCTGTTGTTGTTGTTGTTTAGCTGGGTTGCTTATGAGAAGCCTGGGTTTGAAGGCCATCAGTACTTGCTGGAAGAAGGAGCGTATCGGGACTGGACAGACTGGGGTGGCTACGATGAGGAGCTGCAGTCACTGCGGCCGATTGTTGGCGTAAGTTCCGAGAACGTGGAGTGGCATCTCCTGAGTGCTCTGAGATGTCACCTGGCATTGTTCTTACACTGTTTCTCTGTGTTTCAACAGGATTTCACAAGCTCCCACATGATAATGTACAGTGAAAAAGACTTCGGATCAAAGGGTTCCAATATCAATGTGTTAGGAATTATTTCCAATTTGAAAGACACTGGATATGGGCTGAGGACACAGTCTATAAATGTGCTAAGTGGCGTGTAAGTGATATTTTTAATCACTGTTTCATTTTAGATGTGCTATACTTTATAGAATTTGATAGTATTTGCAGATGTTTTCCAGCACTCTGACTTCTGATGTCTATGTGGAGTCTTCAGATAAAATTTTCTGCTCTTGACCACGGAATGTGAATAGTAAAGCTTTTGTGAATATATACAGTAAATTGCCTTTCTTCTCACAATTAGATGGTCCCAGGAAGTGCTGACTTTCTGATACACAAAGCATGAAAGCAAGAGATGACATTTCGTCAAGAGAGGAAGAAATAGGTGTTTTAAGCATTTGTTTTAAGCATTTCAACAGCAAAATTGTTACGGAAATAATTTCAAGTTTTGGAACTAATTTCCAGGCTTCATGCATTTGACCAGAGGTGGATTCCTTGCTCTTTCTCTCACTTGTGTGTTAAATAGAGATAACTCTTACCATGTTTACTAATACATTCTAATACTAAGGAGAGTAACTGTTCTGAAAATTAATATTGTTTTTACAGTGAATCCTATAGGTTAACAGTGATTTGGTGCTGTGTTGTTGTGGTTTTTTTTTTATTTGCTTGGTTTTCTTAACATAGTGGTTCCCAAAACTTTGTATTAGCCATGGCCATGAACAACTCCAGCTCTTTGTGCCACGAGTACTATCACATGTAGCTGATCAGTTGATAGACTGTGCTGTTTCATTTGTATAGTCCATCAAATGCAGATGGAGTTTCACAGCCTTGCAGGCTGTATCAAAGTATTTTGGAAATGCAGACAAGTATTAGCAATCATGGCTGAAAGCACATCAAATAAACTAAAATAGCAGAACCAAAAGAACATGAGATGTACAGTCTGCCTCCCTGCCTGCTGTGCATGCAGGTGACTTGCAGAGAGCTCTGCCTTACCCAGCCACACCCTAAATCTTTCCGTGTGTTATCTGTGCTGTATCTATGCAAGTTTTGTCTGGATAAAGGTTGCAGAATCAAGCTCAGTGCATTCCAGAGGAATGCTTTTAATTTGTATATGAATATGGTGTGACAGCAGGTTTTTTTCTGCCTGGTGACCTTTGAAGCCGCTGTGCTCCTTTGTCTTCTGTAATATGCAAGGGACATTCATGGGAAGGAGTCACCTCTGAAGGCTGAGAAACAAATTGTGGGTTACCTATCATGCCCTTCATGTAGTTGTTCTAGTAAATGTGTCTGTTGCAGCAGAGATAGGAATCATACTTGAGTTTGAGTATTCCAGTAATTAAGAGTGACTCTAATACTCTGATGTCAAAGGTGGCTAGAAGTCATTATGAACAAAACTTGTGCCACAGATTCTGCTACTGCTCCTGTAATCTCACCTTGTAGTCTCCAAAAGATCTAATTTGTAGTAATAAGCTTTTTAAAAACTCAGAAGCATTGTTCATACCAGATGGTTAGCACTCAGCTCTTAAGAGTCTTGTATGACCCTTCTGTTTCCAGAGAGCTTGTGAGTGTTTGGGGGTTTTGTGGTGGTCTTACTAAATGTTGATGTGTCAGAAAGCTTGAATGATGTGTGCTAAGTCATGTTTGGTAATACAGGGCTTTGTTTTAAGTGTTAACCATCTGCTCAGGTAGAAGATTTTTTTAATATCTTTCCTTCCAAGAAATCTGTCATAAAGCAATGAATAATCCATTGAGCAATTTCCTGAGCTATTTAGACTGTAATGCAGATGATGACATAGTGAACCGTGACAGATTCAGTAAAAACTTGTCATAATATTTTCAAGTAACCTTCCTGGTATCATACTGAAAATACTTCATTAAAATAGAATAAAAAATGTAAGAAGCCCTGAACCTTTCATTTCCATTTTTTTAACTACAGGTGTCTGCAGTTAGAGCAGTAACAGATGATCTGTGTTTCCCACATAATTAATTTGATTGCTCTGTAATTTAAAGGGTATATCAAAGAAAAAAGAAAGCCTGACACTGCAATGCACAGATACTACTGAACAAGTTTGGAGCTCACCTGCAGCTCTAGACTGTATTGCTGGAGACAGCCCAGCTCTGCATCTGGGGAGTGAATATTCCATTTTGGGGTAATTTACCACTAACTGCATTAAAATTTTCAGCTATTGTGTTTCTAAACATGTTTCCAAGCAATATTTTCATGTCTTTGCTAAATCTATTGTAAAGATATCCTGAAAAATATATCCTAAGGAGATGAGCATTGACTTCTTTAAAAATGAAAGTGTATTTTTTAAAAAATGAAACTGCTTTGCTCTTGAGCATTTTTTGGAGACTGGCCAAATATAAAATTCAAAAATTATTTTTCTGCCATTTGGGTAGGAGAAAGCACTCCAGGCTGCCTGAAAATAGGAGAGGCCTTTCTTCTTTTAAGTAGGGTTTGATCTTTACTTCCAAATTGGCAGAATTTGAACTGGCGGAAAATGGAACTATTTACTAGCAACAGGTAACACCCTCTACAAGTTCAAGCAAGTACTAAAATCAAGTGTTGTACAATTTTGATTTCCCCTCTGCTTAAAAATTCTTCAAGCTTACATTTAATAGTGATCAAAATCACAGGAGTTGCATGTTTGAAATGTGCCTTTTCTTTATCCATAAACACACCAAAGTTTTGGCAGAACTCCTGAAGAAGTTCTTATCTTTTAGTTGCTTCTTTTTGAACTTGTTAGAAGAATTTTTCCAGATTTGTTTTTTTTTATGTAGGCATCAGTTTACTGTGGTCACATTATCAGCCTGGTTTTCCCCTAGTTTTCAAGTAACTAGTCCACAATGTAGATTTGGCTGCTTCTAGTGTACATATGGATAGTGCTATTAAGGAAATAATTAGGTAATGAGTGGTTCATATACATGAAGCAGAAGGTAGTAAATTCAATCTGGATGCACTCATGAAGGTAACATGAGTGAAACTAAAAAGACACAAGGTACAAGAATAAAACCTCCCCTGGGAGCTGAAAAGGGCAAATACCCTTGGTTACCCCATTGGAGAACACTTCTTTCTTTGGAAAACAAAGCTTTCACTTCTCTGTATCTCTGAACTAATATTCAGAAAAAAATCTTTCAAGGACTCACAAAATTAAAGTTTGCATGTCCCTGGGACAGCAAGAATCATGGTCACAAAGGAGAATGATGAAACTCTTCTCTCTCTTTCCCATAAACAGAATTTTATTACCTTATTCTATCTGTTAATTATGGTACAAGTCTGCAAGTGCCAGTTAAGTTTCTGACTCCCTGCCTAAAGTTAGACAAGGTGAATCCTGGGCTAACCATGGGCAAATCTGATTTTTGGTGGGTTACCTACATCCAGATTATTTTCTTGGCTGTGCTTCCAGACCTTGTTTGGAACTGCACTTCTTAGACATCATACATAGAGGGATTTGGAGAAAGATTCACTATGTCTAATAGTACTAACAATGCATAATCAAAGATTTATGGGTGCTTCTGGTTTCAGGGATATGAATGGTGCCCAGGACTAAAGGTCTCCAGCACCACCTTGCCAGCAACCTAGGATGGAGCTGTTGCTCAGCCTCACTATTGCAGCTTGTGTGTCTGCAGGTTACAAAATCTGTTGTGTAAGGAGAACTCACTCCCTGTGGGGCAGGATGGTTGCTGCCAGGCTGCAGAGCAGTACTTTGGTTTTTGTTGTGCCTGGTAGCTGGAATGTGGCTCTCTTGCTCAGATATGGAGGCAATGTCTTGCTCTCCAGGCCTTTCTGTTAAGTCAGAAGTTGGACTAAGGCAGTGCTCCTTCCTAGGGAAAGTCTTGAGGTCTGACAGGTTTAGCTGGTACTGAATTCATATGCCTGTCCTTGAGGTTGTTGTTACCACTTTCAGCAGTTTCTATGGGCTTCTGAAAGAAATGGAGAAATACCAGTATTTCACCATTAAGCCCTGACCCTAGA
The DNA here is from genome assembly GCA_013398175.1 of Climacteris rufus. Lineage (NCBI taxonomy): Eukaryota > Metazoa > Chordata > Aves > Passeriformes > Climacteridae > Climacteris > Climacteris rufus. The sequence continues at coordinate 846,794 of VZRZ01006460.1, forward strand.
AACTCTCAAACTGCATGGGCTGACTTGCATAGAAGAGTGACACGTTATTATTTAAATCCCTTTTATTTAAAAATAAACATGTGCAAGTGAGAATCATCGATCACTTCTGCATTCAGGCTTTTTTTTTTTAGATGGGGGAAACTAAATAACTGCTATCAAGGGATTCTTAGGAGGCATCTGACATGTTTTAGAATTAACTTAATATAACTTGTTTGCATGGATGTCGATCAAGTTAAACTGTCAGGCACCATAGTTGTATCCTGGCACTTGTGCATTGAAAAATCTAATGAAAGTCTGCTGAAGAAATAGTTTTGGTAAACCTCATTTTCACTGCTTTTGGGGTATGTGGTATACAGGTATAGACACACCTGAGACATTTGAACTGTCTGCTCAATTTATTGTACATACCAACGTCTCTTTGATGAATTACTCTGAGGTGATTTTGAAATGGGCCTTGAAATATGCCATAAGTAATTAGTACATAACGAGTTGGAATAATTGATTATATCTGAGGCAAACCAAGAGATGTGAATAGTGATATATGTGAATCACTATTTGAGTCGTTGCCATGGACAAGTAAAACAAAGTTCATACTCTTGGCACATATATATTGATGCAGCTTTATTTCAGTTTGAGGTTATCCCACCTCTTATATCTGCAGAGACTCTGGCATTTGTACTTGGAATAAAGCTGCAGCTAAGAAGAATCCAATTGATCAACACACATAGATCATTTATGGGGAATTTTGATGGTGGGAGTTATCTTCCACTGCAGATTATAAGTTTTGTGTCATTTTACTGCTTTATGATATGAAATTTTTTGTTAGTGTTGAAATTCAGTAAGTTTCTGAGCCAGCTGAAAGTGGGTTATGGGATAGCATACACTCATTATGCACTACAGTGGCTAAAATTAAAAGCTGGTTGACTCTGAGTAGAAGATTTTCTTGAAGAACCAGGAACCAGCAAGATGTCCTGATTCCTGCATCACAGCTGCTACTGTGACCTGTTCTCATATGGCCACTCAAAAAACAACCAAACAGAAAAAAAAGTCAGATTGTAAGTATGGGAAAGTTCAGGAAGTCTAGCAGTGAAAGGTGAGAGAAGTTATGCAGGTTATCACAAAATAGAAGGTAATACAGATGCAGGAGTGCTTTGTCTGGGCTTTCAGTATGGAACCACTCTTAGAAGAACGCTGTAGTGGAAGTTTTACTGAATGTAGTAGACTGTGCATAGCAAGACTAACTGATACATACTGAAGACTGGACCTAAAGCACTTCAAGGGTAACTGGACATGGGAGAGATGTATATAGTGACTTGGTTGCTTTTCTAATACTTCAAGCATGTATCTTCTCAAAAGTTGAATGTTTTTCAAAAAGGCATATTCTGACTGAGACAGAAGTTGTGGGCTTGATGCAGATCTCTGAGTTTGTGGCCTATGTCAGGCATTAGATCTGACTGAGTAGCCATAATAATGGCTTTGCATTTAAATACATTGATCTGGTCAAATTTGTGATGGTTTTAATGCTTAACTTTCAAGGATGTTCTTCTTGCTGGTGTCTCTGATTCCTAACAGGGAACTGCTCTCATTAGCATATATGTCTGTTTTTGCAGCTCAGCATTCTGTTGGGGTATGTATTGCTTAAACACAACTGAACTGTAGCTACAGGCAACACTAAAAATCAGTATTGCTATTCTTACTGTCTAGATGAGTCTGAAAGCTAGTTTTGTTGAAAAAGCTGTATTCTGATATCTGTCTGGGGTTTTATGGTGTTTTTTTTTGTTTTGTTTTGTTTTTCTTTTTGGTTTGGTTGTTTGTTGTTTTTTTTTTTAGAGAAGAACTTGACCTAGGTAAAATAATAGAATTGTAAAACATCTCAAAATATTCTTACTGGAGATAACTTTTAGGATATCTAGCAGATGATATGTCTGAACTTGTGGTTTGCTTTAGCTAATTCACTCTGATTTGTATCAACATGGTGCAAATATGTAGTAAAATTTGCATGGGGTTTGCAGTATCAGATACACTAGTTTATTTAGGGTTTTAAAATAACATCACAATTTGGCACTTCAGAAATCTATTATTTGTTCTTACATTAAGACGGTAATGAATATATACATCTGTATTTTGGAAAAGTGGTGTGACTTCTATCAACCACCCTCCTCTTCTTTCTCTTTTAGATGGGTGGCTTATGAGAATCCTGAGTTTACAGGGGAGCAGTATATATTGGCTAAAGGGCTATATCCCAGCATTGAGGCATGGGGGGGAAAGAATTGCAAAATATCTTCAGTTCAACCCATTGTTATGGTAAGGAGTTAATTTTATACTTGTTTTGCAAATTTCTTTGAAGTATTTGGAACTATACTTTTTCTGTCAAATTCAGTTTATTTACATTACTTAAAAATAATTAATAGTCAATTTTGTATGTCATTTTATCACTGTTGAAATTATTTTTTTCCTTTTTTCCCCTCAAAACCTTTGCAGGATATTGTTGGAAGTGAAAGGGGTAAAGTCAAGGTAAGATACTTCTCTAAGCACATGAAACATAGTATCTGTAACGTGTGTTAATAAAGAAATGACTGTCCAGTGGAACACTCAGGTATTTGCATGGATGGCTGACTAGTCAAAGAGTGAGAACTGCAGGTGAAGGAAGGCTGCTTTCCAAACCTCTTGAGAAAGGCACGTTTGGACTCAAGGAAGGTGGAATTTAATACACAGTTGCCATCAGAACTTCCTTAGGGCACTGGAAATGCCTTGGTTCAGCAAGTGAGCTGTTTTGGAGGATCAGTGATTGTTTAGAGGTGCTGGAGCCCACAGCCCTCTATGCAGAGGTGGAGAACCTGATGTCTGTTGCTGAGGCAAAGGCATTACAAGATAGATGATGTTGTTCTTGGTACAGTTGACTTAATTCCTTTTGAACCTACTTCTTTGGTTAACAGTTCTGGTAGTGGTGGGTGCACTTGTACACTCACAAATACTGCTGACTTGTGCTTAAAAGTTAATGCCATCTTTGTCAATAACTTAAGAGAAGGAAATAGGAAGAGAAGAGAAGGCAGGAAGACCTGGTCTGTTCACTGAGTTAACATATTTCTACATTGGATTGTCTCCTATGTGCAAGTACTAATATGTAGCTTTGACAGTGGGGCTAATGGGTGGCTCTTTTCATCCTTCGTAGTTCTGAACCTTTTCAGCTTTGTCCCTGTGCAAGGTTATTTTTTTTTGCATTTCAGCCAAAATGGTGAGTAAATCATGGGATTAGAAACTGAGGAGAAAATTCTTACTTGTCCTGGTTTGCACTCCTGATTAGTAGCATGCCTCACTGGAATCTTCTGCACAGGGATAATGTATAAACTATGGGGAATAAAAATCTCAAGGCTGCTTATTTTCAGCTATGGGCATGAAAAATTATTTGCATCTATATGTTATGTGCCTATTAAGACCCTATCCTAAGGAAGACCTTATCCTAAGGAAACAAAGAAGTAGTGGCTTGCAGCCAACAGACCGCATCCATTGTCAGCGTGTTCCTCTTTGGAGAACGCTCTACCTGCCCACACTCATATCTCCATTAAGAGTGAATAAAGCTGGTAGGCATGTGATAATGTGAATGACTTCTGTGTGATCATGGTTAATTATCCTCTAACCAAATTAGCAAGTTTGCTGCTTAGAATATTTTTTTCTTTCAATGAGGGCAAAAGACTCAGGGGATGTATCCTCACTTATCCCTGGAGCAGAGGAAGAAGTGACACGAGTGTGTCTATAGCTGTAACAGGCACATAAAGCCCATCTACCCTAGGAATATATACCATTCCTGTTGGCATGCTGTGTGGGTCCTTTGCCAGGATTATGCACCATTAATGTTCTGAGAGGCAGAAAGTTTTCATTTACTGGAAAGAGTATGTCTTTTGGACATATAAATAAAACTTTTCATGGCCTAATATAAATGTGTGCCTATTCTGGCCATTGTGTGGGAATTTAAAATTCTTTTCCAGCAGATAGACCAGGGAGCTGTCTTTGTTAGTGTTGTTTCAATATTTTGTATCTTGCTGAGTGATTTACAGCCTGAAGTAATTTTTAGAATTGTTACCTTGCTGTCTTGACAAAGGATTAGCAGCACTGGAGAGGTAACAAAACATGTATGTGAGTGAGGAAGTCTGGATATTTTAAGTGTGTTTTAATGTAATTATAGAAGTAATGGTAGAGATGTTACTGAAGGTAGAAGAATTAATTTCCTTAAATATGTTTGTAACTTTTTAAAGGTCCAGTTATTTTCAGAGCCTGAATTCAAGGGTAGCTGCCAAATATTTGAAAAAAGCACAAGATGTATTGATTCATTTGCTGTGAAGTCTTCAAAAATTTTAGATGGGAGGTAAGTTATATTGAATGAATACTGCAAAATCACTGAAAAGGAAAGGGTTTTAGAAAAGCAACCAGCTTTCTAACACCTGAGGTGGTTTCATTTATGGGGACTTACAGAGAACAATGCTTTCCAGTTTGCACATCAATCTTTCGGGAGGAAACATTGTAAATAATGTTTCTGCATTTTACTTGCACAGATGTCTTAAGAGACAATTTCTTCTCCTTCCTCCTGCAGCTGCATAGTGTATGATCAGGAGGAATTCTCTGGTAACCAGTATGTGTTAGAAGAAGGAATCTATCCTGATCTGACAGCAATGGGTTGTTCACCCCAAGCAGTTTTAAAATCTTTACGGATCATAAATATTGTAAGTACCCATTAGAAATTTTGCAAAGATAAGTACAGTGATTCTGACCTCCCCATTTTTTGCAACAGTGAAAATTCTAGGGCACACATCGGAGGAGGGGGTTTTTTGGGGGGGGAGTTTTGTTTGATTGGTTAGTTTCAGTCTTTTTCTGTGCAGTAGCAGTTAAATGTCCTAGCTGCATTTAGTCAGGTTTTTTTTACCTCTGTGCTGTTTTGGTAAAGGAGATGTCACAGAAGCAGCTGCCTAGGGTCCCTGTTCCTAATAACAGCTTATGAAAACTTCTGTAAAGAGTCAAGAGTGTGTCAGAGTGTATTTCCCAATAGGAGAGGCCGCTTAGAATGGGTTGAGAAAGCGGTAGGACAGCGTGAAGAAATATCTGTACCACGGACCTTGTTTTTGATGCATATTAAAAAAGTAAACTTAAATAAGCAACTTTGCATGAAATACATGCAATTTTAAAACACTGTTGGTATCATCAGGACACCACCCTTTGAGTTAATTGCAAAATAGTACATGCTTCTAAACAAAGTAAAGTGACACCCAGTACCATTTGGCAAAATCAGGCTGTGTTGTTATGTGCATTGGATACAAACTAAACAACATTTACATATTTTGTAACTCATCAGTGGTGAGGAACGAGTTTGCTCAAGCTTATAACCAATCTTTATGATGGATCACTTAGGGATCTGCAAGTATCTTTTAAGATCAAAGTAATTACTAGCAAAGTGTGGTCAAGATTCCAGGAACTTAGAGCAACATGAGGAGATGGTACTCCTTTTAAAAAAGGAGTTCACTACTGGTTCTCTTCTTTGGCAATTTGGCAATTTTATTGCACTCTACTGTAGTTTTGGTAACCTGTCAATGGTGCAGCAGTTGATGAAGGAGAACTAAAATGTATCATCCTCTTTCATGTCTCTGGAGAATTTTGATGTACTGTAAACACAAAACTGCAGCAAGTACATCTGCCTTCTGAACTCTCTGGCTGTCTAGTAGACAGATCCTTTTAAAAACAATAGAATTCTTTCTAGCCAAGTTTGGTGGGTGATCACCATGATTTAAAACAGGTTCTTCTGTATGTATCAGACACTGTTGTTTTAAAACAGAAATGCCAGTTCTGTGCCTCTTTAAGTCCTTTTTACTTATGAAACTTGTTTTAGCCCTACATTTTATCACACTTCAGACAGAGTGGCATCTGTCTGCAAATCCTGTGCTGCTGCTTCCTTCTTCAGAGGTTTCCTAGCTGTGGAGAAGAGGAAAATGGGTTGCTTTGCTCATTGGTTTATTAGCAAACCAGAACAGAAAGAATGATCATTTTTATCTATCTACTTACATTGTTCATTTTTCATGATTTTCCTAAAGCTTGAACCTTATTGTTTTAGCTCCTGGTTTCACCTGTCAGGCTTATTTTGGGACTGTTTTTTTGGCAGTGCCAATCTTAATTCCTCCCCACCATCTGCCTTTTCCATAGCTTTCCTCTGGATTTTTCTGTGACATTTCTATACAAGAAGTACCTTTGCTATTTTAATGCCATGTTACTGTATTTACCTAGTTAAACTCCCCTTTGCAGGGATCCATTTGTAAGGTACCATAAAAAAAGGAAATGAAAGGGATATTTGATACACTTGTAAGTGAAAGTTAAAAGGGCTTTTTTTAATAAAGGAACTTGTGAAACTATATAAAGGGCTGTTTATAAGCTCAAGGTTTTGGGGCTTTTTATGCCATATATCTTTACTAGGTTGTGCTTGCTTTACATGCTCCACGTGCTTGTGCTACACATAGAAAATAGCATTTTTCCTTCTTGAATTTGATACATGTTCTTTTTCCTGAACATACTACAGAAAACACTGTAAATGTGCTTTATGCTTGAACAGTCATGCTGAAATTACTTTTTCATGAGCAATTCTGTGGAATAACTAAATGTAGATACACAGGAACACCAGCTTTGTACAGTGCAGTACATGGGGGAAGTATGGAAAGAAAATTTGTAAGCTGACCTTGCATTTCTCTCTGTGGGCAATGTTTTATATAACAGTGTTGCTGCTAAACAAAAAAAAAATGCCCAATGTAAGGTGTGGGAGAAAACTGGAGTATTTCCCTTTCTGTCTGTTTTCTTTGCAGTAGATTATTTCTAAAGCACTGCATGTGGCTGCAGGGCTGCTGCCTGAGCAGTTGCATGTCTCAGAGGGCAGGTACCAGTCTGTAAAAGGGCTGAATGGTCAAAGACACTGGGACATCATAGTGTGACTGGTCCTGTTGGATTCTTTACTTGTGGTGATGCATGACAGTCTAACTGGTGGTAGCCTTTCATGGTGGGGTAAACACACTCTGATTTTGGAATGAGCTGAAAGATCTCTCCTGGCATTTTCCACAGCCTAGCAGCATGTGTGCCACCAGGAAGCATAGCTCAGCTGCTGTGTGATAACCTGGGCTGCTGTGCAGCTAATGGTGACGCTCACGCAACGCTGTCATCTGAGCCCTTAAACATCTAAAGGAAGATTAAAGAGGAATTTAAGCACTGCCTAGAAATTGGTAGATGTGAGGTCTTGCCTAATAAATTTGCGTGGAAGCATGCATAGAGGAGCAGCCACGCATGTATGGAGCCAGCTCTGCCTTGGAGGGCCTGTTTCCCTGCCTGGGGCCGCGCGGCAGTCTGTCGAGACTTTGCGTCATGTCAGGCGTTGCCGATGCAGCCGCCGTGTTTGAGCGTGCTGGACACATGCCAGAGGGAAGGAGCTCTTCTGGCAATGCTGTTGGGTTTATGCAGTCGTTGTTGGAAGATCTGTGAGAAAGGGAGTGGCAGTGTCATTTCTGTCTGAGTGTACACTGTAACACCAGGACACTCAGGCTTCATTGACTTTACCCTGAGGGACTTCAAACCCTACCTTCCAGCTTCCACGGGAAGGCCTTCATTATGAGAGGTTATTTCCAGTACACTTCACATACCTTGCCCCACAGAAGAGAGTCCAAGGTTCCTTTTCCAGAAGACACTTAAATTGCATACAGTGATGCAGGGAGCTTCATGTGGGTAGAATCCCTTTGGCACCAGAAGCCTTGTGATAGACAGGGAGAAGAATCATCTCCCCACAGCAATTTGGAGGATTCAGATGTTCCAGTTTTCGCTTGTCATGAATTTTACCTCAGCAGTGTGAATCTTGAAACTTGTGTCTAGTCAGAGATTGATGTTGCCATAACCTACTGTAAAAGTTAAAAATTAAAGCAGTAAATGATAAGCAGTGCTGACAAGGCTGTCATCATTTGAAGCTGTAGAAATCAATATTATCTTACCATCTGTTCAGCTCTTTACATGAAAACTCCCATGAGTGGGGTTTAATGCAATGGAAGAGGGATATGGCATTGATTAAAATGTATTTTAAAACATACTTAAAGTATTATGCAAGAATCAGCCACAGAGATATTTGTGCCTTAAGATAAGGATTTTTATGTTCCATGCAAGAAGATCCCTTGTGTGTTTTGTATATGGGGTTTTTATGACTTTTCAATTTTTTTTTTAAGTAGCCAGTTGAAGAGCAAAAACATTCAGGGTCTTTGATCTTAAACAATCAAGAAGAAACCTCTGAAATAAAGGGGCTCTGGGGAGTACTGATGTTCACAGTCACCATCTAGAGTTCCAACATTTTACAAAAGCACTCATCTTCCTTTTGCAGGAGCTGTCTGAGCCCTGCATAGCTCTTTTTGACAAGACGGGTTTCCAAGGAAAGAAAATGGAATTCAGTACAGAAATCTTAAATCTCCAGTTCCTGGGATACATTCCTCGAATAGCTTCAGTTCAAGTCCTTGGTGGCATGTAAGTTTAAAATCACTTTTTGATTCTTTAGAATGATGTACTTATTCAACAGAAACTTTAGAGGTGTCATGGAATCACGGAATGTAAAATTAGAATATCATAATGTGTGTAGAGCATGAATGCCATTTCTTCTTACAGAGCATTTTCATATCCTGTCTCAACAATATTATCCCTGACTGGTGTCCTGTGCTAGAAGTTGAAATTAATTTGAACGAAGCTCCATGAAACTCTTCTCTCATGCCATATTATAAAAATCAACTTGGATGGCATCCTTAAAACCAACTTTTGTGCTCTTGGTTTAGGTCTCACTCATAAAAAAATCATTCCTTTTGTGATCTGTGTTATAAGTTCAAAATGGTTTTTAGTAAGGCTTCATGTTCATCCTTTGAACTCTGTTATGGACTCAGAGGTATAATCAGAGTGTCATCTCACCCCTTCTGGCATTAGTAATAGTCCCTTTTACTTCAGGAATTGGATGAGACTGTGTTGTAAATCTAGCAGTTAGATTTGGTAGGTATTCTCTAAATGTACTCTTGAAGATCATGTAAAAAATAGTCTGTGACGAAGTTTAAAAGCTGTTTGGAAGCGTTTTTTAAAACTACTGTGCTGTCTTCTAGGGTTCCAGCAGACTTGTTAAATTTGTCTTTTTGGTTTTTTTCCCTGTTGTTAACATCTGCCTCTAACATACTTGCCCCAAGTTTTGGTGGTTTTGTTGTTTTGGGGTTTTTTGGTGGGCTTTTGTTTGTTTGTTTGTTTTTGTGTTACTGTTTTTTTCATGTTACTGTTGCTTTGCATTTAAATGTGTTCTTTTGAAGAGGTAAATTTCCAAGGTGTGTGATGTTGGGTAGCTTAAGACTGCCCTCAAGTGGATAATAACCAAATCTATAGAGCAAGCATTTTCCCCATCTGGATAAGCTGGTCAAAGGGTTTCCTCAGCACACTGAACTGAACTTAACAAAAAGGTTTATAAGAACAGGTACATGTTCTGTATTCTGAAGCCTCCTGAGGTTTCAGTATCTTTCGCCATAACCACAATATAGTTTATTCTCACTTTCCATAACACAAAGTCAAATGTCAAGTTACTTCTTTGCCAATAACATGGTTACCATGATTCCAGGTAATGGAATCGTGAATTGTGTGTGTTTCCTGTCCAATGAATATATGTGGTGTTTTTTCTGGTGAATCACTGGAAACATAGGATATGGTATGAAAACTCTGATTTCATTATAGCAGTATCAGCTGCTGAAATGTGTCAAAATGCAGGGTTTACAATTTCCTTGCCCCTACTGCCTCCCTTGTTGAAGAGGGTTTCATCTTCTCTTCCTTTGCTAAGAGACCTCCATTTATAATTCTCTTAAATTTCATACCTGGATTCTCTTAATTTCATACGTAGATGTGTATTAGGCTGTGAAAAACCACCAAAATTATAGTGAGTGTGCTTCTGGATAGAGAAGGCTGCTGAAAAATCAGTCAGAGGAAGGAGGTAACATGACAATGTGCATATTGAGTGTTCATGTACTCAAAATCCCATGGCTGCTGGGCAGTTCCAGCAAATCAGTGTGACTACACTCTACAGATTGCACTGTATTGCAGCCTATTTTGAAGCCCAGTAGTAACTCACTGCTTGTGCCAATAGTGGAGAATCAGAAGTTGGGTTCTGACAGATTACACTCAATGTGTGATTTTAAGTGTAGTTGGATGTGTGCTGGGGAATGCCAAACAAAATTTTTCTATATATACCCCTGCTCTGTTACTTCCCCACCCCCTTTCAGATATTTGGAAAGAAAAAAGATGTTCTGAAATAAAACCTCTATCAAAATACCCAAGAGAACTGCACCCTGTTGCAGTTTCCAGTATTTGCTTGTTGCAGTCTGCATCCATAGTAGTTCTTTTCCATGTGCATCAGGCCTGTCCAAATTCAGATACACAAAACTGCTGGTTCTGCACCTGCAGCAAATTGGCATATACAGCACGGGTAGCATAGAGATCTATGCTCCTTGAGGAGTCACAGTGCCTCCTGAAAACAGATGGTATTTAAAAGTTGAGTTCTCCCAAGAAAATGCTTTGTTTCAACCAGCTTGTGGTTTTTAAATAACAGGACTCTAAAATTTGAATGCCAGTGTATTCATCTTAATGCGGTTGATCTAAATCAGGACATGATTTTATTATTTTTTAAGGCCTGTTACAAAGAAGGTCATTGGTTTTCCAAAGCTAAGCACTACTGCTTTGTGGGACAGATTTCTCTTAAATCCATTCATTGATTCCAAAGCAGGATTTGGCAGCTAAAACCTTGTCTTATTTTTTCTCCTCGTAGATGGATAATTTATGAACACAGTAATTACAGGGGGCGTCAGATGTTGTTAACACCAAATGAAATTTCAGATTGGTATAAAGCCAGTGGCTTTTGTCAGATAGGTTCTCTGAGACCTTTACTGCAGGTGAGTGGGCTTTGACATGAGCTTGTCAAGTACTAATTTATATTTTGTAATGGGGTTGGGGAGATACTATACAATTGAAAGCAGCCTTGCAGCTTTGTCACAGGCATGTGACAAACTTCATTATTGGCAATTGTGTAAAGAAATCACTCTAGAGTTTCCCTTGTAATAAAAGCTATGATTATGCTATGTGGCTTTGCAGTTAGACAGCGTAAACTGTTCATTAAGCATCCTTTAAACAAAAGTATAGAAGACAGCATATAAGGATTAATTAAGGATTAATAAATAATGGCTATAACTACTATATATAAATTATTATAAGTTGTTTCATAACTAGCACCCAGACTGGTTGCTGGCATACTGTCTGTACTGTCTGCCTTATTTTTGGAAAACCAGAAAATTGGTTAAAAAAAAAAGATATTTCAGTTAGTCATGATTTTGTGTTGTTTTAAGAGAGAAGGTCTCTCCCTGCTTATTACTCACCAGAATAATTTGCAAATCTAATGCAAAATTTATTCTTTATTTTTTATCCTTTTTATTTTGTTCTCTAAATATAATTTTGTTCAATGGTGCAGTAGTCCTGGGAGCTTTAACATATGAGGTTCTGCTGAGCCATCTTATTGGGGAAACAACTTTTTCGAATTCACAGGTTACTTGTACCTGTAACCAACTGCGTTTGCTTGCTGCCATAGCTTTGTCTTTGTATAGCCTAAAGCAGAGTTAGGAATAATGCATTTTGACTGCCCTGCTGAGAGCTTGTCTAAGCAGGAGTGTTTGTGTGTAACAGGCCACACAAGTTCACCCTTAATGAAAGCTAAGAGCATCTATGCAAGCAGTTAGCAGAGAGAAGTAAGTGATGCTCTGAATTAAAAATTTTTAGCTTCCCACTGTGTGTGATTTCAGTGCATGGGAAACTCTTAATGCAGAGCGGCAAGTCCTCAAAGCTTGTTTTGTCTGAGATGTTTATGGGCTTTTGAATTAAATTCTCAAAAAAGTTTAGCTTTTTGAAAGAGAGAGGGAGGTTTGGGGTTCTGAGCTGGCAGTAATTGCTCTGAAGTCAACCCAGAGCAGGATGTGTTCTCTGCTGAGATTGTGGTTAAAGAGGTCTTTTGTTTTCTGCAGAAACGTGTGTACTTCAGGCTTCGAAACAAGGAAACAGGAAAATTCATGTCAGCTGATGGAAACCTAGATAATCTGAATCTTCTCAGAATACAGGTTACAGAAGATACAGACTCAGATGATCAAATCTGGGTTTATCAGGATGGATTCATAAAGTGCCGGGTAAGGTCTAAGTTCAATATGCATTTTCTCTTTTTTCTGTCCAATTGTAGGACTCTGTGAATTTAACTCCTACTGCATCATCTTTATTTATTTTATAGGCGTATTCTGTTTCAACTATAATGTAATCTTTTGGTAGGGAGTTGGTTTTTATGGGTTTTGTTTTGTTTTAATCAACTCTGGATTTTTCAGGTGACACAAACTAATTGTTGGATACTTTTTTGATATAATTGACATTTTGAGAGATTTTAGTTAGGATTTATTGTCCTCTAAAGAACAGGAGCCTCAGAAGTACAGTCAACACCAGAAGGTCTTGTTCTTCACAGACTCCTTCTGTGTTCATGCCCTGTTTCTCCACAGTGAAAGTATTGTAAAAGAATCCAAGCAGGGGAGACCTTTTAAAATACAGACAGTATTTTGAACTATGGAACCTTGTGGTAGGTCAGTTAGTGTAATGAAGGTTGATATCCTCTTCTGCATTTAGGCAAGTGTAAAGATAAAATCTTACTCTTTTGATTTAGTTTTTGTGGTGGTGGTGGCAGGTTTTGTTTTGTTTTGGGGTTTTTTGTTAGTTTTCTGGTTATCCCTGTATTTGTCAAATTCATCCTTTTTCTCTTCTTCTGTAAAAGTTTACAAATGAAGCCCTACTTTTCTCACATCCATAAAACTAATCATGTGCAAATTGTCATTGAGGTGAGCAGAGGTATGTGCAGTTCATATAATGTTTAAGCATGAACAGTCTTAGGTAGGGATGCCAGACAAAAGAAAATTAAGTTACCTTAATACTGTTAAACAGCTTGACTGCAAAGAATCATGTGAACTTTTTCTATAGGATTGTATAACTTCAAAGGAGCCATTTATAACTATGTCATCTATGCTGGAGGGAAGAATCTTACTGTTAATAAGCTAAGGCATTGTTTGGACATGTTTACAGGACACATGCAGTTGTAAAAGGGATTTATGCAGACAGCAAAATGATGCAAAGTAAGCTAAAAGCTTTAATATCACATACAAAAGACTTCTCTTTTGATGGTGCCTCTCAAACACGTCACTGAAAGTATTCATATTGAGACAGTGTGGTCCTGTATAGCTTTGGATAAATGCTCCTGGTTTTTGTCCCTGTTTATGTATCTCATAAAGTGATTTTTCCATGCACAGAAAATACACAGCTTGTGCTGTGTAGCAGTCAGGTAGCTTAGTGCAAAGTGCAAGCTGGCAACATTGATCTTAAGTGACTGAACTGTTACAGAGCTCTGCCATCTTCCTGTTGTATGGTAGTAAGTCTATTTTGCACAAAACAAAAATTGTTCCTTACCACATATTAAAAAGAAAATTGAGCTCCTGGGTGGGTACATGCACATAGGCAGACACAGGTCACTGGAAGAACCTGTGCCTTCCTGTAAGCTTGGGTCATCTCACTGACTGAGTCACAGTACCTTGAGCTGTGCCTGAGGTTTTCAAGGAAGGGCCATTTTAAGTATGTGGGATAACCAGTAAGCAGGATATGAAAGTCATTCTGCTCATTTTTTCAGAAACAGATATGAACAGCAGATATGAATACAGGTCTCCTTACTCGTCGTGAGTTTGTTGGAGATGGGTGAAGTACTGGCCTAGTAGACCTAATGTGTAAGCTCAGTGTCTTTCTAGTCCCACTAGAGAATATTTCAGATACAGACAAGAATTTCAGAACTGCAGAACTAAATCAACTTACTTGAATTCTAGGTTATGATAATCAAAAGTATGACTTTTTCAAGAAGTAGTACTTTCAAAAAGACTTGTAAAAATAATGTAGGGCCATATCAACAATGGCAGATGGATGTTTAATCTGTCACAGAAGTGCATTCTAGTTAAAAGGTGAAGCTTATGGTGATCAACTGAAAATCACTGTTCATCTAGAATAATTGACTGTTACTAATACAGCCTTAATACTCTTTTGAAGTAAGCTTGATTTTTGCCTGTTATTTTTTTAACCAAGAAAACATTTGCAGAGTTTTGAAATCAAGTAATACAAATGACTGGGAAAAGAGTGTAGCACAAAGAAGCAAATGTTATTATGATACCCCATGAAATTCATACACTTGATACTGTGCAGTTATATCCTTTATCTGAAAAGGTTACTGCAGAACTAGACATGATTGAACAATAAAAAAGAATGTTCAGAGAAAATGGAGGTTTCTATGCAAGGAAAAGCAAGGACATTTTAGCTTGCAAAGGGTACACTTTGGGGGATGATGTGTTTGAAGTCTGTGCAAACATAGCATGGACAAAATAATAAATAAAATAATCAAGGCATGAGGAGAGCATCAAATAAAACTAGTTGCATATCAAACTAATTTTTCTTTTTAACAGCAGTAGTTAAGATTTGGAAATGCTTGGCACAGTATCAAAGGGTTACAGTACAGAAGGGTGTTCATGTAAAAGGGTTACACTGATCTTGGTGGGTAGTGACTAATAAATTCACACCTAGGACAGAAAATGAGCATGAAAGGTATCGGGATGCATGGATAAGTCTCTGGGCTGGCAGTTGCTGTGGACTGGAAGAGATAAGCAGGAACATACTACATACAAGAGTGAATGTAATCTTCCATGGTATCTGTTATTGGCCACTGCTAGAGACAGGTGCTAATTGTGCCTTTTGATCTGATACAGCATAGTTATTTTAATGTTCTCGTGTAGTGGAGAGCATCAGCAGAAACAGAAGAAAAATAAGGAGTCTTGAGTTTGGGGGAAAAATAGATTCCTTGAGGGAAAGTAGTTCCTAAATTCTGTTTTCACCTGCTGATATCTCTCCTATTTGATAAAAAAACAATGGATACTAGAAGTAAGGCCATTTTGAATAATTGCTGTTGCCTTTCTGATGATACAGATGGCAGAGGATTGCTGCTTGACAATTGTTGGAAATCTTATAACTCCTGGCTCTAAACTCGGTCTGTCATTTGAGCGGAATGAAGACAAACAGTATTGGCATATTAGTCCCGATGGCAGAATTTATAGCAAGATGAAACCCAAGCTGGTTTTAGATATCAAAGGTAAGCAAATGTTATCTCATTACATTGGGTCTTAATTACATGGTATTTGCAGTGGGATACAAACTAAATGTGCCTATAAATTAGGGATGGTGTTTCAGTTACTTTAATCTAGAAGCAAAGAAGACCCGATCAGCTAGTTTGACCTCCTGAATTATACAGGCCCTAGGACTTCATTTCATTTCACCTACATGCAATTTAGTAACTCACAGTACTTGCTTATCTTGTATTCTCAGTGTCCACTCACTGTAGATAGCCTCAGTTAATTTTTGGGCATTGTGAATATGATTATTTAAAATGCTGAAGCAAGAACAACCTAACTTCTCATTAACTTTAATTTCTATAGAGCAAATTTTCTTACATAGTAGTTATAGATGCAATAGCTAAAGGATATTAGGAAAGCAAAGGAAGGGTTTTATACTGATGTGATTAGATGTAAGAAGGTTGGGGGTTTTTGTTTATTAATGGCTATGCCTTTATGGCAAGCATGAGATTCTGCCATAGCAGTCTAAGTTCTGTGAGCACTGGATGCATATTTTGGAGTCATTTTTGGTCATAATAATCCGATTTGTGTAGATACTTTCTGAACTTTGTTTTCAGAGCTTCACAGAAGGTCTGAAAAAGCAGCAAATGGAATGATTAGCAGAATTAGCATAATTAGAGGTTCTTACATAACTGCTTTTTTGGGTGAAGGCAGTAAACATTTTCTATAGCTATTAATTTTTTTAGCTGTTTTAAAATTAATTTTGCATTAATGCTGTGAAATTACTTACATCAATTACAAACACCAGCACCACCGCCCCCCCAAAAAACCCAACAAACCAACCATGGTCAACAGTCAGTGCTTTAGAACTAAAAAGGACAGAACTCATAGAATCTCAGAATATGCTCAGTTGGAAGAGACCCACAAGGATCATCAAAGTCCAGCTCCTGGCCCTGCATAGGACCATCTGTGCAAAGACTTCTTGAACTCTGTCAGGCTTGGTGCTGTGATCACTTCCCTGGGGAGCCTGGTCCAGTGCCCAACCACCCTCTGGGTGAAGAAACTTTTTCTAATATCCAACCTAAACCTCCTCTGACACATCTCCAGGCCATTCTCTGGGGTCCTGTCTCTGGTCACCACAGAGAAGAGATCAGGGTCTACTGCTCCTTTTCCCCTCACAAAGAAGTTGTAGACTGTGATGAGGTCTCCCCTCAGTCTCCTCTTCTCCGGCCTGAACAGACCAAGTGATCCCAGCCACTCCTTGCAGCCACTCCTCCTTCCCCTCAAGGCCCTTCACCACTCTTGTTGTCCTCCTTTGGATGTTCTCTGATAGTTTAAAGTCTTTCTTACATTGTGGCACCCAGCACTGCACACAGGACTCGAGGTGAGCACAGAGCAGAGTGGGACAATCACCTCCCTTGCCCAGGTAGAACTATAAGAACTGTGAGAACAGGGTTGTCTGATATCTGACCAGAATACAACAGTGGCACAAATACTCTTTACTGCCATAAAAAGATAGTTTTCATATTTTTATAATTATTAATATTATAATTATATTACTATTAAAATTTTTATAATTATAAACTTATGAAAAATGCTCCAGTTAAGGAGAGACTTTAGTCACAATGACTGAATACCTTTTTCAAAAGTCCATTCTGAGTTCCAGCAAACAAGCAGAAATACTATTGCATTGCCTTTTCTTCAGTTAATCATGTTAAAAGATATTATGTATTCTGCATTTATAATTGAAGAGCTTTACAATGGATAGGTCTGATGGTGAGAGTACAGATGCACTCTTAAAGAACAGTAAGTCTATATGGTAAATACAAACCAGTAGATACATTTAGCTTTTATTTCAGAAAACTTAGTAGAACATGACCTGTTCCTGCCAAATCTGCTGATCCATTCTGGACCACAAATTGCATGTTAAAGAATTCCTCAGCAAATGAATGCAGTTGTTAACTGTGCAGTTACCAATGCCACCTCGTGGATATATTGGCATAGCACAAAGCCTTGTCCAGAGCACCACGCTATCAAAGTAAATAGCCTCTTTATCCACTGAAAAAAAAATTACATCTTTTCCCATTTTAGCATGTTTGCATTCTATCAGACACCACTTAAAAACAATTTTTGCACTCACATTGATAACTGAGCTACAAAAAGTAACATTAGCCACACAGCTCAGTATGACTATGTTACACTCATCATAAGCTTTAAGCTGGGAGACTGAGGCAGTTGGGGTGCAGAACAAAATGCAGTGTCCATGAGAATATCCTGGTGCTGTGTATAAATGGTTGGCTCAGATGGCTGCTTCCAGTGGCAATACTACCTGCTTTGCAGGTGTGCTGTACTACAGGAGATGCAAGTGTCCTACACTTCTGCAGTGCATACTAGATCTGAGAAAAAAACCCAACAATTCTGGCTTTCAGCTCTAGTCAAACATTTCTTTGCTTCCCAGTTTCTTAAGTCAGAATATTAATGGTGCTCTTCTATGAGAACCTTTGGCATTGCATCATGTAAGTAAATTAAGCTCTTCTAAGAAGTTTCTATTTTGCATTCAGATATGTTCAGCTGCCAGTGGAAACAGCTGAACATTGGGTGATAGTCTGTGCATGGTGACTTGTGATCCATCTGGAGTATAATGGCAAGGAGTAAATGAGTGCCAGACCTTGTCCCTGACATGGTCATGTGTCTATTGTCAGTAGTGGCAGGACTTAGTTCATCATCTACACATCTTCACTCCACTTTTAGAGTCAAGTGACAAATGGCAACTGTTGTGGGAAAGCTGAATAGTCAAGCGTGACTTCTGGGCAGTGACAGTCTTCAAGGAGCTACACCTGAGTGTATTGCAGGGTTTCTTTCTTTTTCCATCCAGGCTAAAAAAGCTGAAAAAGTGAATTACTGAAGGGGTGGAGAGAATCTAAGGCAGACTGATCCTGATTAATTCAAAAACTGTTTCTACGTTAATTTTAAAAGCAGGCAGTGATGAAAATACATTTGTCTTTTCAGAGCCATGGGGCGAAGATAAACTGTCTACAGCAGCTCTAATTAGAGTTTTTTCTGAAACCTAGGGCATTTGTCTCTTGTTTGAAAGATAATCTCCCCTCTCTGAAATTTCTCTTTACAGGAGGCACACAGTATGATTGTGACCATGTTGTTGTCAACACAGTCAACGAAGAAAAGTTAACACAGTGTTGGGAACCACTGGTTGTATAAACCCAAAGAAGCAAAGATGATGTTTGAATTGGCCACTGTTCTGGACACTGGAATTGGCACTGTCATCTCTGAAGGATACAGGACCAACAATAAGAGATTTGTCTTTTCTTCACAATTTTAAAAAGAACAAGCAACGGAATGATTTCACCTCCCTAGTCCTATAAAAGCTTGAGTATCTCAAAGCCTTCCTTTTTTTTTTTTCCTAAATCCTCACAACTCAGTGTTGGATAGAGAGTGGCAGTATGCCTCAGGCTATCATGGAACACCTGAATGTGGGAGAGACTCCATGGAGTTACAGTTGTGTCAATGAGTAGTTAACCCAGAATAGTCAGTAAGTGTAACTTATTTTATAAAGGACAGGAGTGCAGTGTATATATGGGTATAGCAACGTGGACTTAAGGGCTGTAGTATAGAGAAATATTCACTACAGGAAATTAATATATTTGTTTCACTGGAACAAACATACATTCACTGAAAGTTTAAAGACTTAGTACAGCACATCCAAAGACTTTTTAACATGTGCCTTCAAGTATAGTTAGTATGCTAATATAGTAAGTCCTAAATTAAGAAAAAATTCTAGACTTTCTCATGTATAAACAGTGGAAAGTAGCAGGTATTTTGTTATAAAAAAGAGGGCTGGCAAAAGGATGCATCAGAATGTGAAGAATTTGCCCGTTTTCTAGGTTGCTTAACTTCTTGAGTTGTGGCTATTTTTCTTCTTTGCCAAGTCCCATTTGTACCTTTTGAAACAGTTTCAGTAAGTATAGTCTTCCTGAACTCCAAAATGTATAGAAAACAAGAATCCTTAGGGAAAGGATCACTAAAGATGACTGCAACAGTCTCTAAGCACTGTGGTTACCCAGCCACTGCCTGTTGGGCTTACCATGGAGAGTGCCTGACTCCCAACTATCTCTGGTGATGTGGGAGAGCAGTGTTTGTGGTGGGCTGCTGGCTCCCAGCTGGGCAGAAGTGTCAGACTCCTCTAGGAAGGGGCACAGCCAAGCCTGGATATGTGCCCAGCCAAAGGGGTGTGCCCATTCAAAGTAAGTGTTACTGATTTAGTAAAGAGCTTGTGACAAATAGGATGTCCTGATGACTACAGGAGGTCCTTTTGTTGCCCTCCTTTGAACCTGGTTAATAATTCTTTAATAATGTTGGCAAAAAGGTAAAATACAAACAAACTCTTGTAATATGCTGCTGTGTTTTGTTCTGGCTTAGACCAGTGTTATTACAAGCTGCTCCTAGGAGCATCCAGGCCTTTGTCTTGCATAGTAAGTCTGTTTAAAATCAACGTTTTCATTACTATTGTGTTGCCTCAAAGGATACTGGTGCTTTTACTATTGCCACCCTAGAGGAAGTGCCTTACTAATTTTCTTCCTTTGTAAAGACGCACTGAAGTTTTGTTGCTCTGAAATGTGCTGCTTTTAGTTCTTAACAGAAAATTTATTGTTACTGGTTCCAAACAGTGATACTTTTGTCAATACTGATGTGCTCCTGCTATATATAATATAGCATTTTACAAATAAATTTAAGTTAGGTAACTTTTTATTGAGATTATTTTTAAAGGTACAAATGTGACGTTTTATGGTTAGTTTTACTTTCATCTTGTGCCCATCTCTGTCCATTATTCCTCTGCAACAGCTAGCTAATGAGGAGTGAATACTCGGGTGTGGAATAGCTGCAGGCTCTGAGGAGTGGATGATTCTCCTATACAAGCACATGTTCAGTGAATCTGTGCACGGGGGCTGCCACTTCTGTCCCCCGGTGGAAGGGTTGCATGACATGGTTTGTGCACCACAGTACACCACAAATGTACTGCTCTCAATTAAGAGGTTGCCACTTTCCTTCAATCCACCTGCATAATTGCAGGGAAAGTCAGTCCACAGCCCACCTCTGGTGAAATGGCAATCTTAAAAACAGCACAGCAGACACATACAGCCCCTCAAGTGCTTCACCAGCAGTGACAGGGCAGGCAGGAACAGGGTCTCCTGACTACTAACAACAGCATAACCCACCTGCATAAACACTGCAGTCAGCTGAATATGGGCTGGAAGTGAGGCAATCAGAATAATTATCAGTTAGACTGATTTTGTTCCATGCTTCTATTTGGATTACTTATGTCATGAGAGAGTTGTCCTATCAGGATTAAAATATCAGTCTTGAGACAGTGATGTGACCATTTAGTTCTGACACTTAACTAGCTTGAGCAATACTCTACATTAATGAAAGTGAACAGAACTAGGAAAGGTCAAGGAAAAGCAGCACAGGTTTCATATGGACAATTAGATAAGTGTGCCTCACCATTTCAGGATTTAGCTAAAACATTTGAAAAACAAAAGCTCCAAGATGTACAAATAGAAAATGCTGCAGACTCTTCCTCTTATCCCAAGAGTGAGGGGTGTTCTGCAAAAGTCACAACTACATTCTGAACATGGTTTTCATGCAGAAATGCCTAAGGGGCATTAGTATGTCTTGTCTGCTTATTAACAGGCAGCATGTGAAGAAATGAGAGCATTTTCTAAAATGAGAATTTTAAGTTATGCATCCTGTATGAGCTTTTAAAAAAGAAATGCTTGCTACATACAAATTCATGTTCAAGGACTGACTGCAGGCAGAATAATGATTAGAGATACTTTATTGTCTACTAATTACATTGATCACTGTTTTTCCACGTGCATGTCCTGCTTCCAATTTCAGAAAGGCCTTTGGAACTTCAGAAAAAGAGAAGACTTCATCAATAACTGGTTGAATCTACAGAATAAAGAAAAAGTGTCACTATATTACATAGCATAAATAATGTATCACACTCACACTTCAAAACTGTATGAAGAAAGAGGGGAGGTTTCTTTAAAGTATTTAAGACAGAATATTGTAGCCACTAGTTTTAAGATTTTTCAGGGATACCTCTGCATGCAGAAGGCTTTCTGTTGCTCTTTGCCCAGGTCTTGAAAGATGTCTACTACCAGAGTTCAGAGCCCTTACCTGTGGACTCTGCCACTAAAGTCACCATGCAAGGCTCTAACACTTACATCCTTTCAAAAGCTGACACTGTTGTTTACCTTCTTGTTGTCCACAATGATACACTGACAAAAAGGAACTTTTTTTCCCCTCATATTTCTGTACTGATTTTCTTGTTAAACCCAAGAATTCTCACAAGGCCAGGTATTTTAAAGATACCTATAAATCTGATGCCCATCTGCATCAGTACATGCCTTAGAAGAACACAAAAGAAGTAAAAAAAAAAATCCACCAATATTTGTTGCTGAATCATTTAGCTGCACTTGAAACCAGTCACTGTGTATGCCAGGAAGCATAAATCATAAGGCCCAGCTTCCATCAACTGCTATTTTGTCATTAATTTTGTAGAGTGGCCTTCTGGATTGCTTTAGACTCATTTCTAACACTGACAGTGAAACTACTTAGTTGCTGTCCCCATTATTAACTAAGGAGCCTGAAACCCCTATAAGCATTTTCTTTAGATATCATACTGTACCAAGAGAGGCAGAAGAAATTTCAGCTCTTCTAAAAAACATTTGTCACTGCTGGTCCAAGAAAAAAGGGTTTTTTCTACTGTCAAGTTCTGAGTCAGCATTCCAAACAACAAAATAAGATCTGTATACGAAAGTATCTCCTACCAAAGATCTGCCTACCCGGAGGTTGGTCCTTTACCTTGGCTCCAATAACACCAACCCAGTGCATGTTGATGCACTAATCCTAATCCTCCTGTCAGAGGAAAGCATAAACAGTAGATGAGTCTGCATCTAGCTCTTGCAGTGATGAGGATCTGAAATACCAAAGATCTAAACACGCTATTTATGGTGCAAGGAAAAGATTATTTTCACTTGGGTCAGGGAAAAAATATAGTCAGGCATTTTCCTCATAGCTATGAGCATGCACCCTATCTTGTTAACTACTCCAGAACTGGTAACTTTCCTGTGCTGGCAGGACATGCAGCTTGCTAGATGGAAAAAGAATACAACAGCACTAAGGACACAACCAATTTGCCAGCATTGGAATGGTGCTGGCTTGCTTTTCCCAGAAGAGAAGGGGTTTGCTTTCAGATGTGCTGCTTAGAAGGTAAGCGTTCTACTGGAACCCAAGACATCAGCATTCTAACTTACACTGCAGTATCTCCTAATATTTGTCACCAGATCTTCCTTTTTATTTTGAGAAGGCAAACTTAGCCATTTACATGGCAGAAAATCAGGAATGAGTGAAACCCCTCTGAAGAATGCATCAGAATTAGCAGACAAATCATTATGAGAGCAACTGTGCAAATAAATATAGTCACTAAGACCCTCAAACTTGCCAAGCAGCGGGCTACAAGGCTGAGTAATTTGCCCTTGTTCTGCCCAGACAGTCTCTGTAAACCAACCTCTAGCAAAGTGAGGAGTAACACACAGCACAGGAGTCACAAAACTGAGGAAGAAATGTTTGGTATAAATGATCATGTTCAGCATCCAGCACAGAATGGAAATGTTGTCTTGGACATCAGCAAAGTCAGGGACGTGGACCCAGGGCAGCAAAAACACTGAATGAGACAATGGTTTTGGGTAAACTGAGCATCTGAGTGCAGCTGCAGCTGCTGTGACTATCAGAAAGAGGAACGTGCTGCTGATCAGTAGAGACTATTTTGAGGAAGACCAACCCTTGCTTTCATAGCAGATGCTTGGGAAAACACAGTTCAGGAACCTTTTTGAGCCAAGCACAAGGGCAGCACTTGTACAGTACTCATTGTTAGTGGCAATTGCTTACAAAGCTGTGCTTCAGTTAAGGGGGAAAAAAAGATACACAGAAATTCAGCCTGCTGGAGCATGGACACAGATGACCCTGAAACGGCAAGAGGCTGGGAGGAGGGGGAAAGTATTTGGGGAAGAAAGCAGTGCAGCAGCACAAGGGATTCCAGGGAAAGGCAGAAGTTAACTTCAGACATCTGGAGCAACTGAGTAAACACGAGCAAGACACTCCACTGTTCTGCTACCTGCAGTCACTTACTGTAGGCTGCAGCTTATAACCCTGACCAAACGAGCTATGTTATGCCCTCAGCCTGTTGGGTAAAGTTCAAAGCATTGCATTTGAAAAGTGGTGACACAGTGATTCAGAGGAACCCTGAATTCAGCCTCACAGTTCAAAACACCGTGTGCATTGCAGCCACCACATGCTCAAAGCCCATCTGCTACATTGATGTAACCTCTAGCTTCATTTAAATGCCGGCTTTAGGCAGTGCTATAGAGAGACATGAATACTGAATTGATGATCCTGGCAATCTAGAGCATTAAACATTTTATCTGGCTGGCTGGACAGTCCCATTGTTTGAATAACCCTGAAAGGGCTGACCATGTTGCAGCACAGTGATTCACTCAGCCTTTACCATAATCCACTGACTAAGATAAAATTTCTTCCTGTGAACAGACAAACAAGTAGGGGAGCGTCTGCTGTTTGTTGAATGTGTGATAATAAATGGAGATTAACTGGATAATAAAAACACTGCCTATTTACAGCCACGCATCAGTTCCTTGCCAGAGGACACCTATTTGTTCAGGGAAAAGGGATTAAACTAAAGTCTGGGAGAGAAAGGATTACACATACCCACATTGAAATGTTTATCTGAAAACAGATTGGGCCTGAAAGGTATTTTCTTCCTCTTCATTCTCTCCGATACAGGACATACTATAGAAATGAATCTCAGGTCTCTTGAAATGAACTCATGTGTTTGGAAAAATAGAAAGAGTAATTGCTGATGCTGATTAAGGCTGTCCTACAGACAGCAGAGGTGGTATCCCAGCCACTCCAGCTCTGAACACAGAAGGCAGTGAACAGGCACGGGTCAGCAGGAACACACTCCTGCTCATGGCAAATTCAGGCCCAATCCTGGAGTTCCCACTTTTTGTGGCAGCAAGGACACAGTCTGAATTTATCAGGCGGGGACAAGTGAGAAAACACGAAAGGAATGAGGCTGCTTTGACCCTCGCAGTAGCAACAAGTCCCTCCAATGAGTGTGAAGCTCCTTCCTGCCACTGGAGGGAGAGCAAGGGCCTTGAAATTCTCAGGAGAGCGACGAACTGAGCGCAAGCCTAGTTCAAAGCACCAAAGGAAAGAAGTGCTCTCGCTCAGAGGACAGTGACAGTGCACTGGCTCTCCCCCAGGTCTACAAAGGATGCCCGTGGCAGAGCTGCCGGGCAGCCTTGCTTGGCAGAGCCTCCCTCCAGCTGCTGCCTCCCACAGCACACCCCCTTCCTATGCCGTGGTGAGGCTGCTCAGGCAAAGATACAGGCACATACACGGAACAAAAGCTGGGATGTGCTCCACCAGACATCAAAATCCTCCTGAGGGCTTGCCATAATGGAAAAGACCTGCTTGCTGTTTTGACTAGCTGAGTTAAAAGATACAGGCTGTCCTCCTCCAGAAATTACCACCGTGCCCAAATGCAGTGTATGAGCACGACTGCAGAGCTTGATAGTCTCCTCTGGCCTTTAGTGAATCTCTCATCAATGCCAACAAGAATCTTGAAGAGAAATCATTAAAAAGAACAGTCCTTGTTCTGGAACTAAACAATTGGTTATCAATTTGTTACTTTATTGTCATCCTGTGCAGGAAAAAAAAAAAAAAAAGCTGTTTTGGGACACTGCTGCTTTAGCTGAGCACCTTCTCTGCTGTACTTCACACTCTTTTGATCTTAATGCCAACCCTTTCTTCATCCTTCCTTCCCCTTAAAATGGCATGCAACAATGTATACTGAACCTCACATTGCTTGCCAACAGCAGGCTCTGGGCTCAGCCCTCACCAGAGACAAAGACAGAAGTTCTTACCTTCGGGAACAGCTGGCTCTGTCACATGTACAGGTAGCTTTGCAACTGCACAATACCAGCATAATAGGATGGTTTGGGTTGGAAAGAACCTGTAAAGGCCACCCAGTCCAACCACCTCTGCCATGGACAGGGACTCCTTCCACTACAGCAGGTGGCTCAGAGCCCCATCTTTGAACGTTTTGTAAAAAAACTTACTCCCTGCTATGCTTTTTATTAACTTTTATTTCACAGAATATGCATTTTCATCCGTAAGCACATTAAAGGACATCAGGTACATGACATTTCTGTCCCAAATGCCTAAGAGAAGTAAAAATGATCCAACAATACACCCACAACAAAAATGGTGCTGCAGTGGTTAAGACACGGGAATGGAAGGCAAGTGTCCCAGGGTCTAACCCCACAGCCATCTGACCAGTAACTGCACTACCAGGTCTTACTTCTTTGGTTATTAAGCCAATGTATGTTCTTTCAGACCAAATCCCTAACAGCAGCCCCCAGGAACTCATAAGCATCATGTACAATTATTAAAATGCTGGCAGATAAATCCCAGTTAAGCAGGCTATCAGGGCACAGCTCGGAGTATAGAAAAGGCTTCAAAAATCCCTAGTTTGTTAATCAGCCCTTGCAGAACACCTTCTGCAGAGCACAGGAGCAGAAACAAACCGGAACAAGCCTCAGCAAATTAAACTCACAAGTGATAGCAGCTGTCTTGTTGACCCCACACTTCACTGCTGCACTAGACATAAATCCCTCCTACACTGGGGGACTAGTGCTCAGAACACCAGGACTGACTTTCTACACAATATACAATTACATCAGGTTGAGGGAATATACTTGATTAAATACCTGGTAGAGGATGAAATTTTTCCAGATCTCATTGTGGTGTTTGTGAATTTACATATTCAAACCCTTATCTCCCCACAGTATGCAAATTTCCATTAGTGCCCTTCACAGACACTTTATGATGTAACCACACAGCACTTTCATACAGGGCATGAGCAAGATACCATGTCCTGGAGGAACAGGAGCAGCCATGTTTAAATAAAAATCACAGTAGGCTTTTTTTCTGGTGGCCGTGACAAAATGCAGATAGAGGTTCTTTTTGGAAGAGAAAGGGCTGAACAGAGCTTTTGGCAACCTCTCCTTGATCAACACCTCTGTGCTCTAGCCAACCAACCTGGCAAGCAAATGCACTGCAACAAAAAAAACCACAAAATTAAAAACAAAAAAAGAGGTGCAAGCTTTGCAATTTAGCATGGAGAAAGACGGTCATCAGAACAAGTGTGAGTGACTAAAGAGAGTGGGGAGAAGGACTGATGTCTAGTTAATTTAGACATTTAAGTGCAGAACCCCTATGCTTAGGCACCTTAATGCCTTTTTAAAGAGAGAGTAAAGCAGGCACCACCCAAGGGCGAGTCACCCCAGGTACCTTAGATACCTTAGCACAGCCATAAAGTCTGGAATTAATATAGAGAAGGCCACATCTATAGATGCCACATTCAAGGACTCAGTGTTACATTCACTGTTTGATTTCATACTGCTGAGAAAAATGCAACAATAGTGCAACAAGGGCCAGGGGAAAAGTTACTTGCAGAACTGCAAGATGAATTGGAAGCAAATCAACACACGCAGCTTAGGATCCGGAGTCCAGAAGCTGTGATGACCTATGCTAGCAGGAGGAATGTAAGCCATCTTAAATCATGGCCATCCAAACAACTCTCAAAAGCCACATCATGTCAAAATGGATGCCCATATCCATTTGTGTTATTTACTTTCTGAATAGAAAAGACCAGCAATAGAAAACAACTGAATTCCACATTTTAGCAAAGTATCTCAGAGCAAATCACCAAAGCTGGATAAAGGGCATTAGCCCTCATTAGTAGATCAAGAAATAATGGTAGCAAAGGTTTTGTGATTTGTTCAGCATCGCACAAGAAGACAGAAGCAGGGCCAAAGAACAGTCAGCATTCTGTCCTTCAAACCATAACAGCAGGTGCTAAGTCCAAAGCATCTAGTGTCTTCAGCAAAGTGTATAATCAACACTACTCACAAATTACATTAATATAGGCATGCAGTTCTTTTTCCTATGGGTGCCTGTGCTGGAACTTCTATCTAGAAAGCAAACATCAGAATGATCTATTTATTTAATGATTGGAGACTATTTGTCCTTTAGCCTTCCTTCTGCAAAAACAGTCAGCCCATCTGATCCAACTATGCTCTGAAGGAAAGAATATTAAGTCATCAGAAACACTGCACACACACTTGTACTGCACTGAAGTAGCACTGAATTAAAATGAAAATGTCACATTTCTGTAGGGCTGCATCTTAACCCACACCTTATCATGGTCCTGCAGGAACATACAACATACCTAGTGCTCCCCCTTATGACACTAAGGAGGTTTATGAGCCTGCCTTCCTCCATCAGGCTTCATAAAAGGCAAAGTGCTCAGTTATGAGTTAGAGACTTTCTACCAACTGAAGTTACACAAATTTGGTCTATTTTCACCAAGGACTAAATGACATGTCCTTAGGAGAAAAACGTTGGGCAAGCAGCAAAAACCAAACTGTCAATGCTAAATCCAACACCGACCACAAATACACCAAATTAACTGCTAACAAGCCTTTCAGTGAGGATGTTTCAGTAAACAGTTTGCCAGCAGATCCGTGCCCTGAATTAAAGGCTCTGTTGATTTCAGTTGTCTTTGGATGAGAACCTTATCATTCATCAGGAACATTCTACCATGGAAATAGATACAGTAGCTTCTGACATGGGCTTTGCCAACTTACTGGATGGAGCCCACATTGAGCCAGTCCTTACTGGGTCGTGATTAACTGCTGCAGTTCAAATCATGAGAGAGATTCCCCAGTAGTTTAGAAAGTAGCCAGTATCTTTAAAATTTGTCAAGGAAATACCGGATTTTCCCCAGCCTCTCAGTCTTGCAATAGTCTCTTTGCAAGATGTCCAGCTGCAAGGCAGAGAAAACAGCTCGTAAAGTGAAAATGGTTTTACAATTCCCAGAACTGAGCTGATGTGCAGGTAAATTACACAAGGAAAATTATTCTTTTTCCTTGTCCTACCAACTCATCAAATCCTCTCCATCTGCTCCCCATGAAAAATGGCTGTTAAAAAACTTCTCCTCACAGCTGACATTTTGCAAATCTCTGTTCCTTGCTACAAAGACCATCCAAGTGAAAACCAGGTAACTTTAAACAAAATTGCTTATTCTTCATCCACTGAAGGATTGAGAATCCTTTTGCTTTCACAAAGGAAGATGATGAACACATCAGAACTACAAATCTGTGTTGGTGCAGAAGGACTGTGAGGAGAAACACTGTCAAATCAATATGATCTGTAACTATTTCAGAGGTATGCTCTTCAATGCTTCACTTACTGTAACATCATCTCTTTAAACCATCATCTCATTTTAATTTCCTTCATTTAATCCTCCCTCATCACTCATTCCTGAAAAAAAGCCTCTCATTTTCAGGAGCTTTCCAATTGCTCTCTTATTCACATTCCATACAATCTCAAAATTAAGGTGTCTGTAACAGAAAAGACTGAAATTTCAAAATAACTAAAATCTGCATTACTCAAAAGTATTCACTCAAAGCTAACAAGTTCAACTACATGAGCTCTCCTGACTTCCCCAAGTCTTCTTGATACACTTCATTGCTTTGTGCTTTTTAAATTCTTCTTTATTCTTTCCTATTCAAACATAAACATTTATTTTCACTTACTTGTAGGAAATCATGGTACAATTCCTCCAGTAATTCTCTCCTGCCTTTTTACCAAAACACCTACTCTTCTGAATGGATGGTCTGTCCATTTAAGAGAACACTTGTGTCTAGACAATAAAGGTCATAGTCTTGTTAATATCTGTCTAAATGGAACACAACTGGATCTTATAAAATACTAATGACAGCTCAGCTGTTCACAATATTGCAAAAAATAGAGTAAAATGCTGTTCAAATAATGACTGCAGACAAACAGTCTGACCTTAGGACCTGTTTTTGCACAGAGAATAAAAGAGAATAAAAGAGCAAGCAAACATCTTTGTCCTCATGATCATCTTACAACCAAAAGTACATCAGGACATTCATGTATGTATGACGTACATTTTAAGTGGCATTGCAATCCACCTGTCCAGGTTATTAAGCAAAGAACACTGATTAAGCCCTGGCTCTATTGCATAAACAGGTGTTTCCCAAGAGGCTTTCACGAACATGTTCTGCATTTGTTTTGCATACAAAGTAGGAGCAGAACACAAAACAAACTATGACCGGCTGAGAATCAGGACAAATGCTAAGAACAAAGACAAGGGCATTTCTTTTTCTTAGACACTTCTAATTTCGTAGCTTGACCAAATGCAATCCCAGGATGTGGACCACCTTCTACAGCTTCTTTCTTGACCATAGGATAATGCCTACAGCACTGGACATACTGCAAAGCAGAGAGCTTTTTATTCTTATCAGCATCACTGAGGCGGCAAAATAGAAGCTATCGGGTCTTAGGTACAACAGCAGTTTACTTCCTCTTTTGCAAACTCTGGCACATATTGCATACCAAAAAAAAGGGGATCAAAACTCAAACACTGAGAGATCTAAATTCTACTGATATGCAAAAACTTTGAGCACAAGATGGCAATTCACCTACTGGAATAACCAGCAGTCATGGCAGACTCTGCTTAGTCTTCTGCTTAGGTACCACACAAAAAGATTAACAACAATTGTCCATATTCTCTACTCTTGGATAATTTCATGTCACCAAAATTCCCAAAGCTGACACTGCTGGGACCCACATCACACACAATCCAAACCACAGGAAATCAACTGTTCACTCCCACGTACATTTTATAACAAGCTCATAAACCTGAAAAGATCACAAAAGCAGACTGTGATCTATCTTGGCTTTTCCCCCAAGTCCACTAAGATTCCCTGGAAGCTTATGAATGTTCACAATATTCCGAGTCACTGTGCTGAATTACCACGAACATCATACTCTGAAGCATTGAAATAATGAAACACAAGATTCTTGTCACCACTCTGCCAATGCAGATCATCTATTACCTGCAATGACCAGAATATTCTAGTTCTGTGCACACTACAGGCAGGTAGGATGCCCAAGCACCCAGGCTAAGCAATTTTGTATATGCAGATACACAGTCATGTTTACTCTGACCAAATGAACCAAATGAGTCCTCTTAAAACATAATTTTCAGTATCATACAGAGTTCACGTGAAATGATTCCCACTGGCAAAAATAAACCATCACTGGACATTACTCCTCATAACTTTGTAGCTTTGTATTTTTAAAGATGTACACTCGAGAGGGAGAAGGCAGAAGAGTCTTAAGGATTACAAACTCCTACATTCCTAGCAATAGACAGAAGTTAGAAGTGGAACAAGTTCATCCTTAACTAGTTTTCCTCACTGTGACTCCCATAACATTTATTCCCCAGTAGTGAACTACACCATTTTTGAGTCCAAGCAGCATCCTTTCAGCACCAATACCCAAGGAACCATTACTGACATACCTTTCCAGAATCAACAAGTTCTGCTATTTCATCCAAACTTGGGCCACTTGGCATGAAAAATGCCCACCGATAATGGACTCCTTTAAGGAGATGCTGCAAGAAAGATCACAAACCTATTAAAAAATCACGAGAGCAAATTGAAATGGGTACTCAAATTAATTACAGACTCTCTAGAAAAGTAACTTAAGGAAAAGACATGGACATTATATGCTAGTGTCTGAACAAAATGGCACCTAAGCTTGTGGATTAAATATACCAGGATGTTGTGTTACCTCAATAGCATCAGGGTGAATTTTGTCTTCAATTGCACAAGTCAGCTAGTAGAGGAAAACTACCTTGTCTCTGCAGCTAGAAACAGCATTATTTGTTACATGAGAGAATGGTGCTACAGTTTGTGCACACTCACAAACAGAGTGAAATAAACCCAGCAATGTGACATTTAGAACCTTCCACTTCACTGTCAGTGATTACATTTTCCACCATCATATCTGCCAAAGTCATCATTGTCCAATGGCAGATGGTGGCTCACATGAAAAGCATTTTGGGAAGATCTCACAAGCACAAGTCAAGAGCATCTTCTCTCAGTAAGTCATTATAGGAATAAGAGCCATCATCTGCCAAACAGAAATTACTTTTACTATATGGCATAGAATCCTCCTCATCATGGAAACACTCACAGTAAGAAATAATATTACATTATTTCTTCCCAGCCTTTTCATTTCATTTTTGGGCTTTCTTGTGAAAGTACCACTGCAGGACTTAAAATCTCATTCAACCAAGCCATCGCAGGAATACCATAGCAACTGCATGAAAAGCATTAATTTGGAGAGCAAGTACACAAGTGTAGGGAAGAAAGAGAAAAGTTCTAAAAAGCCCCACTGATCTGGCCACTGGCAGAATGTTTTAAGATCCACTTATGAAAACTAGAAAAATCAGTATCACCATCCAGACATGAAAGAAATGAAAGACTTCCTAGCCACCCTCGACCACTCTTATTACTCTCTGCTGCTGGAACAGGATGAAGAGAATCAGTCATGGAACAATGTTTTGAGAGAAAGCCTGACCAGCCTAAAGCAAGTAACAAAACTGCCCTCACTTCAATGAGGCAGGGATTTGCTCTGTTTACTATGAAACCCTGGCTGTCAGCAGAATTCACTAGGGAGGCCATATGGAAAAGGCCACTATGGAAAGAACAATAAGGAATCAAAACTTCAAAGCTCCCCAAACCACTACATGCACCCAAGAGCACCACCCCAACACATTTCTTTTCAGTGCAAGACAGATAGAAAGAATAGTAGTGCCTCTCAAGTATATTTAATGACATTTGAGGACAATGCAAGAGCTGCCTCTACAAGAGCTACGTGACTGACATCCAAGCCACAGAAAAAGTCACTAGAGTACCACAAAATATGAAAGTATATAGGATTTTGTCAAATACCTTTAGAGTTTTGGAACCAACAGTGACTCCTGTTTGTAACATGCCATCAGCCACTCCAAGTTTGTCCATATTGATCAGGAAAGGTGTCACTAAGGTAACATATGTTGCTCCTGACCACTTCTTCAAGAGATCTAGCGCCCACTTCTCAGTGGATCCACCAACATTATCTAGGATAAAATCAAATCTGCAGACATATAAAGAATAGGTTTAAGATCATGATATGGGAAAAATAATTTCACTGTAGTTCAGCTAATTAATAGCAGAAATTGGCTATACTTTACATTTTTACATATCACTGCAATGCAATAAAATAATCAGCCTGCAAGACAGCAGCGAGGAAGTCCCAAGACCTCAGCTACATCGACCTTTACCGTACATGGGATTTAAACTGACAGGTTATTGCCCATTCACTGTGCAGCAGACACAGGCTATTTAAATAATTTCAACAGCCCTTAAAGTCCAAACAACAAACTTAGATGCACAACTACATTCTATATTTGCTTAAAGCCTTCTAGAGCGCTCTCTCTTCAGCCCTCCCACAGAGACTACTGGAACAGTCTTGAGGTCTGGTCCTACCACTGAACAAGATGGTATGTACATATAAAAACTAGTCTGGACTCATGCCCTCACTAGGAACAGCTCTTGTGCATGCTGTACTCGTATTAAAGTCAATTCCAGCAGCTAAAATTACATAAACAAATTATTCTACTAACCCTTATTTCCTCACATCTTTTCTGTGACCCAGTTCTCAGCTTCACTTCTCCAAGTGTTTCTGACCTCCTTATTTGTTTGGGGGCCGTTTTACCTTTCCTGGCAGCTCTTTTCTACACATATACCTATTTAACACAAAACCTAACAATGCAAAGGATCTAAAACCTTCCCCCCATGGAATTGGTATATGCAGCCTCTGGCAAAAAGCCACAGTTTCAGTGTTCCTTCTCATTATCCCAGCATGTGAGCCTGTAAAGGCTGAATAGGGCAACAGGGAGCTATGCACCTGTTCTATTAGATACACAACTCATTCTCCTTTCCATCTGTAAATTTCCAGCAATCCCCAGATTGCAGTAGATACATATATATACACATACCTCTAATCTAAATAACCTACAAATAAAAGGGGGGAATACTTTATGCAAATTAAATAGAAAAATCCGCAGCTCTGGAATGACAGTTTTCCTGCCCCTCTTCCAAGGCCGTGATTTCATGTTTAAAGTTCAGTTAATGTTAACAGATAGCTGCCAACAAGAGAAGATCATGCAAACTAACGCTCCAGGAAAAAGGAGCTGACTATGGGTTCTGAAGAGTCAGTACAACTGCAAAGGGGAGGGAAGTAGGAACATCCCTCTCAGTACAGCTGACTGATCAGCCTAGCTGGATCATAAAACTGCACCCCAGGATACTGCTGTTGATGTCTCTTAAAAAGGGTCACTTGCCAGAATGGGTATTTAGCATTTAAGTGTTGAATTGCACAAAGGCAAATTTAGCACTGATTGCAAAGTCTGTCCTGCCATACAGAGAGTGTCACTACCCTGGCAATTGCCCTCAGGCCTGCTGACAATCACACTACAGTTAAAGGGCACATGGGTTCTTAGCAGTTATCAGTAAAATTCTTCCACAGATTGAGCAGCTTCTATCCCATCCCAAAAACTTAGTTCAATCTAGCTAAAAAGAGCAATGTAAATACCATATTCAAATACAAGTCACAGTAGACTAAGTTTAAACAGATGGAAAGATTACAAAAGCAAAAAATACTTCTGTTCTAGAGAAAACTCCCAGGCTAGTTTAAACATAACTGCTGTGACAAGATAAATGTGACTGTTTAGCAGAGGCAGCTGTACCTAATGTTATAGAAGAGAAATTTACTCCCAGTTGAGTTGCACAGTGGCAAGTCACTTCACTGCTTCATGACATAGTTCTTCCCTCTACAAAATCAATTTTACTGTTTACCTCACACAGGATTTCAGAGACTTACTTTAATTTATTAATGCATTGTATATTCTCCAAGATACTTGCATGGAAGCTGACAAAACTGTTCAGATCACATTCATTGAAGAGAAGCACATGGAAATAAGCTTGTCTCCACAAGCCCAATTAACTGGCTTAGTCTTACAATTAAATCTGTGCTGAGGATACTCACTTGCAAACTGCATTCAAAAAGGTGAATCTGCTTTAGAAAATAATGCTTAAAAAAATGGGGAAAAACAAGTTAGGGAGTCCTGACAGACTGGAGTCAAGCAATCAAAAGGCAGAAGGTCTGACTGCCAACTCCTTCATCTCAGTATTAAGCAACACAAACACTCACAAGGGTAATGTTTTAAGCTGCTCTTCCAGATTTCCAGATTTATAATCAATCACATCATCTGCTCCAAGCTTTTTCACCAGTGTGCTGGCATCATGAGAACAAACTGCTGTCACGTGAGCATCCCAGGCCTTCATTAGCTAAAAACAAGTATAAAAAACAAAAGTCCAAAGATTAAAATTTAGTGAAATATTGAGAACAACTTAAAAAACCAAAGACTCATTATATTTATAGAACAAATGAGTACCTTTAATAGGGAGTGGGGAGACTGTTCCAATACAGGACAATTTGTCACAAATCCCACAGACAAAATAATGGCTAGAATTTATCAATATTTCAAGTGGTTTTGGGGAAGGAGAAACTGGTGTGAAGGAAGGAGCGTGGGTTTTCTTAATGCCACTGAAAGATACCAGGTCTCACAACAAATAAGGCTCCAAATAATATTCTCAGTTTGTCATCTGAATCTGCCAGCTAAATGTACACCAAGAGGTACTGTCCAAGATGCCAATCTACCAAACTATCACAAGATCTACCATTACATATTTTTAAATACGCCCTTTTGGTATGTCATATTAGTGTAAATAGGTTAAATACCAGTAACAAGAAAAAGAAGGAAGTCATCTCTGATTTACCACAGAGATGTCAGGTTATCTTCTACTCCAAAAGCTATAGCAAAGTAAATTACTTTTGATAGCTATTTATCTCTTTTGGCATCTCTTTTTTTCATTCGCAGTAATATTTTTTACCTTTATTCCACATTAATTAAGGCAGTTTATCCAGGATTAAACAGTTACAAATTGTAACTAATCAGTGTATGGTCAGCCTTTCATAGTGAAAGGCTTTATCATGGATCAGACAAACAGCTTACCACAAAAAATTCTGCTGTGAACCTCTTTAAAACCACTGTCTTTATGACCTAGTAACATGGAAAGCAGTGATGCAATCACCCAATTTCTGTAGTTTTTCAAATTCTTGAGAGAAAGATGTTCCAGCATGAGATGACACTGATTAGAACCAAAATCCCCAAATTAACTGAGAATGAAAGAGGATGTTCCACAACTAATGGATGAACAAAAGAGCATGTTGACTTTCCAAAGTATAGAGCTACTGGAGTAAAGACAGACAAAAGGGCAGCAGGGCCAAGACAGGGAGGAAAAGTAAATTGAAGCCTCTGTGCTTTACCTACACTGCACACAAATGCCTAGTGGCCCCTCACATCATCTGACCAACTACAGCAGTTATGGTAGATGACACATTCTCCATCAGTTTTTCTACACCAAGTTCTGTTTGTATTTACAGAGCAGAGCTGAGTGAAAGATCATGAGAACAGGCTCCATATTTCAAGTTACACCAATCAGAGATTTCCTGCACCCAAATTGTGCAAGGCAATCATACACACAACTCCTTTCTTTGAAAGTCCCTGCTTCCTACTTTGAACTACTACAGCAGAATAAATGGAAATCAATAAATCTGAAAGTATTTTACTTTTGGAAATATCAATCAGCTCGATCAGACATATTGATCAGTAGCTTGCTATTTCTCTATTCCTTCTCTCAATTCCCTTCTGTTATTTTTTTTACTGAACCATTTGAAGATTCATCCTGGGCATGCTGGTTTGTATTACCTGTACAGCAAATGTACCAACTCCTCCTGAAGCTCCTAATATTAATACTCTGTAAGAGAAAATTAAAATACATTTAATAGTCCTTTAAATAAACTCCATAGTAACTATATATTGCAATGTTTCTTATACATCTCTGACACCAAGTTATTTTAAGCAAATTACTGGTTTTGTCATTCAATGTTATATGTTACTGGCCTACT
Organism: Climacteris rufus; assembly: GCA_013398175.1. Classification (NCBI taxonomy): domain Eukaryota; kingdom Metazoa; phylum Chordata; class Aves; order Passeriformes; family Climacteridae; genus Climacteris; species Climacteris rufus. The sequence goes on from VZRZ01006460.1 coordinate 883,159, forward strand.
GTTCAGTTAGCCAATAATGTGATTTAACATTGCTGATCATCTGTCCTGTGTCAAAAGTATTATCCCAGCACAGCCAATGAGACTTCCTCATACGTGCTTTCCACTAAATGCAGGCAGTGGAGCTCAGGCAGTAACATTTATCACCCAAAATCTCTGTATCTGTCCTCACTTTCCCAAACAAAATAGTTTAGTTTGGGACAAAATCAGTTAAGAGTCCTTTCTGTCTCCCAGACTCCACTGTTGTATCTCCTAAAGAAAAAAATCTGATTTACCAGCATTTTACACCAATCAGTCTTATCTAAGAGAAAATGTAGTTTATTATCACAGTATTTAAGGAGACTGTGAATTGCAGAATATATGGAACAAAATTTTACCATATTGTATAATATTTATCTAAAAGACAAAAAGACAATGAAGTACCCTCACCACAAACAAATTTAAGTTCTATTAAATTATCTGTCTTTTTCTTTAGAAAAAAAGGCAGTAGAATTTTTCTAGTTCAGTACATCTCAACAAGACCCTGTAAATGCCAGGTTGTGGAAACTGGCACAGAAGCAAGAAAACGAAAGAGTCTATTACCAAATTATTAGCAATTGAGAGTTCATTTTATCTGCTCATCCTAAATTTCAAAAAAATGAATGCAGGTTTACTTGTGTGAGTACTTTACTACCAGAAGCCTAATCAGTGTTCAAAAATTTCATCCAAATATTTTATTGAATAGCTAAACATCAGAAAATGAATTAATAAGAAAACCTTGCAGCTCAAGTTACAAGCAGTGCTTCCACTTTGGATCCATTTGCTAATTCTAGGACAAAAGGAAGATCCAAGATGAAGTCCTGGCATAAGATTGAGGAACATCATGTTTCTCACAGCTTCTGTTTGCCAGAAAAATCTCAGAATCTTCAGAAGCTGGTGACATTCCTGTTTTAAATCTCCCTGTGCTGGATGTTGATTGCTTTTTACAATACAAAACTGTACTATACAATCTGGAGTCTCAGTTTACAAAAATTCTTTGAAGTAGCTTAAGAGACTTGGCTTTGGTCACCGTATCCATTTTAAAATGCTCCTTCTTTTGTAACCGATCAGATTCTGTTCCCTCCCATTTCACTGATCCAAGCTGCAAAATTCAGATTAAGAATATGAATCCACAATGCCTGCAGCTTTAAAATCTGCCAAAATGTACTTATCCTGAGAACCAGGCTTCTAACGACAGATGCCTGAAGCAACATGCATATTTTGACTTTATTATACTTGAAGAGGCTCTGGGATACTACACTCAAGATGCTGGGTTAAGCCCATCTTTATCCTTAAAAAGGACAGTCACAATGAAATCCTTTCAAGAAAACCTTTTCAAACTGCCTTTACAATTTTGCTCCTTGGTTAAAGGGAATCTCTTCTACTACACATTTTGGGGAAAGCTGTCACCTCAAAATGTACATTTCGCTCAAAGGATTTAGGTAACATTTTCAGTTTGGAGAGCTACTTGGCTAGGACTTTTTTTTTTATTTTCCCCTTCAATAAAAGCCCTTAAGATTCTTCAGGTTGAAATACTTTCCAGATTCGGTTTGTTCCTATGTTACATGGGCTGTTTTCTACCACACCTTCTAATCATTAAAACTCCCTGCACACATTATGGCTTCAAGGAAGCTCTCATTTCTGATAAACTACATCAGCACAGGATATCCATGTGCTGCAGCTCAACAGATCAGCACTCTTACAGCACTGACAACAGCAAGACAGACAAATAAGCGGGGGAGTGTTAGAAGGCACAGGACCTGTTAGGACAGTACTGAAGGACCACAGATGGTGGCAAATGCCAAAGCAAACTCAGGAAAAGATAGCCAGGAGAAAACATACCATAGAAACTGCCTGTTTCCACTGCAAAGGTGAGCTCAGGAGTAAACTAATATATAAGTATGTGCACCAGGGAACAAACTAACAAATCATTTGGCCTGGACAGACGTCCAGAAGAACCAATTCTTTCAAAAGAAAATGAACATTTATATTCCAGGCTTTCCTCCCTTCACAACATTCACCAATCCCCTCATGAAAGGGATCAGCACATCCCTCCAGATAAGCAGACCATGAGATTTGAGAGTTTAGCCCTTCACCCTGGGCCCTGCTTGAAACTATGGTGTGGTCAGAAACGAGCATCAGAGGGGCAGGACCTGTTTGAGCTGAGTGTGCCACCCACCTGAACACACACAGGGTGGGGAGTGGGCACAAAGATGAAGGATTAACATTTTCTCTGGATTATAAACAACTAACAATTTCCAGTGACTCAGCTACATGCAAAATAAAAATTGAATAAATGCATCAATTTTATACAGTTATAAAATTAATGTATTTATTGAATAACTATATCAATTTCATTTAGATATAGAATTACACTTCATTTGATTATGCCGACAAAAGGTCCCCAAGAGATTTATTCCTGGACCAAGAAGTGTTTACTCTATCAGGAAGTTTTACAACCCACACTCAGTTTGGTACTTCTCCACAGATAAAATGATGAAGTAACACACAGACATTAAAAAAATATTTTCTTGGGGTATTATACGATTCAAATTTTCATTGTACCAATATAAACCAGGAGTGTACATTGAATACCTTACAGTAACAGAATCCAGCATCTCTGCCCAGCATACATAAAAATATAAAACATTACCTCTGTATTTATGTAACGACTTTTACTTAATAGCAATGTAAGCAATTTGAAGAACTTCTCAAACTGTCAGGTTTGTTTTTATCATGCATTTTGTGAATACAGCAAGCAAGATACTTAACAGCTGGTGTTGAACAAGCATATCCCTTTTCTACTGTAACAGGTCATTGGCACATATGAGAAGCTCTCCAGGTATCCACAGAGAACTTCAACACAACAGGGTTATTTTGAACATTTAAGGCAGTAAGACACTTTTAGCTTGTACAAGAACACTGACATTAATTACAGTGGTATAGAATATAAGCTATGAAGAAATGACTGGAATTACAATGAAGCAGGAGGCTTCACAAACAATGAGAGCACACTTCAGGTAACTTGTAAAAAACAAAACCTGTGAAAGAATGTGCAGATGCAGCAGATAATCTCTCAGATCAATGTACAGCCAGACACTGCACTACTAGCAAGTATTTCTGGTTAGCCCACCCTAACACCTTAGAGGAGGCAAGGAGGACAATACACACCACTAGAAAAATCTCTGCTGCTTTTAAGGTGTCTTAACACTGCAATAAAGCATCAGTGAAGTAGCTTCCATCAAGGAATACAGCTGCTCTGTCAAAATAAGACATTCTTGTGTGCACATACATCCTTCTTCATAGCTATTTATATGCATTGACAGGAGACAAAAAGACCAATACCAAATCACATACACAAGTAACTTCTTACCAAATATATTATCTAAAGAAATTAAGAAACAGTGTATAAATTCTTGTATTTTTAAATTATTGTCTTGAGAGTTCATGGAATATAAATTGGCACAGCTCCTTCAATGCATTTTATGTATTTGCCTACAAGTAATTTTTCAGGGGAAAAAAGGTACCATTATATAAGTCATTCACTGCTGATTTTACAGTTCAAAATTTACAGAAAGGAAATATAATATTTTATAAGCACATTAAAATGGGTTTTTTGCTGACAGAGTAATTAAAAATGTATTTGGAACATAAAAGTAAATATTAAATGTAAAGACACATTACAAATGCAGTTTGAATTTTAAATTTAACAATCTAAACACCTACCTGAAGACTGGAAAGACACTTTAAACAAGACTAGCTTATCAACATATCTTTAGGTGAATTCTACTTACATGTGAAAGCTAAGACAATAAAAAGTCTAAAATAAAAAGGTAACATTATTTAGCATTTTACTGCTAGCTGGAAGTTAATTTCAGTGGTGTCTCTTTGAAACTCCTTTAAATGTTGCAATTTCATTTTCTCAAAAAATTGTTTATCAAAAGTGAAAAAACAATTACTCAGTATTTTCAAGATGAAGTTTACTCAACTGTCTTCTCAAGATGTGGGTGAAGAATTTCAATAGATGGAGTGTCCTTTGCAATGTGTTGCATTACAAAGTGTCAGCCAAGATAAGAGGTCAGGCATGCAGACTTCTATTGCCCAATAATTACTTTATGACCTAAATCTTCGATGCAGCACAGTAATTTTGTTATTTTCCAACTCCTGTATTTTTACTTTTAGCCTTATTTTCATTCTCAAGGTCTTGCTATCTATTTTCTCAAACATCCAAAGGTCAAAATACCTGAAAATTTCAATTATCAGGGGGAAAATGGTATCTGCTCCAACCTTTCAACGCATTTTTCCTCATCTGCCATTGTCAGATTAACAGACTGATAAACAAAGCCAATTTTTCTATTTGACTGGCTGCTCATCTTGTGTGTTCTCTTTTTGTCTGCATTCCTGACCTCATCAAAGTTCTGGCCTGCAGGTCAAATGAGACTCAGTCACCTGCTCTTTTTCTCCAAAAAGCTGGGGAACCAGTCTGTTCCAAATAGCCCATGCAGGCAGGAAGTGAGTGAACCACACCTCTGTGCTTGAGAGGGCTTTTTTGTGAATTGCCAGTGTAACTGAGAAGATATTACATCTGGCTAACTGTCCTAACAGGCAGAAAGGCAAAGTCCCTATAAATTCCTAGAGATAACATCCTTAAATTCTCGATATTGCCCATACATTAGGTATACACTGGATTATCATAGAATGGCCTGAGTAGGAAGGGACCTCAAAGATCATCTAGTTCCAAACACCTTGATGTGAACAGGGACAGCCCTTCAGTTTCCCAGAGCCTCATTCAACCTGGCCTTAAACACTTCCAGGGATGGAGCATCCACAACTTCTCTATTTTTTACCTCTTTATAGGGACCTTCTGTGAGCCTTCCTCTAAAGAAGCCTCTCTTGGCAGCTGTGTGGATTAAACCCAGCATCCTCAGGCAGCTGATCTTTAGGAATGTCATGGCATCTCAGTCTCCATCCCTACTAGACGTGTCTTAGAAGCAGCTCATCAACAGAAAAATGAAAAACTTTACTTTCAGCACCAGAGCTATTTACTTACCTTTTCCCACTACAATTACTTTGGTTCAGTCCTCCCACTTGGTTAAGTGCAGCCCACGCAGTGAGACCAACGTACGGTAAGGCTGCAGCTTCTACGTGACTGAGACACTTGGGCTTAAAAGACACCTGAAATGAAATCACACCTAAGTCACACAGCAGATCCTGTGTGACACTGAAATATTTACGGAAGATTTACTGAATTCCAGATCGTTTATTGCAAATTTACAGCCATCTTCAAAACTAGCTGGAGTACAAATGAATTCAAGCACGAAGAAATAAAGTTACTTAGACACTGCAGAAGAAAAATGACAGTCTTTACAACTTTAGGCCTTTGTCTGTTAGCCACAGTTTTGAAAGTTTACCTCGTTTCCACTAGCTACCACAAACTCTGACAGAGTGCCCTGTTTCCAAGGAGGAATTGCTGCCCACACCTAAAACCAAACAGAAAACAACCATCAATTTTTGCAACTTTTGCACGTACACAGAAGTTTCCTTTGTTAAGAAGTTTCCTTTTTTCTAATCTGCAGAATGTCTTCACTGTTTACCAGAAACGAGTTTTACTTTACTTTACGCAAAAAGCACCCAAAACTGACTAAATGAAGAAATGGAGGCTCTATAATTAAATTATACCATTCCACTGTGAATAAGACATACATTTTCAACTCCCCCAAACTATTCCCATGCCAGGAAACTCCAGATTATAGTGGTGGGGGTGGCACAGAATCAGTTTGCTACACTAAAACTCGTGAAATGTGAAAGCAACTGGTGAAGGTGAAAGCAAACAGTATCCGTATTTGTGTGGGCACCCACGAAGTGGTTCTTGGGTTAAGACAAAGTTCCTGTTCTTAGTTGCTCAAGAAAAATAAAAACTAATCTCTTCTTGTTAGAATTCTATCTTCAGTTAAAAACAAAGTGGCAATTTGAGTGTGCACTTGTAAATAAATAAATTCCACTCTTGCTATGACTGAAAGGGACCAAAAACTAAAACACAGAAGGGAAAGTAACTTGAAGAAGCAAGTCTCTGAAAGACCATGTTTTTCAGCGAAAAAATGAAGGGAAGAAAGTATTCTAGGAATTTACTGCCAGACAGGCCTTATTAAGAGTGCAACAATATTTAAAAAATAATTAAGAGGAAAATGAATGCTTAACATTTCATATTATATTTTAACTATACATTCTGCTGGGGGGAAAAAAAAATACATTGGTGGTATCACCTCATCTCCAGGTTTGAAGTAAGAGACACCCAGTCCACATTCCATAACAACACCAGAGACATCTCGACCAAGTGTGAGTGGAAATTCAGTCTCGTCAACTTTGAGTTTCAGGGGATCCCGCTTCATATTTAACGCCCTTGCACCATAACCGCCTGCAAAACATGAAATTAACCATGGCAAACCATACTGAGGGTACATTTATTAACTGCACAGTTCCAATTAGGAAGCATTGTCCGTACATAATGTGCCTCACGTCTGTTATAACTGAAGCATGCAAAAAACGTGCAGTATTTTATACAGATTTCACCAATAAAGAGCAAATCTCATTCTGGCCTATTTATCCATGAAATTGCTCTCCACTATAAAAGTATTTAGTATGTGATAACACTCTCAGAAATTCTAAGTCCACTGGAAATGCTAGAAATGCTCCATCTTCCAACAGCATCATGTAGCTACAAATCCAAAAGAACTCCAAGCTTTCCATCTGTCTTTTCAAACAAAGTACTGTAATAAATATTAAGGCATATTTCCTAAGATGAGTAACCTGGACTTCTATTCAGTAAGCAACAGATAAATGCTGTGAAGTCTCAGAATTACCCATCTAATAACTGTGCTCAGCCTAAAGAAAGTCTGCATTTGGGCATGTTTGTCCATTCAAGTGTTTGCACAAGTCTGCTGAGGTGCTCTTAACATGCCAGAAAGTGTCTTAAGAGGAATCTTCACATAGTGAATGTCCCATCACCAAACTCTCAACTATATACAAAGATTTTTAAAAATTCATTTATTAGAGACCGAAAACGCAGATTACAGCTCTTTTGCAACGCTTCCTGCAGACATATTTGCATATTCTACTGAATCTGATTTGATAGGCAAGCACTTCTCCACATGAAATATAAGGTATTTTACTACCACAACTTCCTACTCGTGTTTTGAGCCTAGAAAGTGAGGGAAAAAATCTGATTAAATGTGTCAAATACAAAGAGTTGGGCAGTGAAAGCTACAGATTTCCTGGGCGAGGTGACAGCAGGTCCTCAGATGCCAATTCCGGATGGGCACGGCAATGAACAACACAACACGCTTTGTATTAGGTCGCACATGCCGACCTGGCAGTAACTTTGATCTCCAGCCCCATTCACCTGAAAGAGATGGGAAAATCCAGCACCTCTAAGGGAGAACGCTGCTCCCTGGATGGGCAAATCTCTCGCTCAAGAAAGCAGCGCCACAGTCACTCCATTAAAAGCTCACCCTCGCAACACACACAGGCTTGTCAGTGGCTTTTTGTGTCGTTCTTCCCTAAGAACTTGAAAAAAACTTTCTGCACCGTCCTTCCCTTGAGAACCTGAAAAAAGTTAAGTTTCCCAGGGCGGCGGTTTCCATGGCGCTCAGGGGAACACGTGTTTTGAGGCACCCCTGGACACCGCCGAGACGTGGGACGGCAGCCCCAGCACAGCCCCTGCCATCCCGGCAGCCCGGCCGCGGCTGCTCGGCCTCGGCACTTACTTCTCATGCTGAGGTCGATGGGGTTCAGGCTCGCAGCGTGAACCTTAATGATGACCTCGTTCGGGAAGTGTATGATGGGGAACACCATGTCCCTGGTGAAGCGCAGCACCTCGTTGCTGCCGTACCGGTCTATGACCCAGCTGGGCATGGCGATC